>JAZDUA010000212.1:2547500-2570814 GCA_038098605.1 Gryllus longicercus
TAAAACGAGTATATTTACAACTTTTAGATTTAAGTTTTCCGTAATAAAAAATAAGATTTCAAATTTTACACTTTTTGTGTAACTAAAGAAAAAATGTTTCTGAACAAAAATATGTCAACCATTGTGCAGAAACTGGCCCAAAGTTGGCAATGGAAATTGACAGGAGAGCTAAACAAAGTCTGGGGTGTAAAAATTATATTACTAGATTCTGACATCTGATGCTACTGATGGGTCTTCTTAACGAACTCAGTCAGGATCCCACACACACGAGCGTTGCGTTGACGCGCGTTAAGTAACGTGAGTCCTCGAATTACTCTGTATCTTACACGAAACTGTACATGAGGGCTTTGGCCGTTCCATATTCTAACATACAGTGTTAATCTATGACGCGCGTCAACGCAACGCTCGTGTGACAAGCCTTTTGGAGGACACAGAACGCAGTTCGCTTTTTTATAGATAGATTACAAGAAGAAGAAAGAAGATAGATTACATTGAAAGGATTTCTTTCGAATGAATGTTACTAGTGAAATCTTAAATCGTTTTTTCTCGGAGCATTTTTTTCAAGTTACCGTTTCATTTTTAATATTGCATCCAGAAGCATGAACTTTTTAAAAATATGCATTGAACCTTACTTCAATTTTAGGTCCACAAAAAATCTCCAAACAGGAAAATCCGATTTTATGTCTATTTTTGTGCAAAGTCTTACATATAAATTTTCATTGTGTCTGTGAAAACACTGACCAATGAAACAAAAGAAAAGATCCCACAGGCACTGTATAGATTTGTATTTGAACAATACATTCATTAGTGAGCCAGAGAAACATCAGGAAGCAAATTTCTTAGAATGTTTTTCCTCAATTTACCGACATAAGAACTGTACTCTTCTATTCCAGGTGACTGTATTGGAGGGCAATCAATGTCCTCTGCAAATAAAATGGAGATGTAAAGCAGCTCAGTTGTTTTGGCACCACGTCCATCTCACTGCTGCCATCATTATTGCTGTCCATGAGCATTGGTAGTAGAGACTTCAAAAGAAATGTCTGAGCTAGAAGGAAGACCTGACGTGCTGCCTAGAGCTGGACTGGAACGCACTGGCTCAGCAATAAGAGACTGTTCATGCAACAGTCTTTCCTCACGTTGTTGAGTTCGTGTCAAAGCTTCCCGCTGCTTAGCCTGTTGCAGTCGAAACGCACGCTTCTACACATAGAAAATCATTTCAATTGTAATAAAAACATGAGAAAACTTCAAGCATTCTCAATCATTTACTTTGACATTGCTTTAACATGCAAGCCAGCATACATTTTATAAAGGAATATAAATGAATGGGTGAAAACCAGAACGGTATAAGTGACATTTTATAAATTCCGAGAAAAACGTGTTTATTTTAGGCTATATTTCAGTGGCAATGTATTTTCGTGGCTTTAATTAACAATTGAAATGATGCAACAAAGCACCACGACTTTACAGTGATATAGACATAAACAGATGTCTCAGAATTTATGAAATGCCACTTACACCGTCATGGTTTTCACCCATTTAAATACTAGCTTTAATGAATAATTGAAATGAAAATGTAGCACAACAAGCATGAACAATTAGTACAAGTAAATACAAATAGCTCAAGTTCAAAAGTAATAAGATTAATTTTATAATCCATACAACTTTAATTTAAGGAAAGTTTGCAAAGGGAAATTGTGCAATGTAAACAAAAATTGTCACAGGAAACTTGACAGAGCAATCACTCCTGAAAACTTGGAAACATTCTTAGTGTCCTTTCAGAGACGTTTTATATTTTTGTACTGCTGTAATGAGACCAGTCCTTAATTATAATTTTTCTGTACCTATTGTTAGGACACCTTTCTATACATCTTTTCTATACCGTGAGAAAATTTAAAAATTATATCCCACTAAACTAAAAATAAGTAAAAACGGTTTCACTTAATAAGTAAAACCAAAAGGAAAAGTGCAAAATTAGACACATAATTTTATTCTACATGGTGATTAGTTACATGATTATGCAGACCAAGTACAATACATTACACATTTTCACAGTCTCTGATGAAAAAGAATAACTGAGGATATAGATAGAAGAGGATATACTACATACATGGAGAATGTATGTGTAATTAGAACTGCAGGAAAAAGGAATTAGCTTCAAAATTATATTAGTAGGA
Organism: Gryllus longicercus; assembly: GCA_038098605.1. Taxonomy (NCBI): domain Eukaryota; kingdom Metazoa; phylum Arthropoda; class Insecta; order Orthoptera; family Gryllidae; genus Gryllus; species Gryllus longicercus. The sequence continues at coordinate 2,549,675 of JAZDUA010000212.1, forward strand.
AACATAATCAAGACGTCCTTCTCAGGAAAGAGTTTATGCTGAGTCACAAATGATCACTCAATTTGTAGTAGCAAACGAGTTTTCAGTTGTTTGTACCTGTGCCACAGTTTCCTCTGACTGCATTTTATGTTGTACCTGGCTAAATAAAAATGTACTGGGATTTTTCCCATCTCAAATTTAATGTGTAATAAAGTATCAGTTACTCTGGCAGCTTGTGCTTAGGATGTACGATTGCACAACCTCCAGATAATCGCAAGCATTCTTATAATATGTTAGGATTATACATTTTCCATTTAATGATATTCAATATTCTAGATATTGTAGCACTATCGATGTATATGATATCATTTTGAAATCGAAGTGCGCCCGTCGAGCGCTCTCTCCGGGGTCTCGTGCGCACCCAGTCAGAGCACAGTCACGCTCATGCGCTTTTACTGCTCTTTTACTCCACTGAAGAACAAGGATAACTGTACATTGAACAATCAGAAAGATATCCGACTTACAATGCTAAAAATGAAATATAAAACACGTAACAAACTTCCCAAACAATCCTTCTAAGCTAAATATAATTATTTTGCCGTCTCTACATGTGGATCAAAATTCGAGGTTTTACTTTTTTATGTTACTTTTTCTTGACCCAATATTAATCCTAGAAATACATTTAAGAACTGGTGGTGCCATACAATGGCACAGACTTCCTCACACTAGTTAGATTTTTATCTTCTTATTTTAGGCTACATTGCCCATGTTGTCCCACCCTCTCCACAGCTGCTACCTATTGGTTGGTGTCAAACGAAATTTTGTAACATTTTCTCAATTTTTTCGAATCTCATTAGTATAATTAAAACATGTCTTCAAGACTATTACAGAAGAGTAACACAGTCCTACATACAAAATTTCAGTGAAAAATTTGGGGCAGTTCTTGAGAAAATTTTGATTGAACAAAAATGAGCCATTTTGCGTTTATTTTCACCCAAGTTTTGAATTTTCGGGAAAGACTTCTTAAAAAATCATTTGCAGTACATGCGTTCACAAATGCAAGAATGTAAAGAAAATGCCCGTAATGAAATATTAACGATATACTTAAATTAGTGGTGCTAAAACAGCATATATTCTCTCGCATTATTTCTGAGTGTTCCGTCATATTATAAACTACAAATAAACATCTAAAAGTGTTTTCATCCAGCAATTTTCTTTCTGCGTCGAGACTCGAGATAACTCGCCGTCAGCCATACCACTACGCTACAGAAGGACGGTGGTAAGGTATGAACATGGGGACGAGTATCATAATTTGTTTCGTCCCTTGATAACACGAGGATCAAATTTAAAGAAAAAATGTTGAACGGTTTTAGAAATTACATAAAATATAGACACAAATCCACTTTTTTAATGTACCATCCATGTTACAATATATGGGTGATGCTCTATGCAGCCAAATCTGACTTTTCAACTGCTTGTACAACTATCGCTGGACACTTGACCAATGTTGGCGTCTAGGCCAAGCCGCGCTTATCACTGGCTTTTGCTTTAAGTTTCAGACACTTCCCCCTTCCTTCCCCTCAAAGATTTTCCTCCTCGATATCTCATAGGGGCGGAGCAATTTCTCGCATTGGTGTAAATGACGTCGGGTAAGAGGCGGTAAGAGAAGGCTCAAGCGAAACGGATTGGTGAGCGCGGGCGCGAGAGCCAACCCGCCAATTGCACTGGACGCTGGCCCAGTCAGCCTTGTGGACGCTGACGAACCACGCGGCAGGCGGTCACGGGGAAGTGCAATGGAATTCTTAACGAATTCTTTACCGTGAAAATTAAGTCTAATTTATGGTATTTATTATTCTGAGGAATTTTACGTCAGATTAAACTAATAGAAGAAATGAGATTTGTTTCTTATAAAATATTTAAATATTTTAATCGTTCTACAGCAAGGAAAACTAATTATTACATTATTTGTAGGAATCACACAACAATATAATACATTTACATAATATAGCCATTTCCTATCAAGAATATTGAAATTCATGTTCATGTTTAAAAAAAATGTATTTTGATATTACTACACCTTTATTATGGAAATGCAAACAACGCACATTTTATTACGCGTCATGGAAAGGAAATCGCCCACTTTTCTGTGATTTAGTTGCAGGCAAACAGTGATTTAGTTAATTAAATAGCACTATCGGATGCCGCAAGTAAATTATTATAGCAAAATTGCAATTGTTAATAGTGTTCAGACAATTTGTAAAATTGTGGAGCATAAATGAAACCCGGGCTAAGTGCTAAAACGTGAAAATTTGTATTTTGTGCCGAAAAGCGTGGTAGGTGTCAAGCGCAATGTAAAATGAGCTATCTGAAATTCTCATTCTTAGGTGGTTCAAATTGTCGTCACTAGTCTGTGAAACAGTCAAGGCCAGACAGCTTTTGAAACAGTCTGTCTTATCTCGGAATTCCATTTTAGGTACTTACTTACTGTCTACAATTGTTACCATTTTATAGTGATAATCGATGGAAAAGAACTAGGGGACGTCTCATAGGAATATTGAAAAATATTTGTAACATAATTGTCTATACTTTTCATATATTTTTCAAAAGTTTCTAATAATCCTATTACACTACTGAGAAGATGACGGCTATCCCTTCCCAGTGATATTAATTGCAAAACTGTAATAATTGATATTGTTAATAATATAAACAGCAATTTTAATGTTTATTTGTGGAAATATTTACTCAAATTAAATATATTTGGATAACCACATGAAAAAAGAAGAATACATTTGAAAATCTTAAAATGTTACGAATTGATGTAAATTTCTTAAAACGAGCTGTTAAGACCAAGAAAGTAACAAAAACGTCTTTGAATAAACTTTAAAGAGATCGAGTTCGTAGTTAAGAAATTTCATTGTAGGGACAATTTTCCAATTAAATTTTTTAAATGGATTAGTGTCCTCGAATGTAATATCTTCCCAACTTATATTAGTTTCTTTTTCTCCGTTAGTTTATATTAATTTTTCCAATTTTTGCAAAAAATCAGGGTTTTTAACAAAAGGTGACCTGAATCATTCTATTAAGCGACTTTTCGCTCTTAAAACGCTATTAAACGACAAAATTAATCAAAATTTGTCGCCATTTTGGAAAACTTTTAAAATGTCCCAGGGACTTTTCAATCTACAAGCAAGAGATTTATATCCTAATGCAATCTATTCTCCAATATTAGATTTTACAATACATTTAATTAGATTTTCCAAATTTCAATTTCGAGTGGCTTCTGAGACAATTTTCTATTGTCAATGAATTCGTAACATGCAAAGTGGTGGATAAATGACTTCTCTCCTAGCTCAATTGGGAGAGCGATTGCTTGCCGTCAATCGTAGCGACCGGACGTTCTCCCCGACGTGTTCCCGAGTGACCGTTAATAAGTTGTCGCGCGTTCTTACCTATTATGTATTGTGAATACAATAAACGTTTTATACTTTAACATTTCCGGATGAATTATTTATCATCCCCAAGAACATAACAGTGGTGTCAGAAGTTGGATAGATAAATAATATTCGGTCTGTGTGAATAAGTGTGAAACGTGACCACGTGTCGATCATAACCTCAACTCTACCACGCCTCAATAATAACCTCAACTCGACCACGTGTTGATCATAACCTGTATGTGACCACGTTCCGTATCTGTTACGACCCGAAAGGCACCACGTGGCGTTCATAGCCTCAACTCGATCTCGTGTCGATCAGTACCTCAACGTGCCGTACCCCCTTACGACCCTAACGCGACCACACGCGCGACTCACGAACACAGACTAACGCCACGCGGGTTAGAGAAGCAGCACACCGCCTCTCCTAGATATGGCTCAAAACGTATCGCCGGACCTTCTTTAGACGCTATCTGAGATGATCGCCAGTGCTATTCGACAGTCTACAGCGTCGACACAAAATAACGCAGCGGCACTGGCACAGCCTCGTCCTCCACAGTTTTCCATGTCAGCATATCGCGCCGCCGACGGAACATCCATAGCAGAATATTTTACACGGTTCAACTGGGCGCTTGAGCTGAGCCGAGTTCCTGAAAATGAACACGCATAGTACGCACGTGTTTATATGGAGCCTGATCTCAACGACTGTCTCAAGATCCTCGTAAGCCCAGAGAACCCGTAAAAACTATCTTACAGTGAGATCCAGTCGAAATTGACGGAACATTTCGACGCCACGCACAATAAATACGCTGAAAGCATCAAGATTCGAAGCACAATGCAAAGGAGTGGAGAGTCAATAGTCAGCTTCACTCTTAGATTAAGACAAGCAGACACGTAATGTGAGTATGGCATATTTTTAGACCGAATGCTAATTGAAAAATTGATGAAAGGACTGGATTCGAGTGCGATGAAATCATCGCTAAGAAACCAAGAGAGCTTCACCGCTGCGTGCGAGATTGCCCACGCACTCGAAGCCACGCGAAACACAGCTAACGAATTCAAAGCTGAAGACATAACCTTAAAACCCGATTCGACTCATCGGATAGGTTATGAGAAGTCACCGTTATGGAGCAACAACCAACGGCCTCCGAGTTGGTCAACAAGCCGGCGACAGAGCGGCAACCTGGAAACCCTTGGCCACAAGATCGATGCGACGGGCATCCATAAATCGTATACGCACATCCGAGCTGTCCGAGATGCGCCGAAACCAACAACTCCGGAGGAACTGCAGCTGTTTCTGGGGAAAGCAACCTATTATAGCACATTCTTCCAGATTTATCAACCGGAGATCGACCACTTAGAGACATGCTGCTGAATGACCCCCTCGTGTGGACCCCTAGCGGGCGAAAGGGCTTATAAGGATCTTAAGGATGCGCTGACCTCGCCCCAGGTACTCCCGTCCAGTCACTGCCACTCTTATTGGCAACCGACGCCAGCAAACCTGGACTGGGCGCAGTACTGTCACACCGACTCAGCAACGGTCGAGAACGCCCCATCGCTTATGCAAGTCGAAGAATGGCAGCAACTGAACAGAGGTACCCTCAAATTGACAAAAAAAGCACTTGCAATTGTATGGGCAGCACAAAAGTTCTTCAGATATCTGTACGCCCGCCACAGTGTCGGTGATCAGTGTGAAGAACACTGATCACCGACCATAAACCGCTGACACAGATCCTTCATGCAGCTAAGTCTTTACCAATGCTGAGCATCAGTCGCATGGAGAGAATTATGCGGACTATTTAGCACACTTTGACTATGACGTTCTCTTCAAGAAGTCAAAAGCCAATGCAAATGCCGACTACTGCTCTCGAGCACCGCTTCCAACCACCATCCATGCCATTAGGAACTCAATTCCCCTTCAGAGGGAAGAGGCTAAGGATTTTGATGATTTTGATTTTTTTGCAGTTCATCACACGCAGCAACTACCTGTTAGGTCAGAAGCCATTGCACGTGAGACCAGATGAGACCTTCATCTCGGCACGATCGTCAAACTCTTGAAGACAGGTCAAGATCTCGCCCGCCACGATTTCAAGGCTCCAGAAGTGAAATACGCGCTCGCCGCTAATTGCTTGATGTTCGAGCACAGAGTCGTGGTCCTACCAGCTCTACGAAATGCTATTCTCAAAGATCTACACACAGCTCACTTGGGTATTGTAAAAATGAAAGGAATGGCGCGTTCCTTCGTGTTTTGGCCAGGCATCGACTCGGACATTGAAAACCTCGCAAAATCTTGTGCATCTCACGCACACGCACCACCAAAGTTTCGGGACCACCATTGGGAGTATCCAAAGGCGCCGTGGGAACGAATACACATCGACTACGCCGGTCCCGTGGCTGACACCATGCTACTAATTGTTGTTGATGCCTACAGCAAGGGCTCGAAGTTAAGCCTACAACTTGAACTGCGGCTGCAACAATTTCCCTGATGGACGATCTATTCACAGCACATGGAAGCCCCGTAACTGTCGTCTCAGACAACGGCAGGCCGAACATTGCCGAAGAATTCAAAGAATTTCTGAAGAGCAGTGGTGTGAAGTATCACAAGCTAACCGCACCGTATCACCCATCAACTAATGGCCGAGCAGAACGTTATGTTCAAACTGTGAAGGACGCACTTAATGCAATGAAGACTACCAAAGGATCCCTGCGAACTAACCTGAACGAGTTCCTTTGCCAATTCCGAAAAGCTCCACACTCAACCACTGGTCAGACTCCAGCTCAACTGTTCTTGGGACGAGAACTTCGCACACGGCTCAATCTGGTGAGGCCGGACAATGTTCACACCAGGGTCAGCGAAAAACAACGGACCGAAATGGACTCGACTTTCCGTACACTGGAAATAGGACAACAAGTTTACTTCTTGACCGGCAATCCTAGCCTGGATAAATGGGTTCCAGGCAGTGTCGTCGACCACTTTTGAGATCGTCATTACTCGACACAGTTTGGAGACAAAAAAGGTTGAAAGACATATCGACCAGATCAGATCCATTGCAGATAATAAACCGCAAAACGAACCCGAGGCAGAACCTGCACAAGTTGATAATGGGCCAACGTTAAGACGACTTCGTTATCATGGCACCATGATAACTCCATTAGCCCCGAGACAGCTGCGACTGCCAGCACCACGCGTATTGTACACTCCTCAGTACCCACGTAGATAATTTCGCATTAGAGTCCTACCATCAAGATTCTCACCTATTTAATTGCACACAGACACATAATCACACAATCAGTAAAAGTGGGAGGAAATGTATATGCACCCTAAATGTCTTCCTCTGTTGCTCAACAGTTGGTAGCACGCGACGCATTGTCGCAGTCTGCGATTCTCTTGCTGCAACGAGCATGCCTCAGTCTCTCGCCGTCAATCGTAGCGGACGGATGTTCTCCCCGACGTGTTCCCGAGTGACCGTTAATAAGTTGTCGCGCGTTCTTACCTATTATGTATTGTGAATACAATAAACTTTACTTTTATACTTTAACTTTTCCGAATTAATTATTTATCATCCCCAAGAACATAACAATTACATAATACTGAACTGAAATATTGATAAGTAGACTGTACTAATGTATAGATTCGCGTAGATTGCTCTACATTCTTATTGTCACCTAGGAATAATTTATTTAATATTTTCAGTTGCATAAATGCGACAGTTCAATGAATTTTCAGATAAAATTTGTTCGTTAAATAACCCTGTCAGTTCAGTTCTCAGAATTGCGTGTCTTAGCGGAACGGCTTATACGCGAGACGCGAAAAAAGACGAACGCGTGATTGAATCAGGCAAAACTGCTGCAGTTTTTTACTCGAGAAATGAAAATCAATTCCAAATAACAATGTCGCGAATTTTTTAAACTTTCCCTTCCTTTACGAGAAGAAACCATTTTATCACATTTACAATACAAAACTGGAAAGTTACTGCGAACGTTAATCAACTGCAAGAACATTCACTTCTTCATATTTTCCTTTTGATAGTCCTCCTTTGGCTTTATACTACTACCACCGTTTTCTTTCCGAACCCTAATATTATTAATAATTTTATTTATTTGACTCTCTGCGCCTAAAAATTTTGACAAGTTCTGTGGCTGAAACATGTTCCTTGCTTGAATCTTGCACTTTGTTACTACTAATATATAAAGAAAAATGGAAAAAACAAAATTGCCTAATTATTATTATTATTATTATTATTATTATTATTATTATTATTATTATTATTATTATTATTATTATTATTATCATCATCATCATTATTATTACTAGCAGTACTATACTTTCAACATTTTTGCATCTCAACAGAAATATGTTCAAAAACACTAGAAATATGCAAAGTTAGCCAACATTCTCTTGGTAGGGAGATTTGTGCAATTAGTGAAAATATTTTAAATAATATTAACCCTTTTCTTTATGTGTATGTTGATAAAATTCCATTTTATGTGGGAAGCATACTTTCCAACATATTTACAACCATTATGCACAGAAATCTGGGTTTTGGAAAATATGTGGGTTACAACCTTTTACCCTGAGGTATTCAATTTAGCAGCAATACCGCCCTAATACACACCAAGGTAGTTTTGAGAAAGCTTCAATTGTGTCCATAATTCTAGATTTCTATTAAAATGTTTGCTAATGATACTTAAAGTACATCCTAAAGATGAGTATTAAGAAAAATGAAATTTTATTAACTCATTTAAATTCATTTAAAGAATAAAAGTAATATTGTTAAATAATAAATAAGCAACATACTTTCCACCCAAGTCAACTCTTGATGCCTACTTAGAATTTATTACAAATCTAGAACTAGCTTTTGAAAACAAACCAACATCAAAATTCTTAATAATGAGTGATTTTAATTTACCACATATATTATGGTTAAACTTTGATGATATTGTTCATTCGGAATTTTTAAATGCCTCCAGTACTGAAATCGATATTGGCACACAAATTCAACATACAAGGAATTACATCAAACTATTACAGTTAAACGAAATATTAAATGATAAAAAATACTCGACTTAATATTTGCTTCTAATTATTCACATGTAATTCAATCTGACTGTCCTATTGTTCCTTGTGATTACTATCATCCGGCACTGGAACTTATGATAAATATTAAAGAAAGCTACACTACACTCGATACGTTAGTCACAAAATACAATTATAACCTCGCAGACTTTATGTCAATTAGCGAAGACTTATGCTCATTTGAATGGAGTAGCTATTTTGAAATTAACTCTATTCATCATGTGTTGATTATTTTTATAACTTTATTTATGAACTGTTCAAAAAACATGTACCCAAAATGTATGTATCTCCTTATCAATACCCTCCTTGGTACTCTAAAGAACTGAAATAAATGTTAAACAAAAAGTCTAAAGCTCACTCCAAATACAAATTTACAGATGATCCTTTAGATTACAGTAAATTTTCTGAATTACGCAAAAATGTAAATCAAAATCTCATCTTGATTATGATAATTATGTGATAAATATTGAAAATTCTATTCCATCTAATATCTGGAAATCTATCATTCTGGAAATTTACTAACAATAAAAGAGGAATAAATGGTATTACAAATTATATTTTCGACGACAATGAAACAGCTGACACCACTCAAAAAATAGTAGATATTTTTGCTGATTACTTCGAATCCGTACATAGTAATTATAATGATGATAACCGATCTACTAATGTCAATTATGTTGCCCATGCTTCTGCCTTTGGTAACATTGAGATAATCCAAAATTATGTATATGAATCGATAAATAAATTGGACGTTAAGAAAAGTGTTGGGACAGATTCAATACCAGAGAGATTATTAAAATCTTGTAATGTCAACTTAACACCAATTCTTCATGTACTTTTTGTAAAATCACTGAAAGAAGGTACCCTTCCTCCAATTTGGAAAAAAAGTTATTTAACTCCAATATATAAATCTCAGAACCCATCATATGTAAAAAATTACAGACCTATATTCATGAGTGTTATTCCTGAACTTCTTGAGTCCATTATAACTAAAAAAAACTGAAAAATTAAACAATCTTATAGAGGAACAACATGGCTTCAGACATAATAAATCTACCACCTCTAATTTATTAATCTTACAATACTTCGTTATTGATAAAATTGATAAAAATTCTCAAGTAGATGTTATATGGATTTTACTACAGCTTTCGACACTGTAAACCATGAATTACTTATACAAAAGTTGTCAAATCTGGGCATTCATGGTAGTCTTTTGCAATGGTTGAAAAATTATTTGTCTGATAGAATATTGAATGTTAAATATTTATCGTTCTTATACCGCGACATAATTGTAACATCAGGAGTACCCCAAGGTTCTCACTTGGGACCCCTTTTATTTTAGTTATTTATTAATGATGTGAAATTATTTCTTTCAAATTGCATGTTTTTATTATTTGCTGACGACTTAAAAATCTATAGAGAAATTAATTCTGTTAATGATTGCAAACAACTACAGGAGTGCTTGAATAGTCTTATAAATTGGAGTAAATCGAATCAATTAAACTTTAATATAAATAAGTGCAAAGTGATGAAATTCACAAAACACAGAAATATAGTTGACCATGAGTATTCTATTGATGGAGTGATACTAGAGTCTGTCAATAAAATAAAAGATGTTGGAGTTATTTTTGATCCAAAAATGAGATTTGATAGACATATAAATAATATTGTAGATAAAGCTAATCATATGTTTATTATGAGAACTGCAACTGACTTTAGAAACCCTTCTACAATTAGAACTTTGTATTTAACATTAGTGCGACCAATACTTATGTACTCTTCACAAAACTGGTCTCCTTGTTATTGTGTATACAAAAAAAGAATTGAATCAGTACAACATATATATTTTTAATTTAGCAGCTTGGTTTCTTAAATTACCATCACCAATATTAAACCACGATTACAGCAAAATTTCACTATATCTTCAAATTAGTTCTCTTGAATACCATAGAAAATGTAATGACATCTTATTTCTATTCAAATTATAAAATCATGATATTGATAGTAGCGAACTATTATCTTTGATCAATTGGAAAATACCATTGCGTATCCCCAGATTTAATCAAAATGATACATTTTTTATACCATTCGCGAGAACTAATTTGGGTTATTTTCTCCTCTATGGCATATGTGCAGAAACTATAAGTTATTACAGTTGATATGAACATAAATTGTCTGTTAGTCAATTTGTTAATTATACAAAGTCACATTATCTCTGTGATTACAATTAAAATGTATTTTTATACATTCGTTATTTTCAATATCATATTATAAATATTGTATAAACCTGTAATTTTGGGCAATTGCCTGTTTAGATGCAAAAATATATATAAATAATGAAAACAGTAGCTAATCTCACTAGTTTTAATAATATTAACCCTTTAATTATGTGTATGTTGATAAAATTCCATTTTAAGTGGGAAGCATACTTTCCAATGACCATTGAAGGGTTAATGGGAAATTGTGCAAGTGACAATCATTATAGCCCGTATTTTTCGGTTCAACTAGGGAAACTTAATAAAATGGAATTTAATATTTCAGAAACTGTGTAACATTGTTGTAAGTTTTTCGATGAATTCAGTTGTTTTCAACAATAAGTGCTTTTTGACTGCAATAACCAAAAAAAATTATTTCCTGGAGTGGAGTCCTTTAGATAACAAATATCACATATTACAGTATTTTTTATTTATAATTGTAAACTTTGTCCATTTATCGGCCTTTTCAATGGGAACAACTACTATTAGGAATTTAAAAGTTGTAAAGTAAACATAGTATGTAGGTAAAAAGATGAATGAATTTTGCTTTCCATTTATTTATGGGAATAGAGTAAAAAAATAAAACAATCACAAACATTAAATTTACATTTCTTGTATGGTGCACCAATGGATCGTGTCGATTTCACAATTCAAACATATTTTCGGCCAACCAATAACATATATAAATAATCTGCCTTTCGCATTACCCGGGATCACATAATTCACTAGTCATTGAACAGTATTTTATCGACGAATGACAGAAAATAATTACAATAGCCAGTAAGACTTCTGATGTAGTATTCTATGGTGTGAATATTCTTTCATGGTATGCAACATGTATTCTCAACTTATAAATTAAAGTTTATAAAATAAGTATCCTACACTACGTTCCAATAGATCGTAATATTTCAATTTTTTGTATTAAAATTCCAATATTTAGCATAAATCCGCCATATTTGCACACTTTTATCTCAAAATACTCTCATTTCTTAGGCGTTGAGGTGCCTTGAGGTTTGATTCAGATACACAGACCAAATTTCCAAATTTAGTACTTGTATCCCAAAATATGCCATGAGGTATGTTGAGGTCCCCAAAATACTCTCATTACTCTCATGTCAGATACATTACACTCACGCTTTGAGGTACATTGAGGTCTAATCCTGATACATTTCGAGGTCTAATATAGACCGTATTATCCCCCCCCCCCCAAAAAAAAAAGAATATATATATATATATATATATATATATATATATATATATATATATATATATATATATATATATATCAAATAGAGTCTCTACAGCTACATTGAAATCGCTACAAGCAGATAAGTAGGTAACACGCACATATATTGTACACGTAGGCTTCCGCGGCTCGAGTCCATTACTTCTAGGCTGTCCGGGTGACGCCGCGTCGTTGGCAGATAGTCCGACGTTTCGCCTGTCATGTCGCAGGCTTCTTCAGGGTAGTGACGAACGCTTCTTCGAAGCTTCTTCAGAGAAGAGAAGAGAAGAACGAAGCTTCTTCAGAGTAGTGGAAACAGGGTAGTTCGTCACTACCCTGAAGAAGCCTGCGACATGACAGGCGAAACGTCGGACTATCTGCCAACGACGCGGCGTCACCCGGACAGCCTAGAAGTAACGCACATATATTATCTCAAAACATGTTAATGCAAGTGGGATATCTCTGTTTCTCTCGACATGTGTTTCTTTGTCATTTTACATCATCTACTAGCAATTAAATTACTTAGTGGCCATTAAACCATAGTTTTTACGTGTTTGCATATAATTTCGTCGCTCTAAATAATTTTCTAATCTCAGAAATATATTAAAAAAATATAAACTATGTAATTTACATTTTAATACACTTAACCATTAATTTGTTAGTACAATAGTGTTACAGATTTGCATTGAATAAATTATAATATAATATAGGAAATAGAAAATATAGGAAAATCCATAAAAATTTTAAATGTTTGGAATGTCCTGTAGATAAAAGGTCAAAAATTATAACTCAAATATTGAAATATGAACTCCAATATATGTATGTCCATAGTTGGTTTATACTGAGTGGCCATAGTTACGAAGTTAAAACTTTGAATTTACACATATTGGGAAAAGTACTCAGATTATTGCAAAAGGTTCCAGACTCATATATATAACAATTGCCTAGCTAACATCTAGAACAATGTTAGTAGGAGGAATGGTCATATAGATCAAGTTGGAAATTGTGTAATGAATGAGCCCCACTATTAAGTTGGTGGCGTAGTTAATGCCTAATACAGGGGGTCCTTTTTCCAAATACAGTATAAATATACACTGTGGAGAGAATGGACTGTGGCTCATTTGAAAAGTAGATCAAAACATACAGTGTACCCAAACTTACAGTATACAGCGTTCCCAAACTGAGGACACAACATATTTAGTGTACCCAAAACTCAATAATACCTAGACCACATTCAATTACAGAGTATCCAAACTCAGGACACAATATATACTGTGTATGCAAACTCAATAATACTTAGACCACATTCATGGTAATTCAGTTGGTGTACCCAAACTCAATATTGTGGACAAAATTGATACAGTGTACCCAAACTAAAAAATACTTGGACCACATTCATATTCAATTACAGAGCACCCAAACAATATTATAGGTCAAAATACCTCATAATTTAATGACTTGAACTACTTTCATTGGTCGAAATGTTCTAGTCATCCATATGAAAAAACTATGTATACATTGATACCAACATCTTTTCTTCTTCATTTATACCAAAAATTTCTTGGATTATACAATGCTGAAAGTAATATGTTAAACTCTCTTTACCATACATTATAATGTATCCAATTGTGTTATTAAGAATAACATTATGAAATGAAGCAGATAATTTCATTGATGTATTTTTGTGCAGCAACTTCATTTTTCTAATGTACGTATTTATATATATATAATCTTATTGGTTTACCCAATTTTATTTTTACTTTGATCAGTAGTAGGAAATCATTGCCATTGATCGCTTTCAGTTTTATCCATTTATACGGGAATAAAAATTGATTATTTTTAAATTCTAAAATAACAGTGACTATAGACAGCACATTAAAATTTATTTCATTATCACGATCATCTCTAATTTCAATATGTAGACTATTTAATGACAAAGTGGGGAAAATAGGAACAAACAATGGAATTCATAAATAATAGACACTTGATAATTTAGTTGAGGTTTAAACACTCTTAGAATATTTATTTGTCTATGAAATTCATTTTCTTTTGAAATCATAGCATCAGCACAATTAAAATGTATATCAATTGAATCAAATGGAATGAATTTAGGAATTGTTAGCGATTGTTTGAACCAACATGCAAAGCAGAAAATTACAGAAAACATTTTTATTTCATATATTTCGTGTGGACAGAATTCGCTGATTGGTCTGGGCTCGTTACAGCATACGGTCAGGAAGCGGACTCAGAAAACAAACACCACAGAATGGCGACGCCGGTTTTCTGGCGCCCGCCCGAAGAGGGTTCACATACTACACTTCCTCCAGATGTCGAAGAGCTTCTGCGTGAAAAACGCAAAGCTAGGCGAGTATGGCAGGAGTTTAGGTGCTTTAATGGGAGCTGCGGATATGCGAAAAACGCCTGAAAATGGCGCTCGCAAACCATCACGCTGCAGAGTGGGAAAATCGATTAAGAGAGGTCGGTTCTGATCATTCTCGAAACGGCCTTTTCAAACTCTAAAAAAGCTCTCAGGTCATTACCTAATACCGCAACCGCCATACGTAGCCACAACAATGCGGAGAGTAAACTAACATACCTCTTCTCAGATCAAGTCAAGGCAGAATTCTTTGTCGACATGCTTGAAGACAGGTTTGTTAACACTACACAGGCGGTAGCTATGGAGGAAACGGACAGCGCCAGAAGACTTACACATTGTACAGTCGAAGTTTCGACTACAATTAAATGCTTGCGTAGTCGCAAGGCGTCGGGACCTCACCGGATAGGTCCTCCCGTTCTTAAGGAGGCCTTACCGGTCATAAACACGGAGCTTACGCGAATCTACAACAGCTGTATCACACAGCGGTACTTTCTGGGAAATTGGAAATTTGCAAGTATATATATGCTTCCGAAACCCTGTAAGGATCTCGCGATCGTTGCGAACCACAGGCCAATCACTCTTCTTCCTTTTATGGGAAAGGTATTCGAGATGCTTCTACTCGCGCGAATTCCGCCAACTGCTCTCTCGGGGAAGTTCTTCCAAGATTGCCTTCCAACCGGGCCATTCCGCTTCATTAAAAGCATTTTGCATGGCACAGCAGATTTCCGCTGATCTGTTACTGACCCAGGATGTACCTGTCATACATCTCGACATGGTGCAAGCCTTTGACCAAGTGCCACACAGTGCTCTCATCACAAAACTTCGGCGCTGCCTTCCACAAGACGTAATCGAAATGGTTAGGTCTTTCGTTACAAACCGCGCATTCGTGATCAATGTGGGCAAAGCGAGATCCTCAAAGCGGAGGATTGCGGCCGGAATCCCTTAGGGCTCCGTCCTCTCTCCGCTACTGTTCTAGCTGTATGTCATGACATTCCACATATACCACGAATACGACTTTTCCTTTACGCTGTTGACATAGCCATCTAAGCGAGAGGAATAAACCTAGACCACAAATTGAAAATACGAGGAAAGAAGTGGGCGGATCAAAACCACTTGACTTTTTCAGCGGAAAAGTCGCAGGCAATCTGTTACACCCACTGCAAACACAAATACACTAAGGGCCAGTTTCACCAACCAGGATCAAATTCGTAGTTGATTCGAGTTTCGTGACCCTGATCCGCGGAGTCAAGGCCGACTTGATCCCTATGCGTTTCACCAAGGTTTTGAGACACCGAAGTTAATCCGGATCCCATGATTCGTGAGCAGTCGTGAAAATGCGCGGTTGGCAACAATTTTGCAATGCACTGTGGGTATTCTCGCGGTCAGCTGTACTAGTAGAAAACGAGTTGTTTTGATTTCATTTCGTTCCGTCTGTGTGGTGTTCTTGTTCGGTGATGGATTCACCTGACGTTGGAAAGAATGCATAGACTACGCCCAATTTCTCTCCAGTTGAAAGAGAATTACTCGAAAGCTTAATGAGCAAATACAAAGAAAGTTTTAATGCTCGTTCTGACATTTCAAAATAATCGCTTCTTTTGGGAATTACTCGTGGTGTCTCTCCCCACAAATCTTCAATGACTTCATTAATAATAATAATAATAATAATAATAATAATATTTATTGAGTCACATTCGAAAACATACTCCATTTTTACGACACAAATTAACCTAACAAGAACGTAAATTGAAAGTATTACTACACTAAAAAAAAAGTATTCAATAAAACTGTCCCACGCCTATTGCAATACAGATATCACAAAATGCTTTTTTACTAATGATACTTATAATTACACTAATTTGAAGCCAAAATATATTTAAATTTTACCAATACCGAGAAATCCCAATACAGTTCATTCAGTCATGTGACCGGTTTTTTTGACGGCCACTGATGCCATACCACATGGATCATGACTGGAGGCGTGGCCCAGTGATTTAACATGCAGAAATGATTCGATTTCATTTCACGAACGTTGGCTAACGTGTAGTGGCGCCGTGGCGCATACATAATGTATTGTCATTCCGACAAAGGAGAAAGTTCAATGAAAAATATTTTATTATAGTGATAAAATGTTGTTGAAGAATTCTGAAACTATATTTAAGATAACTATTTTTAATAGTTAAAAATTTACGTGTACTGTGTTCAGTTTAGAATTTGAAGAGTTCACTGCAGAAAAGAGGTTCTGCTAACGGGACTTCTCTTTTGTTGACGGGGCACAGGGCGGGCCTTTTGTTCGAGTTTCAAGGACCCTGCCCCTGGACCCAAGGACCCCTGCGTGTTTATGACTGTTTTGTGTGTGTTTTTTTGCCTGCTACCCCCAGAGAGGGGAGCTGGCCGAGCCCGTGTCGAAGATTTTGTGAGATCGTCGACACAGGAGACAGCAGACGTGAACGATTTCACTCCACATATTTCGGAGAATTTCCATTATTTATTTAATATTTATATTATATTTAATTCATTGAAATATTAGATTTAACATTAATATACTAATAAGTTAAATTAACAATTTAATAGCATTAATAATAGCTATTTATATATTTAATTTGTAATTACTTGCATTTTAATTACTTTATTTCTTATAGTAGATATTTATTCTTGTAATAATATTTAATGTAGTTTATGATAAATATTAATAGTTTTAAGCAACTTTAGCAATGAGTCCACCGCAGAAGGGAGAAGTGACGCAGCATCAGCGCCAAGAAGGACATCTTTTTTATTGCAAGATTTGTAGAAGAGCTGATTATGCAAGGCAACATAGAAACTTCTTCAGTTATTGATAAAACTGCGTATGCATTGAGGCTAGAAAGTCATATTGTTCAAAAGTAAGTAAAATTATAATAATAAATTAATTAATAAAATAAATATGTCAGGTGAAATTGTTTTGGATAATGTTGAATTTATATTTACAGATACTGGAAGCAAGACCCTGATACTGCTCAGACTCCAAAAAGAAGTGCCGAGGAATAGAAGGGAATAAAACATGTGTAGTGGATGATTTTGGACAGGGTTTGATTAGGCGCATTATTTATTCAATGAATGAGAATGGTAAGTAATTTATTTATATTTGCATGTAAGTGAGTTCTCCTGTTTTGTATATTACAACAATTTTCACAGGACAAAGTGTTACTCTGGACTCAATTTTAACTGCAGTTAAACATGATAGTGATATAGGGTTTACAGGGGGAGAACTACTTTGTCTTATCTGCTTCGTGCCATGGGGTTTGAATGGAAAAAGACGATAATCCGTAGGTCACTAATGGAAAGAAATGATATTGTTATTGCAAGATCTGATTTTTTGATGGAATATATGAAACTGAAGGCTGAAGGTTATGAATTTGTGTTTTTGGATGAGACTTGGTTTTATTCAAAAGGCAAGCGAAAAATCTACTAAATTTTGTAGTGTTGAAAATTGTGAAATTCTAGATATAAGTGAATGTAGAAGGCATGATTTGCATGTAATGAAATGCATCTTTGAGAAATAGCAGTGTGTGTAATGACTTATGTGTATGAAGAATATTGTTTGTCCAGTTTGAAGCACCTACATAGTGGTTTAATATGATTTTATTTTGGAAACATCTTTACTAATTGTTTTTAACGATCTATCCTTTAGGCTATGCCTCTCGGTCATGGCAAGATAAAAGTAAGGAGAGTTGCTCAAGCAAAAATTTTAGATGAAGGTAAAAGGTATATAGTCTTGCATGCAGGAGGTACAAATGGCTTCATCGAAGATGCAGAGCTGTTGTTTCCATCAAAGACAAAAGAAGTAGATGAATATCATGGTACCATGACAGCAGAGATGTTCCAAAAGTGGATGAAAGAAATGTTATTACCTCGGTTGGCAGAACCATCAGTTATTGTAATGGACAATGCACCTGTTCATTCTGTACTGGTGAGCGACATTGCATCAATTGTTCTTTTAGAAATGTTAAAAATATTCATTGTAATAATATATTTATTCCTTTATAAAAAATAACTGATTATAAAATGATTATTAAAAGTACACAGTGGTGAAAGTGAATGTTTCAACTTTTATTTCCATTACTAAAAAGGGAGGAATAGAATATTGATTACATTCAATGATGTTCAGTGATTTTAGTTATATCAGTAATACAATTTTTCTTAGAGAACATCAACTTTGCCAGTAAAATGTTTTATATGTATATGTAGAGAGAATGAAAAGAAATGCATGTTATCTTTCAATATAACTGAAACATTTAAACTTCCTTTTGTTATTTCCAATTTTTTAGAAAGTGAAACGGCCTTCATCAAAATGGAGGAAGGGTGACCTGCAGCAGTTTCTAACTGAGCACAATATACCCTTTAGACCCGAGCATACCTTAAGAGTCTTCTTTTGAAAACTTCTGAAATAGTTGTTCAGAAAAGGTACTCTTAAGCATAAGCATACATTTTGTTGAATGAATCGTAGAATAAGGCAGATTTATTTTTTGCAAGATTTTGACACAATGTGATTGCCAATGTTTTCATTATTTGAAAAATCATATCAGTTGATGTGGGTGCAGATATGTTGTAGATGAAATGATTCAAGAAGCTGGACATAGAGTTTTGCGCCTCCCCCCTACCATTGTCACTACAATCCTATCGAGTTGGTATGGAGCCAGTGCAAAAGATATTATAACAGACATCGCGGAACCACTTTTGACCACCAAGCAGTGACAAGAAAATGGAGGCAAGCATTGAACCAGGTTTCAGTGGAGAAGTAAGTGAATATTAAAATGAAAAACAATATATTGTCTAGAGTGTTTTTTTTTTGCAAAAAATTTGTTAATATAAAGTACTCATTCATTCTGTGCATTACTTTAGTTGGAAGAATTATGTGGCACACACAGAGAAAATTATAGAAGAAGATTGGAGAGTTGAGGTTAGGCACGGTGCTTCAGAGATTTCTGTCATAGTAAATATTCAGGAGGACTCTGATGATGATGATGATGATGATGATGATGATGATGATGTTCTCTTGCTGTTCCCATTCCTGGGCCCTCTGGTGTCTCTACTTAATAGAGATATGGTCAGTATCTTTACATGTTTAATGCTGTATGTTTCATCGGTTTGAAACAAGATTTGACACAACTTTTGTTCTTCTCAGGTGCAGAATTGGAAGTTTGTGTTATTCCATCAAGGGCAAGTAAGTGGTTACATTCCAGGTGAAATAGTGAATCTTAATTTTTTTAGGCTGATTTTGGCTTACTGAATATATTATTATTATTATTATTATTATTATTATTATTATTATTATTATTTATTATTTATTATTATTATTAATTATTATTATTATTATTATTATTATTATTATTATTATTATTATTATTATTATTATTATTATTATTATTATTATTATTATTATTTATTATTATTATTATTATTATTATTATTATTATTATTATATTATTATTTATTATATTATTATTATTATTATTATTATTATTATTATTATTATTATTATTATTATATTATTATTATTATTATTATTATTATTATTATTATTATTATTATTATTATTATATTATTAATTATTTATTATTATTATTATTATTATTATTATTATTATTATTATTATTATTATTATTATTTTATTATTATTATTATATTATTATTATTATTATTATTATTATTATTATTATTATTATTATTATTATTATTATTATTATATTATTATTATTATTATTATTATTATTATTATTATTATTATATTATTATTATTATTATTATTATTATTATTATTATTATTATTATTATTATTATTATTATTATATTATTATTATTATTATTATTATATTATTATTATTATTATATTATTATTATTATTATTATTATTATTATTATTATTATTATTATTATTATTATTATTATTATTATTATTATTATTATTATTATTATTATTATTATTATTATTATTATTATTATTATTATTATTATTATTATTATTATTATTATTATTATTATTATTATTATTATTATTATTATTATTATTATTATTATTATTATTATTATTATTATTATTATTATTATTATTATTATTATTATTATTATTATTATTATTATTATTATTATTATTATTATTATTATTATTATTATTATTATTATTATATTATTATTATTATTATTATATTATTATTATATTATTATTATTATATTATTATTATTATTATTATTATTATATTATTATTATTATTATTATTATATTATTATTATTATTATTATTATTATTATTTATTATTATTATTATTATTATTATTATTATTATTATTATTATTATTATTATTATTATTATTATTATTATTATTATTATTATTATTATTATTATTATTTATTATTATTATTATTATTATTATTATTATTATTATTATTATTATTATTATATTATTATTATTATTATTAATTATTATTATTATTATTATATTATTATTATTATTATTATTATTATTATTATTATTATTATTATTATTATTATTATTATTATTATATTATTATTATTATTATTATTATTATTATTATTATTATTATTATTATTATTATTATTATTATTATTATTATTATTATTATTATTATTATTATTATTATTATTATTATTATTATTATTATTATTATTATTATTATTATTATTATTATTATTATTATTATTATTATTATTATTATTATTATTATTATTATTATTATTATTATTATTATTATTATTATTATTATTATTATTATTATTATTATTATTATTATTATTATTATT
>JAZDUA010000985.1:0-297021 GCA_038098605.1 Gryllus longicercus
CTGCTTGAGTAGACACTTGCGACTCCTCCCTCCCACACAAACTACATCACAGCAGGTTGGGTATCCCTCTTAATTGGTTGATGTTTCTTGGCACGTCAACGGCTGCGGTAATTAGACCCTTTAGTATAGGGAATGTTGTTTATACCGAGAGGTGGTGGTAATTCTGACTCCACCGGAAGGTGAGAGCAGACGTCGGCACGTTGGCTTACTGGGGATTTCACTTTCTAGGTATTTCCCTCAGCGAAAAAGCACCCCAGACGGGACAATCTCTACGCTCCAAAGCGGTCTCACGACACGTGTGCTTGTTTAGTGCCGTAAGTAATAAATCTAAAGAGAGTGTGTAAAGGGAGAGAATAGGAGAAGAAAAAGGAAGGAATGACATCGCGCGGTTCCTTATCCGTTTCTTAGGGCACAGCACCGGCACTATACTTGTGATGATCGGAGAATTCGGATCGCATATAAAGGAGAGATCGTATCGCATAGAAAACTACCAATCACAGCACCCGACCTCTAGAATTCTTCTTCAGTAAGCAGCAGAATTTGACGTAGATAAATAACTAGTGCGAAAATCCGCCCTCGTCGGGACTCGAACCCTATGACCTCCCGGACCTGCAGAGTCAGCGGCTACTCTTTCTCTGAGCCAAACTCAGACGATTAAGTGTGCTTGAAACGGTTGTTACGAAAATACAGTCATCTTACATGGCTTGGACCAAATTTGTAACATTTGAGCAGCCCTGCATTAAACAGATTTAAGTCGAGAAATGTATCAATGTTAACGTGTCAAGCAGAGCGCGCAGCCTCACTTCCTTCCAGTCCATGGACCATGGCTCTATCGCCGGGCGTCGAACACTGCCTTGGAGGGGGAGCCTTGGCCCTTTGCGCCTGAAGCGGCGGTGGCAGCCTCCTCACCCCTCCTGCGATCGATAGCTGAAGGCTACTGCCTCCCCTCAATGGGTCTTCCAGCGGAGAGCCGCGCCCCGAAATCAGGTATAACCAGCGGTAGAACCACGTCGGCGTGAAACGGCCCGAAGACGGCGTCGTTTTCGAGATGCAGAATTATTTATAGTCAATGAATGCAACGGATTATGATTGGCAAAATTATAATGATGCTGAGATAAAATATAACAGTAGGGTAAGCTGCGATTTAGTAATCAGCCTCGGTCACCATCCGTCGCCTTTCATTCCATCAATTCATCATATTTCATTTTGTATCTTAATTATCACATATTCATAAGATCCTTTCATCATTCAATTTCAGGTTTTGTCTTAAGATTTAGGCACTGAAATCATCTTAAAGAAGATAAATTACTAAGCTCGTACGTTCATGCAGTTGCATGATTTTTGGTTGATGGCTATATCTCTCAGAAACGTATATTTTCTATGCTTGATTGCAAAGTATTAAACCTGACAAAGAAAAAGTTTGAAAAAATGTCTATTTTGTATATTTTATTGATTTTGGGCATACATACTTCCTAAGCACATAATGTGACGGTACCCTTTTCTTTCTCTCAATTAATTTTTATTCCTATTATATCTGTTTCATTACCTAGCTCGATTTTGGTTTGTTTGATTGGGTGCTATAATACTATCTCAGGGCTGTTTCTCTTGTGAGCTGAAAATATACGGCTCATTCGAAAATCTGGCTGGTCAATACCTCTATTTATATTTGGTATTTACTAATCTTCTGGTCACTCCGATGCTAGATTGTCCGCTGAAACTATACTATCCGAGTTCTCTTGTCTAAATAAAGTCTCTTTAATAAAATATTATTTATTAAATATTTTACTAATATTTTCAATATAGATGCGAAATCATTTTTCTTGGCGTTAAGCCTTAGGTTCCCAGCGTCTCGTTTCTGTTCATATTTCCTTATATATCTCTTTTCTGCCCATGATGTTTTATTGACATTAGGATATTTTGTATATAAAATTAAAATAAACGTATTGTGACCCACCTCAATAAAATCTTAATAATAAATTAATGCGACTCTTATTCTTATCCACAATGAAACGTTCAAACAACGGAGTCAACTAATCAATGGCCATTGCTATCATTTCGTTATAATTCTATATAACTTATATGAACCACTTAAGTGGCTTACAGAGACATTTCAAAATTGCGCTAATGACATTACACTAATGATATTGCTTAACTACCACATATTTCAATGAAAAAGTAGATTCACCTGTCGTTGCCCCTATTATATATCCCCATCGTCTTATAGACAGGAAATATATTTGTAGTGTAAAATGGAAATAATGTTCCTTACATCCTCTTTCCGCAGGCCCGCTCTTTACTTAGCCTTTCATTGCCTGGCTTGCGTTGCCTGGTAGAGTCGCTAGTTAAAATGCTCGCTGCAAGAGTTTCTTGTACTCAAGATATTGACACGCTGTCACCTTATACGTATGGTACCTCATGCTCGAATCTATCACAAATCGATGTTTTTTCAGTTGATAAGCTTTATAATCTTTAGACCAATATTCTAAATTGATCGTCTTTATCTCATTTCTCTCGTGGTTCATTTTCGTTGCAATAACCTGTCAGTTATTCCTCCCATCAATCACACGGTTAGGTGCACGCTGCTGTGCAATGTTACCGCATAATAATTTAATATCAAAAAATTAGTGAATAGTTATTTCAAAATTGATTTTCAGACAATTTTGCAACAAACTATTAACACAAATACATTAGTGAATACGTAAATATAATATAAAAGTTGTATTAATAAATGACATTTGATTGATTGCTGTATTATATGGTTGTTACTTTAGCACTCACATACATTTAAGCATAATGTTTTATTGTACCTTGAAAGTGTAATGCTTAACACAACTTGTCCTAATGTAAGATCACTTTGTAGCCAATGGAAGAAACCGTAGAAGATAAGGATAAGAAACTTCCCTTCCTGCCGCACATAAAATGGACAAAGTAAGAGAACAAGTTGTAATTTGGTAAACAACTGTTACGAAGTATATGATACTTGAAATTTGCTAGCTAAAGACATGAATCTACTTAAACTGAACTTCAGGGAAGTACTTTTATATTGTCATTCTGTTGACGTATCTAAACATTTTCCGATTTAAGTTTGCATGCCAGAGTCTTTGCAAACCGCAATGCGAGTTGGTCGAAACGAAATCCAATTTTGGACAGATTTAATAAATTGAACGATAAAAACAAATTCCAAGCAAATTCCAGGAAAAACGATCTCCACGCGAATAAACAACTCTCTTTATTTCAATCTTCAAACGCAGCTTGTTAAGTAAACCTTCCACAAGCACTTGCACCGAACACCGCTCGTTAAAAAGCAATTGGAGTTTCTTTGTGGAGCGAGTTAAGGAACTTCGCAGCTCATCTCGTCCACGTCTGCTTTTGCAACGCGCATTTCCGAAAAGGGCTTTCCCTATCGCTGCTCTTCCAGGGAAGGGCTAGTTTCGGAAACAAGGTGAGGGGAGAACTACGTTTCGCTCATAAATTTTCATAACGCGTCACAAAGACGCACTTCGCGCGAGTTCTCAGGAGACACGTGCCTCGCGAGACTTCATCACCCGGCCGGCGGAGGGGGGCGGGGGCGGGGGACGGGGCGAGCGCATAGGAGAGCCAAGAAAGCACCCGGGGCCGAGGCCAGGCGAGGCCTGGCGAGAAAGAAACGGCGCCGACGAGAACTAGGTGTAACACCTCAGTTTTAGGAACGTTACCTGTTAAATGTCCAGTGAACTGCTCGCCAAATGCTCCAACCATTTATAACAATTAATAACTTTTTTAAAACAAAATACCTAATTTATTTCATGACTCCATGACCTTTATTATTATTATTATTATTATTATTATTATTATTATTATTATTATTCGCGTATGGGTCACTACTGACCACGCAACACATTTCCGAGGCTCAGTTGTATTATATTCTGCAGAGATCAATGTGTAGAATTATGGGGATCAGCCTTTTGGCTACATCCCTTGGTTAAGACAAGGTTGTTAGCCTTGAATATCAATTAGGGGCGGTGAGGATGATATTAAGAATAAGAAGACACTGCAGCTCACGCTGTACCATAAAATGTCATTAAAATCATTGGCTAGGGAATGACAGATGAATATAAGATATTCTCTGCGGGAGACGCGCTTGTAAATTGGACACCAGAAGAGACGCCAGCGGACGAGAAATGGGCCTGAATTGGATGACAGGGCGAACGGGCGAAGCGCGTTAGCAGGGAAGGTTTTAGAGGTGACGGAAATGTTTTACCGGGGCGTGTTGGGTTGCAAGTTCTAATGGCAAGTGTGGCAGCAAGAGCGACTGTAGGGATGTGGAGGTATAGAGGGGATTCAGGCGCATGGAGATGGGCGTTCCGCATTCTACTACAATCCATCGCCTAAAATCATTACAGTTAAGGAATGTTCAGGGTTAAAAAGCGCTGTACATCCAGGAAGTCTGATGTAGAGCGTAAACTTTTAGATTTATTTTCATCCTACCGATTCCAAATAATATTTTATTTCGTGAGTAAAGTAACTGGTTTGTGGCTGGAGAGCTCTGACTTACTGACGTTATCATTCCCGAGACTGACTCTCTTTGAAAGTTCGACGTCTTTCGGATTGTTGGTTTGCCAGTAGCAGATTCAGATTGCTCTATTAATACACTAATTCTATGAATAATGATAATAATAATAATAATAATAATAATAATAATAATAATAATAATAATAATAATAATAATAATAATGCCAATCCCATGGTCAAGATTGCTAAGGAATTGGTGCAGTAGTGGTCTCGCACCACAAGTTCGCGGGGTGACTGTCTATTTCATTATCATTATAATCATCATCATCATCATTTCATTCTATCCTCCATGGTGAACAACCCTGATGACCCTGATAAATATGGAATCAGCATTAAAATGCATATACATAATATATTAGAAAGTTCTGAATAAGTCTAGTTTATCAAATATACGACAGAGATCAAATCGATAATTTGTTAAATTGTGAATTGCCCTATAACAATAACATTGCACTAAACTTTGAGAAGCCGCAAGAAGTTTTATTTTCATCGCTAAAGAACACATAATTAGCATGTTATTTATATACAGTTCATAATTTAGTACTCTTCACCCTTAATTATATGCTCAGAAACATCGGAGCCAGTATAAAACAAACTTTTATAAATCCATCATCAGTTATAGAAAAATTTAAAAGTCGAGTGAGGTAGAAAATAATATTATCAAACTTAAATACCGTTTGAGATGAGCGCAGTTGATTTTAACGGATTCAGCCATTACACAAACATTTAGTTACAGGCGATAATTCTAGTTCGAAATGCCCAGAATTAAAAGAAAAGAATGCCGAAGCGATGTATAAAAATTAGTAAATTGGCACATTTGTTGGACATTAACAAATACACATGAATGTGTGCTGATATCTTGGAAAAGGAAAATCGTACGAAGCATTTTCGGTCCCACATATGAAAATGGACATTGAAGGATAAAAAGTAATTTAAAACTGGGCAATATGTATAAAACAACAGTCATTGTTGCATAAATTAGGTCAGAAGACTACAATAGCTCGGATATCTATTACGAACGGAAGAAGAAAGAATCCCCCAAATTATCTTCTGTAAAGAACCCCAAGGAAGAAGAAAGAAAGGAAGACCCCGTTTAAGCTAGATGATGATGAAACTTTTGTAGATTGATGCGGGGGGGTGAGGGTGGAGAAGAAAGGCAAAAGAGAGAGGGAAATTGATCGTTAGATATGCCGAGGATAAACGTAATTCTAATGTCGTAGTGCGAGAGAAGAAGAAGAATTAGTGCACTAAGAGAAACTAATAACGATTCTCAAGTTTAAAAATATAATTGTTCACAACAAATGGTACTACTGGGTAGTATACAAACGTTTAGAGTGCCGGAATTCTAACCAGCTCCAAGTGAAAGTGGGTCGTCATACTCTTTAGTGTTTGCAGAGTGAGCCCTTGGGGTGTTAAACATTTGGCGCGCGCCCCGTCCGAGATCTTTCCTTTTCCCGCGCAGTTTCGCCTTTCAAAGAGGCTCCACTCGGTATTACGGCGAGGCTCGAGCTAGCGCAACAGCGGGTTGGAAGCGGTGGTGATCAATGGGGATGGCTGTTGGTGCTGATGCTGGTGGCGTTGTTTGCGATGAACAATGATAGTAGTAGTGGTGGTGGTGAGGGGTGATGGATGACGGTGGGCGGCGGTGGTGGTGATGGTAAGTAAAGGTGGGCGTCGATTGTGAATGCGGTGGATGTAGGGGGAAGTATCAGTGCGCTTAGGAGAGCGTCTGTGGGAGTCGGAGGGCGTCGGAGGGCGTCGGAGGGCGTCGGAGGGCGTCGGAGGGCGTCGGAGGGCGTCGGAGGGCGTCGGAGGGCGTCGGAAGGCGTCGGAGGGCGCCGGAGGGCGTCGGAGGGCGTCGGAGGGCGTCGGAGGGCGTCGGAGGGCGTCGGAGGGCGTCGGAGGGCGTCGGAGGGCGTCGGAAGGCGTCGGAGGGCGTCGGAGGGCGTCGGAGGGCGTCGGAGGGTCCCACGTCGGTGGGGTGGCGCTCGTTTTCTGCTCCAGGGCCCATTCTTCAGCCTAAAGCGTCCGCGAAAACAATCCCCAGCACAAAGGCGCTGCGGTGGAGGACGAGGCGGAGACCGGGAGAATTTCTTTCCGCTGCGACGCACAATACGAGGCAGCACGCCACCAGAGGCGGGTGTAAGGAACCGGAATGCAGGGTTGAGGCGGAAGAGAAGGTAAGGGGAGGCGGAAAGTAGGAGATGACAGCGGCAGAAACTGTGAGGAGACTGAAAACGGCGACGGCAGAGGTAGTGATTTACCAGAGTTTTCGGAAGACCAGAGCAAGTGTTGCAGCTGAGAAAGATCTAGCTGTTGTAGAAGGGACAGCGCTCGAGTAAGTAACTCTCTTAATAGATGAGCGAAGAGACAAAAAAAAGGAAGGAAGGAAGGTAGGAGGTGAGCAGATAGGAGGCAGCAAAGGGTAGAGGAAACGGATTAAAAAAGACGGAGAGAGATTAAAAGTTGCCACAAGATAATGAACAGAAAGACATAAAGGGTAGAGAGAAAGAGAGAGAAAGAGAGAGAGAAAGAGAGATGTAAGGAAAGGTAGAGAGCAAAGGAGAGGTATAGAATGATTTGGTATCATAGAGAAAAAAGAGGGACAGGATAAAATTAAGAGGCACAGAGGAAAAAGAGAAGTTATAAAGTATGATTGGAGAAAGAGATATCGCAAATTCTGAAGTTCCAAGAGACAGGTCAAACCGTGGTCAAGCAATTTGGAGCGACGGCGGGGAGGAGTAGACCAACGTCAGCGGGGAGGGGAGTGAAACGGGGGGGGAGCGGGCCTAGAGCATATTCGTAGGAAAAGAGCCCTGAGCGATGCCAGCGCGCGAGAATGCTCCTCCTTAACCTTTAATACCCGTCGCGCCGCGTCGCTTCTATCAACACGCAGCCTTTGGCCGCGCCCTAATCCCCGGCGCGCCGGGACCCTCGCGCATTCTCTTTCGCCGCTTCTTGTTTCGCCCCCGAAGTCTCCTCGGCTTTGTGAATGCGGGCGCGCCTCCTTCACGGCGCGGCGTTTTATCTGCTCGCTCCAGGCGCACCGGCTTTCGCGCGGGCGAGCCGCACAGCGATGTCTCCAGGCTGGCGACACTTCCTACACCTCAGGCAGTCAAGCACGCGCGTTGGCGATTGACGCACATTGTTTCAACGGACAAGTCAGTACTAGTAGCCAAACGTATCGACATTTCCGCGGTATTTCTCAATATCATTTTAGCCTTTTTTGATGAGCTGTTTCTAATGGATTTTGTTCAATTATATTAAAGTCGTTTTGTGTTTGATTCTATGCAAGTCTATTAAATTAAAATCATACCTTGCTTAATAACTGATTATCGTACTACGGTTTGATTAAAAGAAATTGATGACGTACTCTTGTGAGTGGAGGGGAGCAATGTTGTCAATTCCGGAACTCACATCAAAAATCGATACTTCCATTTGAAAACACCTTATCTCAATGCAAGTCGTCACTACTCAAAACAAACACGGAGGCCCAACCGAAGGCGGTATCGCGAGCAAAAGTTGAAGAAGTTACCTGCTCGATGCTCTTTTGTTTTCAGTTTCGTCAGTGGCAACTCAGTGACAAGTGTCTATACGTTTGCACATTTTGATATAGGAAACAGTCAGAGGCACTCTTACATCACACATAAATGTCAACTTCTTTTATTCCGATCCTAGTGCAATCATCTTCACAAAGTTAGCTCTGCGCTTGCTTCCCGATTCACTCTTGTTTAGGATTCTCATTCAACCTTTATTAATTGCTCTTCAGTAATTTACCTGCAGCATATCTTTTTTTAATTGATTAAATTTACTTCCTCACACTTTGGTATTACCTCAAAACACTGTTAACAAGCATTTCCTCACAGTCATTCATAATCCCCCCGTCTTGTAACTCAACAATATTCCAATGAGTGTACATGGAAATGCTCAACATCTTTGACAACTACTAGTACTACCGCTGCCGTCTCTGGGAACCCTTCATTCGTCTTCTTGCCTATGGCTCCTTCCAGCCCAGCGCACAGCCCGTACTTGAACTGGCTGCGAGCGCTTGTGGCGCCGTGTATCGCCTGGCGGGTCCGCGTATTCCCCGCGCGCCGCGTCTCTCTTCCCCCCCCCCACCATCACCCACCCAATTCCTCAACGAGCTGCCGCTTTCCGCTTCGAATCCGCCCCGCCCAGCCCCGTCCCTCCCTCCTCCCCACCCCGCCGCCGCCGGCAATAACGCGCCGCAATAAGCGACGGCTGCGTGGGCGCAGCGGTCGGGTAGTCGGAGGAAAAGCGGAGGCGGGTTGCGGAAGTGGAAGAGATGGAGGGGAATATCTTCGGAGGGGAATGGAGGGGAGAGCAGGATAGAGGAACGGAGGGTACCTGGAGGGGAGACGTATAAGTAGAGAGCAATGGAGAAAAGTGAAGGGAAAATGAAAAGAAATTGAGGTGAAATGGAGGAGAGACGTGAAGGGATAGAAAAAATAGAATTAGAGAGACAATGGAGAAAAGAAATAGAAGGGACATGGAGAGAAGAAAATGAGAAGTTGAGAAGGGAAGTGAAGGAAAGAATATGGAGAGAAGTTGAGTTAAGTATCGGTGAGAAGTGGGAGGGGGAGTGTATGAAGAGGTGGTGGAGACGGGCAAGGGGGAGACGAAGGCGGAGGGCGACGCCAGGGCACTCTCCGCGCGACTTAATAATGCCTCCGGCGGCAGCGGACAAAGCGCCGTGATTAAACGTATGCGCGCAGCCAAGCGCTAAACCTGGACGGCCCCACCCCCTCCTTTCTTCACCCCTTCCCCCCTCGCCCACCCGCGAAGCCCTTTCCCTCATCGGTCAGACCCCACTCCGTCCACTCCGCCATGGTGCTTCAAGTTCCGTTCCATCCCACACCGTCCCGGTCCGCTCCGATCCGACTCGACCTGCTCCGCCCTACCCGATCTGACCCAATCCGATCCGATCCGATCCGATCCGACCCGACCCGACCCGACCCGACCCGACCCGACCCGACCCGACCCGCTCCAACCTGTTTGCCTCGCCTCGCCCCGCTTCATAAAGCAAATCCCCGCTCAGTTTAGCTCAGCTCCGCCTACAGCCCCGCCGCGGGCACTTGAACTTACTTCACAAGAATTGGATAGTAAATCGCTCGTTTGCTTCTACACTGGCATAACTCAAACCATGTTTTGCAGAAGAGGTGTTAACACTTTCAACGGTCTAAGAGAAAAAGTAATGTAACAATTCTCTCACAATTAACATAAAAATACTGTCATGAAGCTTGTAGTAAAATCTCCGAAAATAATTCAATGCCAACTGAGATATGTCG
This sequence comes from Gryllus longicercus, assembly GCA_038098605.1. Lineage (NCBI taxonomy): Eukaryota > Metazoa > Arthropoda > Insecta > Orthoptera > Gryllidae > Gryllus > Gryllus longicercus. Next base: position 9,861 of record JAZDUA010000985.1, read on the forward strand.
TTTCAGAGAGTAATAGCTTCCTTCCTAGTGGTTATTTAGTATGAGTACGTTTGGAGAAAAGTGTCTACAAGTTTTGAATATGCGTTACTATTATTTTGATATCTCTGCCATTCTTCTGAAGAACAGTATAACCAAAATTCCGTAACAGAAAAATTCTACGACATTCCCTCTTTTATCTGGTTGTTACATTTTTGTAAACATATAAAAACTTTTAAACAATGTTTCTCAAGTAACTTTATTTTACTATTTTACATTTTATATCAAAATTAATCGTATGGAATATTATTTGTAAATGTTTGTGTAATATGTGTGTATTTGCTTTACCTGAGGAAAACCCTGACACACAGGTTTGAAACATTGTAAGAAAATTTGATGTAATTAATCGCCAGTGATGTTATAAATTGTCTGCAATTTGTCCTTCCATAATTCAAAGTTTTAAGTTCCAGAGCAGTAAAGGAGATGAACGGTGTAAGAGTTTTCATTAACGTCCAATCTAGGTTTATATACTTAAAGAAGCTAACGAGGTAGGTAATATTGAGGATTTAATAAGAGGGAGGTCTATGAAACTGTGTTACGTTGCAAATTATCTATAAATAAAAAGAAGCATCGATTCAAAACTTGTTTTGTTTCATATTTACAGAACTTTCAAGAGCAAAAAAACAAATGTATATAGATCACTTTAGCTTGAATCGATGACTAACTGTTAAGTTCAATATTACTGTAACTGAAATTTTACTTAAATTGTAACATAGACCGATGAAGCCTCAGGCCAGCTAGTTGGGTTGATTGATTAATTAATTGATGTTTCGTGAACTGATATGGCCATTTGTGTTGTCAAAGTAGTGAGCATACGAATCGGCGATGAGCTAAAATCTCGAAGCTCCTGACTGCTCTCTTGATATGTGTGAAAGTGTATTGGGTGCCAGTGTAGGAGCTTGTAGAAAAGCACACACACACACACACACACACACACACACACACACACTTTCAAGCATAAAACGATATCAAAAATTTGTCAAATAATCGGAATTTCCTTTTAAAACGACTTGTTTTTTAAACAAATCACCAGACAATAAACTCCTAGTTCGCGAAAACCCGCAAAAGAAAACCCGTTCAACTGATGGGGATTCACATAAACTAAAGTTATAAGGAATAAGCGCTTTTTTATTGTTGGATAATTATCTATAATTTTTAATGATTTACATTTATCATTTAAAAAAAATAGCTTTTAAACTCAGAAGCCGAATGTAGCTTTTATTTTTGTTTCAATGAGGTCAATTCACTAGCAGAATCAAACAATATGAAACAATCGTCGATAACTTCATCTATATTTAAAATATTTTAAGTATTTTTTTAAAATGCTCCTATTTTAAGTATTTAAATACTTATCTAAAATACACGCCCAAAACCTCAAAAATTCTGTTTTTGAAATACAAGTTTTCAAATACTGGCCAACCCTGGGAACCTACCTGTCAGTCACCGCTAAGACAAGAGGCAACGCCAGCTCCCCGGTGAGCCAATTGGGGATTTGGATTAGGGGGCGTACGTCCATGGGGAGATCTGCAGCAGGAGAGGAAGAATAGGTGAGGCCGGAGAGGATCTGCGGCATGCAGGGAAAGAATAGGCGGCGGCGGCGGCGGCGGCGGCGGCGGCGGCGGCGGCGGCGGCGGCGGCGGCGGCGGTGACGGCGGAGACAGCGGAGACAGCGGCGCTTGAGCGCGGACGGAGAAAGAACCGCTGGCCTCGGGCAGCGCGGCGAAGGAGAGGGAGGGAGAACGAGAGTGAGAGAGCAGCGGGGCCCTAATGAGCCGCTTTGGGCGCGCGCCATTCAGCACGGGATCGACCCCATTTGTGGTGGCGGCGGCGACGCAGCCGGGGAGCGGCCGGGGTGAGGGGGCGGCGGAGGTAAAAAGCGCGAAAAATGGGCGCGACGGCGATAAGCCCCGCCCGGCCTCGGGGCGCCAAGAAGGGGCACGCGAGACGGATGGCGGGTGTGGAGAGAAAGCCAGAGGAAAGAAGGTAGAGGAAAAGGATTGAGAGAGGCGGAGGTAGATTAAAAGGTGTAAAAAGATAATCAACACAAATACATGAGGGGAAAGAGAGAGGGAGAGAGAAATAGGGAGAGAGAGACAAAAAGAAACAAATAGACAGATAAGTAGCACCCGCTATGCTAACTACTGTCTTCGTGGTGGACGATTCCTGCCTCGTTGAAACGTGGAATCCGGCGGAGAAAACATTCGTACACGTTGGCTTGCGGGGTTTCTCCCTCAGCGGCGCATCGCCTCAGCCGGGATACGCTCGAAGACCTCGACTGGTCAGTCGACATGTGTGTAGTTAGTAAGTAGTTAGTTAAGAAATGTGTGTGAATGCCAGGGAAGAAAAGAGAACAAAGATGAAGAAAATATCGCGCGCGGTCCGCAAACCGTTTATTAAGGTACTGCTCCGGAATTCATCAGGTTTTGATTGGAGAAACCACGAAAAACTATCGATCAGTGCTCCTTAATACTGTAATTTTCCCCAGTCAGTGATCGGTTTCCACCTAGCTATTTTGCAAGGTCACCATCGTTTGGACTCTAACCCTAGACCCTTCGGCCATAATCGATGGCGCAGGTTCGGAAGAGTACAGCGGAATAAGGAAAATGAGGGAGCAATTACGCTTACAATTAGTCCAAGTGTGAGAAAGAGGCAACTGCGGTAAGACAGAGGGAGTGGATTGTCTAAAATGTACAGGAGAGACGTATGTTAAAGAAATTCCCACAAATTGCCACAAAGAAGATACAATTTTATATACATAATTTTCTAGTGTTTTATATATTATTGAAACTGATAACGTAGGATTCTATTAAGACAAAATATATAAAAAATGAAATTAAATGAACTTACGCTTACACTTTATCCTCGCAAATAGCAAATTCTGTCTATTCTCGGAACATCCTACACCAACACAGCTCTTTGGGTCTGCCCTCTTGAGAGGTGATGATGAGGGAAACGTGATGAGCGAGCGAGCGACGGGTGACGGGTGAGGCGGGGGAAAGGGGAGGTGGAATAATGAGGGGCGAAAGCGAAGGTGACGGCAGCAGCTCCCAGAAGAGGCGACAGAGCGCGCGGCGCGGAGGGCGGACGGCAGGCGACGGCCGCCGGAGCTCAATTTGCGGCTCGCAGCCAACGGCTCTCTCGCGGCGACGGAGGGCGATCGGGATCGGCGCCCGAATTAATCGCCGCGACGAGGTCAATGTTAAAAAAGGCGGACGGGTTATTGCAATAATCCAACCTTCAAACGTGTACCAAGGAACGCGCGGTGATGCTGTAACGGTTAGCGTACCGGACTGTTCTACCCAAGTTGGCGGATTCAAACCCGATCGAAGACATTGGTTTTTAAGGGCGAAAAAATCCTTCGTACGCCATCCTTCGGAGGGGAAGTAAAGCCGTCTGTCCCATGTTAAAAGAGCCTCAAGCTTAAATGACGCCTAAATGCCGCTAAATTTAAATCTCCTGTTTATCGCCCAAGAAATACCTCCTTTCTCTGCTAGTTGGTGAAAGGAGCGTAGCAAAATTTGGAATGACGGAAGTGCAGGCCTCATGGCCTGAGCCTCACCACGTAAAATATGGCATTAATTCAATTCAAGACCTAATTCCTAATTCAAATGTTCGCAGTTCCTTTTCACTTCCTCGCCCTTATGAACGTCAAGAGAAAGTATTGTAATCGTGCGCCGGAAATCGGCTAGTTTTCGACAGAAAAATCCTGGACTAGGAAACAAAAACGTGGATAAGTCCTGATGTTATCTATAGCAAATTACTGCCTCTAATACGTGGAGTATACCGAATGCTTGCTTTGTGAGTCCTTGATACCTAAAAAAGCGGTTGGCAGCAAAACGTGTCCATCCGTCCGTCCTTCTCCTGTGGTGAACGCCAGCACCTACACCGCTAAGCCGATTTCGTGATTTCTCCTCGTATGTATCAAGGGATGGTAAAAATATGGTGTTAGTCCCATTTTCGGCGAAAACTGTATTTTCAAAAATTGTCAAAAGTTACAATTTAACGAGATAATTTTTCGAATCAAATCAAGCCTGTTCCAAAAAATTATCTCGTTAAAAATGATCTAGTACAATGTTTTGGAACAAAAGAGTAGTTTTCGCGTAATTTGGTCTTAAAATGATTGCAATTTATAAAAAAAACATGTTTTCAGCAACTGCTCCGAATTGTTTCTTCAAATTTTTCCACGGATAGAAAATGGTACAGTTATTTTCGTTGAGCTCCCTCAATTTTCGAAAATAGCAAATTTAGAAATATTGTGAAAAAATATGTGCTTGTAGCTATACTTAATGCCTTTTGAATGCTGGCTAATCCTTTAAGTCTTCGGCTTTGAAGAAAAACGTGAAATTATAAGACTTATACTTTACTTGCGTTTCTAATCCTTCAATCCACATGAAGCCATATGAAAGCTAATGACGTAGCTTTTCATAACAAATTATTTGAAATATGATTTAACAGAAACCTCACTTTAAGGTTCTGCCACAATTATTTTGTAAATTTGGTACCATCTTTCATCGTGTAATAATAATGTTGGCATTACGAAGTGAGAGATCACATTTTCTTCGATTGCAGTTTTTATTTTTTTATTTTTTGTTTGTGTGTTATTTGAGATCTCATCAACATCTAGTTCATTAACCACCACTATTTCATTTAACGGTACGGTAATTGTGAAGATGACATGATAGGGGGTGAAAGGACGAACACAAATACAACCACGCCCGAGGCGGGACTCGAATCCGCAATTCTTCGGTCCGAGATCGCCACAGCTGCCTTAACGATCTCGGTCATCCGGATCGGACGCAGTTTTCATTATAATCATTTTATATTTGAATTCGACTTTGGAGAGACTCGCCGAATTTGTTTACGGAAAATGGAAGATTCTTTCCTCCCTAGCTATAAGGAAGGAAGTGTTCTGGAGATGTGCAGCAGCGGCGAACCTCCCGGCGGAAATGATTCCCTGTGGGGAGAACCCGCGAAGAAAACAACTCCGCAGAAGACGAGAGGACAGAGGGAAATCTCCAGGTTGCCTATAGACAAAACACAAGAAGCACGTAACCTCTGAAGAGAAGGGATTGCCTCGGAACAACAATAATAGAATGCGACACTTAAAGAGGAGGATATCCAATACGATTAAAGGTTAGGAACAGAGTTCAAACAGAGGAACAAAGCAAGGCAGTGTGTTTGTGACTCAGCGAAAGAGATCATGTTAAAAATCAAAGATAAGAGGCTAGTATATTTCATTTTAAATCCATTTTCGGTTACATTGTCTAAGCTGACTACCAGTTTTCCAGTTGCATTCCGGATGGAGCATCTCGAAGATTTTGGTAGATCAATGAGAAATGGGCCATAAGAGAGGAAGGGGAATCGACCAATCAGCCAGACATATATTGGCATGTTCAGAATATGTGTACACATTTCTAGGCACGTAGCAGTTCTAGCATGTTTGAATTAATCCAATTTTGTCGAATGAGATTTCTTGGAATATGTTCCTGGCAGAAAATGATCATCTGCAAGCCATTACATGCCCTACAAGTTTGTTACATTTATACTGAATCATTTTGTATACAATATCCATATGATAAGTGGCCTAAACGATATAAGCTATCGCTAACATCTTTTATATTATAGTACAAATGCTACACACAATTTGGTGCTTCATTTGCTGATTATTTTGTTCAATATCTTTTGCAGTAGGTGCTGATCATCTTCTAGAGAGTTTGCATTTACTATTACTTGCGGAAAACAATATTCTTCGGATACATAACTGAAACTTTCCTGCAAAAACCGAACTATGTTTCTTTTCTTTCCGAAACGAATGTATAGATCCACGCCTTAGGGTCCAAAGGTTAAAAAAAACATGTATGTAGGTTCCAAATAAAAGGGTGCAGAACGGACTGACGAAAGCAAAGAAAACTAGGGTGTTATAGGATTGAAAGCTAATGACAAATTGTTACTTATGGGATTCGAACAAAGAATATTTATTGACAAACGCTTACGTTTCACAACAGACAAACGAAACGAGAGCAATAATAGCTATTTACGACTTGTGTGTATCGATGAAATGTATGTGTTGAATAAAAAAGCTTTTTGTGATATACGATTACAGATATAATTCAATATATTATACTTCTGAACAGGTAGGACATATCACACAAATGGGAAATGGAAACCGATGAAGGTTATACATAAAAGACACGTAGAACGGAGTGATGGACAACAATCAGTCTGCAAAGATAAAATAAAGATGTATGAAGAGGAGATAAAACAAAGTGAAAGGAATAAAAAACAGGTTAGAGGGAAAAGAAATGGGAGAAGGGTGACGGTTGGGAGGGGAAGGGAGCTGGGCCGGCGCTGGCCCGCGTTAGCCGTCGACTGTGATTGATCGCCGGACTGCGAATCACATCCCCGTGATTGCTCGTTAACGCAATTTCCGCTGCGATCAATCGCATCTAAGTCATGAATGACGCAAGAGTCTGCAACAACAACAAATAGCTTCTTTAAGATTTTTTTTTTTGAAAATGTAAAATTTTTAACTGCATTCGACAATATAACCAATAAAACTTTAGAAACTGTTTCAGAAGAGATTTAAATATGATATTGAATTTTCATAAACGTCCACAAAAATATGTTGTCAGCATCCATATGCTTGTTACATAATATTTAATGTGTTTAAAATAAATAACAGTATGAATCGTCACAAATGTTTCTATAATCTCAAATTATTGTATTCTTTGTAACTAGCCAAAATGTGTATAAACGTTGTACAAATTATCTAAATTAGTAAAGGTTACTCTAAATTCGATCATGTCAACACGATAAATCGATTGTACACTCTACGAGCTCCAGAGAATACAAAACATGTGACCAAGTAACATTTAGCACGAATGATTAATGACACATGCACGAAATGTCTCATAGGGTTCGCAACGAGAGGTTCACTCACGCTGACCTTTAGTAACCGCAGTGCGACCTGTTAAAGAAGCGCCCTCGGCGAATCGGCCTGAGCTTCCTCGGGCAGTTCAGATTCGGAGGAAGCGGGGCTGGGCGGAAGCGGTGTAGAGGGCGGGGGCGGGGGCGGAGGAGGCAGATCGTGTCCGGAAACGCAGGGGCCGATCGTGTCCGGCGCAGATGTGCGCGGAAGGGCTGGTGGCGGCAAGGGCGGGAGCGCGGGCGGGAGGAGGACGACCGGGACGGGCGCCGGAAGCGATGTGAAGGAAAGGGAAGGATGGCGATGGCGATAACGGACACGTCGCGTCAGCAGCCTGCTGAGTGGCGGCGACGCGCGTAGATGGGGTTGGCTTGGGGCCGGGGCACTCGGAGTAGAGTGTGTAGTCGGGCCACGTGTGCACGTGTGTGTCATGATTAGAAACCTGATTTCTAATTCTTATTTTCCCTTACACTCAAAATGTATGCTGAGTATGCATATGAAACTTCCAATTTCCAATTATTTAAACATTGATTGGTTAGTTATTCCGGGCGCGTCGAGTATTGTCATAAGCCCCGTAAGTATAGTACATGTGTTCCACGAGCGGTGGCGATCATCGACCAATGAATATGAAATACGACGTTTCCTAGCGTCGGTTATTGAGATTTCCCACAACCAAGTATCTCCCACCAGCGAGGCTCCGCCCCAGCCGGGACAAGCTCGAGGCCCCCGATGGGTCTCTCGACATGTGTGGTGGTGTAGTGCGCGTAAGTGTGTGTGTGTGTGTATGTGTGTGTAAAGAAAGAGCAAGGATACATCCAGGAAGATGAATGATATATCGCGCGAAGTCCGTGGCCCGTTTGTTAGGGTACTGCTCCGGCATTCGCCTGGCATTGATCGGAGAAATCACGGTAAACCATCGATCAGACCAGCCTGCCGCTAGAGTTCTCCTCCAGACAGCGACTGAACTCGACCTAGCTATCTAGCTAATGTCGAAAACTCCAACACCGGCGTGACTCGATCTTAGAACTTCCCTGTCAAGACATCGCAGTGACATCAGTTAACTCCCTGACCCATCTCTCCCGGTTTATTATGATTTTATTATGCTGACCATCCATTTTCCCTGTTTTTTTTTTAATCTTTGCAGTCCTACTTTCAATTTTGAAGCATAGCTTTCCACCATTGTCGTCGCGTACGAAACCGCACAGTCATTGTTGGAGCTCTCTGGTAGCATGTTTTGCAACTGATATTGCTAATACTCATATCGAGCATAAGAAATGCCATTTTGTGGCAATGTTAAATGTTTGAGTAAAATTCTCTGAATCTACTGAAGGTAGACTTACTAAAGTTTTACAGACAACATATATCATTCATAATAACACTGAAACACCGATTTTGTAAAATGTTTAATATTTTGGAAAATATAAATATTTTCTCATAACGCAATTTTTACCACGTTTTCTAGTAAATAACGTTCTGTAGAATACATAATACTAAAGCAATGTGAATAGAATTATTTCAGTTATGCAAATTACTTTTATTAACAACTTCTGAAATCTTCGGTTTCGTATTACAACAGTAAGCTCAGAAAATGTACATTTAATGTAAAAATATCAACTTTCGGGATATGGGAGTTTTACAGATGTAACCCTCAGAGCATGCCAGCTTCATAACTTGCATCATCAGTATATTAATTTTCCAATAACGCCTTCCTTTTGACACACATTTTGTACCGATTAGCTTGACAAAATAAGGTTTTCATGTATTTTATGTACTTCTAAGTCTTTCGGAATTTATGCTATACATTATGTAAAAGTATCTACGAGTATCAGCATTAGATCCAGCACGTAAGCTCAGTGATAAAGGCACTTATAAATAATAAAATAAAATAGTTGTAAGAGTGATATCATGATTCAAACCTCTTTTTAAAGACAAAATTATGGATATTTAAGAAAAATAAAATACTAACAACGATTTTTTTGCTAAAACACTGTTCCGTATTCCCTTAAACTCTCTCACGTCCCAAAGAAGACTTTCACTTCAAGTGAGATCGAAAGAGAATATGGAAAAGGAAGGAATACCCCTTTCTCATGATACGATGGTGGCTATTATTGTGTTCAAACCTGTTTCCAATGCTAATTGTTAAATGTTATAGACGTAAATATTCAATTGTGGAAACTAACTAGTACTATTCTTCGAATTTTCATTCAGCGCTGTAGCGAGAATTAAGTGTCGGATGAATGTGTAAAAATTACGAGAATATATTAACCTGAATTATTATTGCAAAAATTACGAGAAATAATGTGTGTAAAGTGATGATGGGTTAATTTAACTAACAGGTAATATTTTCGAAGTTAACTGCATAAATGCTTTCATTTGAAAGCTTTCTTACAAGAACTTAAATAGTCGAGACTTTTCAGGTACGTAGTCAAGATTTGTTTTTACAAATTACTGATACCCATTCGTTACATACTGTGCTTAGTATACATAGTATATTTTTAACGGGGCCTGTTTGGATGCTGTTGCAATCGATGTGAGTCGAAGGCCGCATTCATACCCTGAACCAAAATAAATAATTTTTAATGATCTGACATCGTGTTGACGAATACTTCCACTTATGATAATCGAAGTATTGTTAATTTACGTGTCTGATAGGAAAAATACAATTACGGAATCTCTGAAAATTAAGTAGACAAAAACGTAAATAGTTCTGTACCAAAAGATATGTAAAATAATGGATCTTGCCACAATATGATTTATTTATTGAATATGTTTTTGTGTCCGTACTTTGTAATCTACATTAAGGAACATTTTTTCACCTTGTTCAAGTTATTTTTTTATTATTCAAACCCTTCTGATTGTTTTTCTAAATTGACGCTAACTCCTTCGATGAGTTATTTGTGATATACGTGCACCGGAGACTAAGCTGATTACAACAAATTCGAAGATAAGCGAAGGAGAAAGTAGATTGTTCTTAGAAAACGGATCTCGTTTCGATTATCCGGATAATCCAGATTACAAATTTTCGATGTCATTGAACAATCTAGCGCGTAAAGACAGATGTTGTCGTGAGATCCCGGTCACAAGACGAGAAGGTCTTTCTCATCCTAACTCTGCCGTCACATTACATTCCACTTCTTTGGTAAACGGCGCGGCAGGACATGTTGAGACGTCGTTTGACTGCAGAAGTTACACACGTGCATCACAAAGATATCTTGTTTTCAATATAGGTATTTTACTGTGAAGATATTCGAATTTCAATATCGGTATGTGTTAGAACAATTAGAATCAGAATTTTTGTACCTGCGTTCATTAAGTTCTCTATTTTCAGCATTCAAACTTTCCTCTGGATGCGGTAGTGATATTACACTCGCAACTGACCAAGTAATATACAAAACACGCTACACTTTTGAAAATATTGTATTTAAGTTGCTTGTCTCTCGTTTGACAATTTAGTTTTAATCAGAAGAGATGTAACTCCATACGCGGTTTTTTAAATAGCTTATATCACATAAACACTGTGATCTTTCATTATATTCTAAATATGACATACTGATATTTTTGAAAATTCCATTCATTATGACAGAAAACAAATATCCACGATATCCCTGGCGTCTTTTCGAAGGTGCTTCGAAAACACACGTCGGCACAGGGAAAATTCCCCCGGACGATAACCAGGCTGCGAGCGGGGGCTGCGCGCGTGGTGTTGAAACGAGCAGCGCCAAGCCCCTTTGTGGTCGTGATCAGCGTCGTGCTCTGTGTCCACTCCCATGGACGGTGGGCACGTCGTGTTGACACTCCGTTCTAAAGAGTGTTGATTCAATACCCCTCACGGCCACCACTTCACCATCGGGGAGACATGCAAACAACGGGCGAGGAGCCTCCAGCGATGGACGAGTGTGGGCTGTCCCTCTGAAGAAAGGAGTTCCAACGGAATATTATTTGGTTTGAAAATAACAAAGTGGCTTATCGTAAATGTGTTTATTGTTCATTTTTTTAAGTTTACAATAGTCAGTATGTTTTAATCGTATGAGAACTCTGTACTATGATGAGATATACATATCCAGGTTGTTTTAAGTTTTTTATTTCCAAAATTTGATTGTTTACTTTCACACAAATGAAAGAAGTAAGAATGGGCGACATACAGGCATTTTACTCCTACTTCTGTTATGAAATGCGTAATTGTTTTTTTAATGCATAATATACGTGATGTTGACAAATCTTCACTGTACAGCAAAGTACATCCCGCCATCCCGCGTTCTTACGCTTAAAGGGAGAGGAATGCCAACACGCAAAAATGATTGTTTAACACCAACTCTATTTTATATGTTTTATTCATATTTCATCAGCACAAACATGTTCCTGTTCTTAAGCATTGGCATGACTCGAACCCCGAGCTATCTAATAAAATTAAAACATTTTTGAAAAAATCCAAGTTATCCGTTAAACTCACTTAACTATATTTTTTTAAATGTACATAAGATCATTTAAAAATCTAAAAACAAAAGATAAGTTGCGGCGAGAAAGAAATATCTGGCTTTGATAATGAATTTATTGACGAGGCTCGAAAAATATTTGAAGTTCCGCAGTTTTCAAAATTTCGAAGATTTTAATTTGTGCAAGCTATGGACGATATAACCAAGGACGATATAACCAAAATACAAGAACGATATTCATAGTCATTAGAATACGTATTTAATGATTAACAAAATAAATAATAGAACCAATAATAACTGTAATAATAAATACGCGAAATATGAGTTAATAAAATGTATCATTGCCTGTATATGTGAAACTCTTTAAGAATTTTTGTTTAGAAAGAAATTTGAGCTCTACTCAGTAAAATTGTGAAAATTTTGCTTGAAATGAATAGTTGTTGACCTCAAATAAGATATTGCTTTCAATTATTTACTGATTGTACAGTATTATTACCCGATTCATTTTCATGCGCCCCCAGCACAATATATTTTAGAATACTTATTGCATTTTCTCCGTACTCCTCATTCTTAAAATTGTGTACTGTACTTTTCTTTTCATTAATTGCGTCGTCAGGTTTCGCTTCTGCCGTTCGGGTGTTTAGTCCTTGCATCATTTCATTGAGTGGTTCATATTTGTTTTCAGAACAACGCAGAATGAAAATGATTTGAAGAACAGTAAATATGTGCTTCAATAAAATAATTTTGTGCTATTGTAATACACATATTACGCTCTTTCGCTTCCAGAACAATTGAGTATATTTTGCATGAAGGGAGAATTTCACGGCCATATTAACTCCCATATTAAAAACAAAATGTGTTGGTATATCGCAGCGAAAATTCCATTTCACAATAAGCAGAAGCACCCTCGTGCATTTTACAAATAACGTTGCATGTTCATATAAATAGCAGGAAAATGTACTTGACTAGTCACCAAAGAGAACGTTATTAATAAACAACAATGAATCATCACAACCTTAGTTGCAGATTCATCAATCGTGATCTGTAACTTTCAAATGATATTTATTTGTAATATTTTGTCCTTTGAAGGCGGCGTAAGAATATAGCCATGCAAAGATTGTTTTTACTTGTAACAGCAAGTCTCTCGGTAATCGTAAATATATATACTAACATTGAAATGGAGTAAAATGACCATAATACAAGAGGGAAGTGAGTAAATTAAAAGTATTAACAAATTATTTACCTTAAATAAGACATGAAATCAACCAACCTTTTCAATGTACTTGATAGAAATGAAATGTTCTTTGTGAAAGCTATGATAATAAACCAGTCTTCTAAAAGCTTGTGCTCCCTTTAATTAAGACTGAGCTTTCATTGTACCTTGAATAAGCATTCAAAGAACCTCTTAATAATTTTCTATGCTTCCAATCATCATTCATGCTAGCTATTGGCATGCACTGACTTTCAAATGCAAATTCGCCGTGAGAATAATTAGTTGAGAGACTAGAGACCAATGTATATGCAGAGCCCTATTATCAATAGTTCTTCCCATATTTAACTGAAGCAGAACAATACAAATTGTTGTAGAACATTCTTTGAAAGCTGTATTGAACGAAATTCTCAATAACATCTCCCTTCGTAAGACCGATTTTCTGCTTCAAGAGACAAAGAGATGCTAAGCAACGAGCGGAATGGAGTACAACGTGATCATCCACGTTTAAATCGAGACGCTTTCAATAAAGCCCCGGTGGAACTCGTGATGAATAATGACGTCATTCAGGATGAATCCTGGCGGGATATTCAGTGAACCTCCGCGCGCCCCCGTTCCCCTCCCAATTAGAAGCCAGAGCTTTCCAAGCTATATTGATCAGCACCACTCAGTTTGCCTGTGCAACCGGGCTGTGTTTACCGGTCTATGCGTCATATTGCGTATTGCTCCACCTGCCCGTTAGAATGCAGGGTTAGAATGAATGCATGCTAATTCATGTTGCGGTGCCTGCTTAAAATTAACAATCATTAGCATGGCATTATTTGCAAAGTGAAAAAAGAAGATGATTACCGTCATACTCTTTTAAATTATTAATCTCTAGAGGAGAACGTGGTGTAATAGATATGATTTTACGTATCACTGAAGAATGATACATAGTCTCAACAAAATTTCAATTTAATTCCAGGCTGTACCAACTGTACGAATACGATTCCAGGCTGTAGAAATAGCGTAGAAAAAAAAGTGTCACTCACGTGTTTATTTAAATCACACATTTACATTTCTGATTCCGATAATTTTTCCGGAAAAATTTTTAAACTGGAGATGGAGAAATGTGATGGAGAAATAGACAAAGAAATATCCTTTCCCAACGTTGCAAATAACTTGAATACATACAATGGTGAATGCATTCAAATGACAACATTCGATGATGAATAATTTTAAGAAAGAGGAAACTGACATACGATATAAAAAATATAATCTAGTAATGTTTCATTGTCTCTGGATTACAGGTCATAAGCATAAATCTGCTAGTGGTACCTTTACGTGGGAAGTAGGAAATTCTGACTGGGACACCACAATTAGCTAAGTGAGCGCAAAAGTATGGATTGTGATAACAGTTCTGTGACTGGAGAAGAATGATAATAAGATGACTCTTGCGAATCCATAGAAACAAAACCTGTAAGAGCGGTGAGTAACGGAGAGAACAAGGAGATTCTAAGAAGAAACTAGGACGGGGATTACAGAGAACAATAAGATTGAACAAGGGTCGCAAGAGGAAACCAATAAAAATGTAACGTGAAATCTAAATGTAGGAAACGACTGAGGAGAAATGTGTGTATGATGTGATTAAAGACTGAAGAGGAATGGGATCACTAAGGGAAGGAAATGCGGGGATGAGCCAAAAAATGTTAGAAAAGGAGGGAAACGCAGACGCGTATTGATAACTGTAATAATCAAACAGTGATAAACACATATATTCGTAATTCTGTTGCAAATACACTTTTGTATACATATTTTCGATGCCATAGACTCCGTACCGGATTTGACTATAGAACAAGGAGTGATGTAATGTAGGTATAAGGTGCCCAAATTGTAAAGTTCATTATTTCTTTCAGTTGTTTCGTGTTCGCTAGTAACTGAAATACCGCCAGTGTGTTAAAGTTTTGATTTTTTTGTTGATTGATTAGTGATTCCGGGCGCGTCAACAGCTAAGCTCATTGGTCCTGTAAGTGTTGTGCATTTGTTTTGCTTGGGAGGTGGCGATGATCTCCCGCGGTTGGCGAGATTCGGCGCCGCCCACCCGACGGCTAGCGGGTTTTCCCTAACCAGGTATCTCCCACGAGAGTCGCATCGCCCCAGCCGGGACAAGCTCTAAGCTCCAGAATCGGTCTCCCGGCATGAGTGGTAGTGTAGGGCGTGTAAGTGTGTGTGTAAGGGCTGAGAGTAGGACAAGGAAGGGGAAGGAATGATCGCGCGCGGTGCGTGGTCCGTTTGTCAGTGTATTGCTCCGGCATCCACCTGGTCTTGATCGGAGAAACCCCGTAAAACTGCCGATTAGAGCAGCCGGTCGCCAGAATTCTCCTCCTGTCAGCGACTGAATTCGACCTAGCTGACTAGCTAGTGTCGAAAATCCTGCGACCATCGGGACTCGAACCTAGGACCTCCCGGTCAGAGGCACTGCAGTTACATAATTTGAGCTTTATGAGCCACCTGTTGTGAAATTTTGAGAATACTACATTTGCACCCGTGTACACACATCACTACTTGAAATTAATGGTGAGCATTGTTCTCGCCGATATGCCCGCTCGAAGGCGTAGCTCGCAAGTTCAGGAGTTACCATACATTAAAAGTAAGTCAGCAAATGAGCGTCTCCCAGCGCACAGTTCGCGTAAGAACAGACCCCCTTCTCTCATAGGGCCTCTCGTGTCGGGTGTCAATTTATCATAATTCGGCTTTTTTCTTACACTTGGGAAGAAAATTCAAAGGGTTGTCAAAAAATTTCGGGTGCGCTTATCAACCTCGAATGTCAGTCGGTCGTCCGCCTCTTGTCCACAATACCCCCTTCAATATAATATGTCCCAGCTAATGGACCTGGGAGGAAACCGCGGCAACACTTGTCACAACGTAATCGCGAATATGCGTTATTGAACACAATATATACATATATTCCATTTTGTTGTGATTGTCTGCGATTATTCATTTAACTCTGTACGTTTTCCCCTTTTTTGCTACAATCAGGATTGGAATACACGTAGAAAATTAGTGGTGCTAAAACAACACGTACTTTCTCCCAGAATTTTCAAGCAAAGTTACGCGAAAAGTACCCAAATTTTCGAAAAATTATACACGAACTTATTTCAAAATGTACCTTTAAGGAATCGTAGATATAAAAGCCATTCTTCATTTGCAGCAACATTAAAATAATCGTGGCCATGAGCGCGTATACAGAGAAAAATACTACTTCTTGTTTTGACATTTTTGTCTTATGCACTTAAATCATTAGCACACAGTTCGTCAAAAAAAACATGCCACGGCTTCAGTGTCCTTGTGCGCCATCCTAACACAAAAGCTGGTATGGTTACACGAAATAAAATTACGAGTTCAAAAGAAGTTTTGTTTACTTTCACTAGTTATTTTCTTTGATTATCTTTTCGTTATTCCAGTTATGATCTTCATGCATTAACATTGGTCAAGTCAATTAATAGCATTACGCTGAAAATGGGACAAAGATAAAAAAAAATATGAATAAGATATGAAATGCGCTCTCAGTACGTCGGTATAATCGATAAAGTATGCGCAAATATTCTTCTTCTTCTTCTTCTTCTTATCTTCAAGTACTTAGGCATAATGCCTGTTACGCCGCTTAATTTTGGTCCCTCCAGCGCATTCTTCGACGTCCTACATTCCTTTTTGCTCTCGGCTGATAATTTGCCACTTGTTTAGGAATTCTGTCGTTGTTCATTCGCAACATGTGATCATGCCATGAGAGTCTGTAGTTGGTGACTTTCTCTATAAGACTTTCTACATTTAGCTCGTTTCGGATTTGTGTGTTTCTTTGTCTGTCCAAAAGGCTATATCCCGCTACCGCTCTAAGGAATCTCATTTCCGCTGCCTGCAGTCTTGATATATCTTTATTTGTCATTGTCCACACTTCACTCCCGTATAAGCAGGTTGGTATTGACATAACTTTGTAAAATTTAATGAGAGTGTCTCTTCTCACTTTTGAACTGAGTGTTCTTCTTATAGTTCCATTCATTTGATTGAATCTTTCTATTTTCTTATTTATGTAGATTTCGCCATAGATTGATATGTCTGCTCCCAAGAATGTGAAGTGTTGTATCTGCTCCACTGTTTTATTATTTACTACAATTTTTGAGCGTATCGGGTATCGACCTTGGAATGCCATCACTTTCGTTTTGGTGTCTGATATTTCAAGATTATATTCTGCCATTATCCGCTGCAGTTCATATGTTGCTTTTTGTAATATATCTTCTCCTTCTGCTATTATTGCTTGGTCATCTGCAAAAAGTATTGTCCATAATTTTGATTTAGTTAGGTCTAGGCTATAAAATTTTAATCTGCTCTTCCACTCACGAAGAGCTTTGTCTATGTAGATATCAAACAGTAGCGGTGAAACACTACATCCTTGTCGTAGGCCTTGGTCGACTTCCGCTTTTCGGTCTGGTTTCCAAGTAATACATATATTATTGCGCAAATATTGAAACAAGAAAACACTAAAAGACGTCTGGGAGCGGGTAAGCCCCTCTCCATGAGCAGGCTGCAAGACTTAATATAATGAACCCGTGTGCGCTCGTGCGTGTGTGTCACAGTATGTACATTCCATGTCACAGTATGTGCATGCCAAGAATGCCACAGTATGTGCATTCTTGGCATTCCATGGTTTTGTAGTCGCATATTTCATTTCATTACGAACCACGGTAAGTTTATGTCTTTTCGTTTAGAAAGTTTTTTCTTAAAATTATGTACCTCTTTAAATTAGTTCAGCACAGTCTTCGGCTGGTGTTCATTATTACGGAAAGAATAAAACGGTATTATCTGTCAGTCTAGAATTTCATTGTTTTGAACATAATGGAAGAAGTCAACTGTAAGGGGAAGTTCCTTGATGAAAAGTACATGAATAAAGGACCTGTCTGCACTGTAGGATATGAATAAACTCCTCTTTTTATGAGGAATTATGAAAATGAGTTAAATTACGAAGAAAGGTTCTGTGATGGGTGTGCCTTTTCATATCATCACCATCTATCACCTTCTATTCAAGAAAATATGTTGGATGTTCCTCTTATGAGAAATATAATCATAATAAAGAACTCAGATGCGATGTAATTCACATTGGATAATAATCCTTTGTGAAGAAGAGTCGTATGCATTTTACCTGGAAATTAGTTCTCCCTCATTTACTTTCAGTCTGTATGATGATACATATAATTAATATTTAACTAATTAAGCATCAGATATGCCAATTATTTACTTGCTTTATTATTAATTAGTTGACGAGCAATTATTTTAGCTAGTCATTCTGTACTCGTAATTTACATTATTGACAAATGAATATGAAAATATTTTTTTCCATTAATTACTGCAGATGTCAGGACTAAATGCTTTTTCTGATGATTGGAATTATTTACTTATTCTAAAAGATGCATGAAACGCGATTCTAGATATCATTTAACGCGTTTATTGGTCAGTATAATACGCAATATATTTATTTTCAAATTGCCATCAAAGTCATCGCAACTTCTTTTTGCTAGACTCTAGAAATTAGTGAAATAAATACAAGCCTACATTCAGAATATGAAGTACAATGGAAAACAATTATACAACAAAATACTTTGGTCGATTCAAATAACATTATTACCAAATGATGGTATCATGAGGAACAATGATTTATTTCCCTATATTAGCGTCGTAATAATTGATAATTTTATTCAAAAACACCAAAAAACAGAAAGTTCTTGTATATATCTAAGTATTCAAAAATATTCATTTTGGTGATGTCATTTTTTCTGATCATCGTTTTTGAGACATTAGATTCGAGTTCATCTACCGAAGACAAGTATTCACATATTGAAGTCAAACATACAAAAATAAACATTTTATGTCTTTTTAAATGTAACCAATTCTTGACTGAAGCACAAAACACAACACACTACCCAAAAATGTGATTGTAACAAAACCATTTTACCGACTCGTGTAGCCGCCGGTTGCTCTGATCGGTAATTTACCGTAGTTTCTCCGATCATTTGCAGGTGAATGTCGGAGTAGATAACACCGCCACCTTCTATGATAACAGCATACACAGCACTTCCTGGCTGAATAATCATAGAAGTTGATGCGCACGAATGCACGAAATAATCAATGTTAAACTTGTTGACGCCTTGGACATTTACTGCATTGTTTTCACTATTTCTTTCGCCAATGAAGAGATTCAGTGAGTGAGAGTTAATAAAGCACACATTAAATCGAAATCAAATCTTAAAAGTAACTTCAAGGCTAAGCGTTCTGAAAAGATACACTCATAACATTTTCTTTACAATCCCCTCTGCTTAATTTTAATTAGTCTGCAACTTACCTCGCGAAAACCCAACTCTCGTGACATCATATACAAGATAGAAAAATGAAACCAAAGAAGGAAGTAGAGTAGGCATATCTTACATCTATTGGAGGCGCCGCAGTATTGGAGGTAAGAGACATTGCGTCGGGTCCAGACATTGTGTTTAATTATCTAAATATTTCTGTTACAAGATTGCGTTGATATCTCACAGTTTGCCTGAGAAGATATTTTATTATTACTCTGTTTCTTAATACCAAAATAAAAAAGTAAAATCATAAAAACTTCATTTAACTTTTTGTATTGTGTTGATATTACACCAATCCAAAATTCCACCTAGACCAAAATTCCCCGCCACCTCTAGGTGGTAAATGTAAAGCACAAGAATTGATCCAAAATTAGTCTACGGATTTCAATTTCAAAGGGGAGTGTGAAAAATATATCGTTAACCCTTAAACTGTGGAGTCACAAATTTTAACATAAATAATTTACAAAGGTATCTGCAACACGGCAAACATTTTAATTTTCGACATCTAGAGTACGTATATGTATGAAAAAATAATTCAGCTAGAAAGAATGAGCAGACATTTGATTTCTAACTTTTGTCCATTTGAAAATACATTTAATTATCATATTTAAATGAATTGGTGAGCGTTTCATAGAAATCGTCATTGTTTAAGGTAACTTTCTAAAACTAATTTGCTTTTTACTTTCACCCTGCATCTACCGCGGTAGAGAGAAACGTGTGGAATGCTGCGCGAAAAAACGACGAATTTTCGCCAGAAAAACTCTTATTACAGGGGGTTCTGGTATCTGGTTCTGGTTCAGTACAGGGGGTTCTGATAAATCCAGTTGCTAAATTTAGAAAAAAAAAATCTCTAACACGTGGTGTAGCCAGAATCCATGTTGGGGTCCTTCATACCGAAAAATCGATTGACGGGAAAACGTCGGGTCCGTCCGCCCGCCCGTCCGTCCGTCCGTCCGTCCGTCCGTCCGTCCGTCCGTGAACAATGCTAGGGGCTAAACCGTTCAGCCGATTTTATCTCAGGGGTACTTTACATGAAGCCCCTGGCATAATTTCTAAATTTTCAAAAAATGGCTCCAACATTTTTGTTTAAACATCGTTACTGGATAGTGTGGAAAACGTGTCAGACAGTGGCGCAGTTCTCATGTTCATTAAAAACACATTCTTCTAATATCAAAAAAAAAATCGCCCTTTTCCTACTACATTCCAACTACAATTGTGAAGGTACAATTTTTTTCTTACTGAAATGTGTTTATCAAAAAAAGATCTTCAAGTATGACCACGTTAAATATTTTGAAAATACGAGTACTTTTAAACAAATTATGTGAACACTACAAAAACTTTTACAAAAAATTGTACATGACGTTTTTTAAAGAGATTATTTTGTAGAACAGACTTAGTCTGAGGAAAAATCTCTATCTTCAATGAAATTTTAAATTTTTTCTACTTTCAAAAAACCGAGTAATACCAGAAAATATGACTAGCACCATATTTTCATCGTCTCTAATTACATAGGTGAAAAAATGCAAAGAAAAAAATTGGTGTGATTTTTGAGAATTTTTTGTAAATTTCAATCGCAAAATATCCCAAAACTACTCGTTTTTTAAAAACATTGTTCATGACCTTTTTTGAAGAGCTAATTTTGGGCAGTAGACTTTGTGCCAAAATATCTATCTACAATTTTGAAGTTACAATTTTTTTCTCCAATTTTCGAAAAATCTGGAATTCTACGAAAATGATACCAGCACCATTCTCTTAATGGTCATTTGCACTATTCAATAAGAAGACTTAATCAAACAAATTGGAGCCATTTTTTTGAAAATTTTGAAAATATCCCAGGGACTTCATGTAAAGTACCCTTCAAAACTGAAGTTTCGGTTTCAAATTCCAGGGTCCGCGACATCAGCTAGACTATTAGGAAATATCAATTTTGGAGACAATCGGATGAACGGATTATGTGCTAGCGTTGTGTACAGACGGACGGACGGACAGACAGACAGACAGAGAGACGTTTGGCCGTCAATCAATTTTTCGGTATGAAGGACGCACAAAACATGGATTCTGGCTATACCACTTGCTAGAGGAACTTCTTTTTCTATATTTAGCAACTAGGTTTATCCACTTTTTCCTTACCAGGTCCGGCAATAAGAGTTTTTGTGTCGAAAATTTGCCCTTTTCCGACGAACGATTACAACACTGTCTTCTTACATTAGTAAGTGCGAGAAAGTAAATATGATGACTGAGATGTATTAATTCGGAAACTGTGGTATAAATAATATTACATATCTATTGCTATCGGTGAGAAAATACGTGCTGTTTTATTACCGCTAATTATAAGTATTTGTACGCAAAACAATCTCGATTCAGAATACTTCGCCATTAAGACTGAAGAAAATATCGCGCGTGGGTCCGAAACATCCCAACTACTACGCATAACCTCGCTTTCAAGAAAAATTAAAGGAAGCGCATTGTATCTTGCTTCTAGAAGTGAGTTCAGATTGACTTCGGGGAAAGATACAAGATTGCGGCACTATGCAAGTGCTCGTTTTCACTGAACATGGCACACAACAAAGCAGGCTATGTTCACTCGTCGAAGTAGCACAAGGTTGAGAAAGCTGTTTGTTTTACTTTAAGGATGGAACTCGGTAGGTTGTTATTCTTGTAGAGGTTAAATTGTACTTTTTGGCAGTCGCTGTTTCAAATTTGACACTTATTAATTTAGTTAGACGCTGTCGGGCACCAACACTGGAGACCACAACAATGAATGTAATACTTTTATATAAACTGTATACTTATTCACTGCCCTCTGTGTCTTTGATTACATTGTTCATCTCGAAAAAAATCAGCTAGTTTCAAAAGGGAGGCTCGTGAAGGGTGTAGTCGGAACATGGATGAGTTTCCTCTCAGGTCTGTTAATGGTTTGTATTAATTGATTAAATCACAGATTTGAAAGTGAGTGTTGTTATAGATTTGTTTTAATATAAGTGGATAGATAATGCATACTTTTACAAAGATATTGTTTAGATTTCATTTACATCATTTTATCAAAATAGTTATTATAAGTGAAGGACTAGGCGCATTCACTTAGAGATGAAGACAAAAATAATAATTATTTCTAACAAAACAACATGTTCAACACTAAGCCGTTTATTCAAAACATTTCGAGTCATCCGTACATCATAAAATGTTGCATATTCAACGTCGTGTCTGAGAGATTTTCCGCGCTCGAACCGCTGGCCGGCGGCGTTACGTGTTCCCAGAAATTCGAACGTTGTGCAAGTGACGGACGACCGAACGACTGAACTAAACCGGACAATTTCATGCTCTGACAGTAATCGATTTAACTTTGGTTTTATACACTGCACTCGGGATCTACGAGTTTCGCGCACAATTACTGGAGCACATAAGCCATCTACGATGCGGTATAATTAAAAATGTACGAGATAAGCGATTAACGAGTCCAACTAGGCACACAGAAGATTAGTAGGAAATTGAAAGGCAGATGACTGCACACCAAAGTCGGAAAGAAGTTGTTTATTTTTTTGAAGAGTTAACTTTACAGCACGTGGTTTATATACGTGTTTCCTGCCAAGGTTTTTAGACCCGTAAGTGTGATGCATGTTATTGTCGGGGGAGGGGACGGTGATCTTCGACCGCCGGATGGCGAGATCCGGCACCGACCTATTCCTGGGATTGCGGGCTTTACCCCAACTACGTGTCTGCTACCAGCGGGTGCCACCCAGACATTCGCCTGATGTTAATCAGAGAAGCCACAGAAAACAACAGATCAGAGCAGCCGGCCGTTATAATTCTCCAAAGAGCAGCTGAATTTGATCTAACTAATTAGCTAGTACCGAAAATCCTGCGCCGTCAGGTCTCTAACCCTAGTACCTTCCGCTCAAAGGCTCTATAGTATCATACATTAATTGTTTTGCTTTATTATTATTATTTTTATCAAAAAAAATTTCCCTTCCGTGAGCCAAATAAGGCGATTTTTCAATTTAAAGGTATCTTCATAACACGTGGTGTTATATATTGTGGTTTTGTTGACACCCCACGCGACGGCTTAAGTACAAGAGCAGTCAGTTTGAATAATATAATGTTGTGCTCTGATTTATTTTTTTAATGTTTGAGAGAGATACAAGGGGGATATGTCTATGCAACTTCGACTTTCGCAAAACAGTGGTATCCCAAACAAAGAGCTGATGTCGCAGATATTTCCACTCGTACTCATGGAAGACAGGCTAAGTCCCGCACCTTCAACATCGAGAGCACTCTGATTAATTAATTTGTAAATTGGCGCATGTCGTTTGAGACGCGCTGACGTGCCACAGCAAACACGCTAGTAGCCCCGAAACAAATAACAGTAGTTAATCAAATACAATTTTCGAGCGGGTCACTGCACGTCGCGGAAGAGGCACGGAGAAGCTGAAATCCCCTTTCGGCTTCACTGGGGCGAAGGATACTTTCAATGAGCACATTGTTACAAACGAGACAAATGATTCAAAAAGACTATTTTTCAAATATTCAACGATTAATTACATTGGAGGGCCAAATCTTCATTTCTTTGCATGTCATCAAGCGCAAAATTGAAACAACGCTGATTTTGTCTTCCACAGTAGAAACAATTATTTATAAGAAACATTTATCAAAACAAATTCCTACAGTTATTTATTGTCGACCACTTCATATGAGTATCTTTTATTTTGTATTTTGTAAATTATATTAATCTCAAAATCAAAATTCATTAAGTTGTGTGAAATGAAATATATATATTTTTTTATTAATAATCCTATAGTTTCTTTTTCACCTTTTATTCTACCTACACGTAGTAGTAAGGTGAGCTAACTTTATTTACTTTATTACATTTGCTCGTACCCATCAATGTGAAAATAATGTAAAAGTAATCATATTTCAGATGCATTGAAATTGCTGTTTACTTATCTACAACATTTTACTTATTAATGCATTTTATTCTTCTCTTCATTAAAATAATTTGTTACACAAGACGATTTATTTATCAATAAATTAAATTACATAAATGTACTGAAGTAACGTTTCTACGTGCTTCATACAATGATCATATTACATGGAATTGGTAGTCAAAAATGTTCTAGGGTATGTTACAGTTCAATATTATTATTTTTGCTCAAGTTTGGAAAAAATATATATAATTGTTTGAATTGACATGCTAGGGAAATTTTTTGGATAGTATGAAATAAATTGTGGGGGCGACGATGTAATAAAATCGAAACCAAATTCCCTACGAATTCTCACTCTCATCCGCCTTTCATGTCGTCTTTTTGACGCCAACCAAATAAATTTCCATTGCACCTGTGTCGTTCACAATACCTCGGCTTGAAAGCGTTAGGGAAAAGCATGGCACGCAAGGGCGGGGAATGGGCGGGAGGAGTGGGGTGAGGGATAGTGGGGCGGGACAGGGGCTGGGAAAGGGAGCGGAATGGCCGGGCAGATGCGTAGTGAGGGGTGGCGTGGGAGGGGAGAAAAGGGAGAGGAGCGGGGCATTTGCTGAGGTGGCAGCAGGCAGTCTGTGTCGCGGAGGGGGGCAGGGACATGATGGGTGGGAGAGGGATGAGAGGTATGAGTAGTGTAGGGGCAATGGCGTTGGAGGGGTGGGGTAGCGCGTTTTACGGGGTTAGAGGTGGCGGGGAAGGGGTTAGGTGGGGGAGGGAAGGGGTAGCGCAGAGAGCGGCGCAGTTGCGGTAGGTGGCGGGGAGAGGGGCGGGAGAGGGAGGAAGAGATGAATGGGGCGGGGGTGGGGGCGAGAGGTGACGTGCGTAGTGTGTAGGGCAAGAAGTGGCGGGGAGGGAGAGAGGAGGAAGAAGGGCGGGGTAGTTACGGAAAATGGGAGGGTTTGGGCCGTGGCAGGTGCGGGGAGGGGAGGGGGAGTGGTGAGGGAAGGGAAAGCGGTGAAGAGTATTGAAGTGGCGGGGGAGGGGCGGGGTGTTGGGTGAGAGGCGGCGAGGCAGGGGTGGTGATAGGGGGAGCGGGGGAGGAAAGGCATGGCATGGGGCTTGGGGCGGTGAGGACGTGCCGAGCTTTTCTCTCAGTACGAGTAACCGATGAGGCCAGCGCTCAGCCGCGGCACGGGCAGATGCCGTTGCCAGAGGCCGCAGTATCGCGTCAGCATGCATCGCTTCAGTGCCCAGGACTCGCCCCTCGCCGGAGAACCCGCTCGAATACGTCGGGGTGGATTAAGTCAGTGAGACAAGGTAGTACAGGTGGATCAGACATATCCACTCCATCTACCTCACCTTCACTACTTCACTAGCAGTAGTAAAAGTGGCCATGAAGTCACTGCTTCAATTGTTCCTGCTGATGAACTGTCACTTTACATGGGATATTTTTTTATTAAATTATCTGAATTGTTTCGTTGCCTTCTGTATCTTTTTCCTAAATGTTTTATTGACATCACAGGCTGTTTGCAGTTTGTTTAATCAATTCAGTATAGTGATATTATGGTAAATCGCAACTACGACGATACTGGGTAACGGCATATTACGCACGATTACTTTCTTAATGTCTTCTGAGAAAATAAAAGGAAACTGTCGCGTAAATTTCAAGCAAAATAGCAAGGGAAGTTTTCATATTTAATATTTGATTTTCAAAAAGAAATTATATTAAATTGTTACAAAGATCAGGCGGGAAGTTATGATTCAGGAGCTTTGGATCGGCGTAGAATCACTGTTAATGTGAGTGTAAAACGTATCTGATCTTTGAGTAAATAAGCTTGATTATAAGCAAATGTGTATGCAAGCTGCACCACGGCTACGACGAAAGGCATGTACTAAAACGCAATTATTTCGTGTGTGATGACACCCTTCTCCTTCGAATATCAAGTGACGGCCTACCTGTTTGGTCGCAAACTCAGAGCCGAATCATCAATAAATCTAAGTTGCCAGATAGTTTCACGAAATTCGTCTGTGGCTTGTTGCTTTTCTTCAACATTGCCTCCAAAAGTTCTCTTCGCGGAGAATTCGACCGCGTGGCGTTTTGAGGCACCCTCTATTGGGCGTGCCCCACCGCGCGGGGCGTCGGTCGCTGTCGGCGCCGCGCCGCGGGTACGTGGGCGGGGAGGGGTGGGGCGAGCGTGTACGTGGGCGCCCCCGCTCTCGGCGCGCGGACCGATATAAAACGCTTTGCTGACGCCTGTCAGGAAAAGGGTCAAAGCGATGCCAGGCTGCGCGACGGGGGCGGTTGGGCAACGCAGGGCGGGCAGGGACAGGTGAATCACGCTGGGATGGGGTTAAGCGAAGTAGGATGGAGTTGGAAATGATTGATTATTTCGTGTTTCGCGGCGCGCTGCTATGGTCATTCGTCCCGAAACTGTAGTGCATGTTTTATCACGAGATCTGGCGGTGTTCTTCCTCGCCAGTGGGTGAGATCCGGCTTCGGCCTATACAATAGGTTTGCTTGTTTTTTCCCAATCCACCCCACATGGGACAAAGTTCTCGAATGGTGTCTTGAGAAGTGTGGTAGTGTAGTGCATGTAAGTAAGGGAGAGGAGCAGAGAGGACAAGAAAGAGGAAGGAAACATCGCGCGCGGTCTGTGGTCGTTTGTTAGAGTACTACTTCGGTATTCGCCTGAAGCTCATCGGTGAAACAACAGAAAACTGCCGATCAGGGCAGCCAACATTTAGAATTTTCCTCCAGGCAGCGGCTGATTTTCACCTAGCTAAGCGAGGTTGGTTAGGGTTATACGGGGTGTAGGCAACTTGATTTCTTTCTTCCACAATGCCATATTTTTATATGGCGCGGGATATTTTATTTCAGATTAATCTCTTCCACTCCATTGGGTCCCTTAGAAACTGCGCGGTTGATTTCTTACTGGGAGCTTAACTTCGTTTATCTGCTTACTTCTCAACCCTTTAACTTTTTTGTTATTTTTTAAGGTCGCATCAACTACTAGGTCTTTAGCGACCACTATTGCGTGTAACGGTATGGTAACTATGAGAATGACATGATATGATGATAGGGGTGTGAAAGGACGAACACAATACAACCATGCCCGAGGCGGGTCCCGCGATCCTTCGGTCCGTGATCGCTAATATGCCTTCGTTAATTTACATAGGAACAAATTTCCGTACACCTTATGGCATTTTCCTAAAGCGATAGCCAACTATAAAGAATATATCACATGAAGGGGCGATGTATCGGTAGTGGAATGTTAAAATTGAATATTACGCTGTTAATTATTGAATATGACTGCTGGTAATGTTTACTTCAATCACGTTCAATTCGCCTTGTGGTGAAGAGTTTTGAATTCTATTGCGGAGGAAAAACTTGTGCGGCAAACATTCCAAATTAGGTACACTTCAATGTGATTGGCATTTCAATCACAGGAATTCCGAGAATAATTTTGTTTCTGTCAATAATGAAATGAAGAATGGTGATGAGATGGTTTGACTAATAGGCGGTAAAGCACTTCATGTACAACTACAAAAACTTATACGAGTGTGCGTGGATAATAAGTTGTCAATTATATATAATTAACTGGGTGCAGGTGGTGAATATTATATATATTGGAGGAAGTGAAGTAAATCACTAATGCAAACATTAAAACTGTCATTCTGCGCATATCTAAATTGTCCGCGTGTCAAATATGTTCTTGCACATTAAACAAACTGAACACAATAAATAAAAAACAACAATTAAAACATCTTCAATTTACAATATTATTTTCTCTCTTCACAATAGTTTCTTCTCACTCTTACGAACTGAGGAAACGTGAGCCATTATCTGGAATAAGGGATGTGCAGACAGGAACTTGTTTGCTCAGTCAGAAGTAGTGAGGAAGGTAAGCAATACGTTAACAACGGAGAGGGGGGTTACATTCCGAAGTTTCAAGGGACTGTGGCGAAAGCAACACGGTGTGCGGACGGAAGCCGCTGCGGGCTTAGCCGGGGCAGCCACAACCCAGGAGTATGACAGGGCCGTGAGGGGCGCAGAGGCTACGGGGCGGAAGGCGCGGCGGAAACCCCATCGGGAAGGGCGGTCGGGGTGGTCGTCCGGGCGATAGGGCGAGCGGGCGATCGAGGCGCGACGGAACGGAAGCGGCCAAAGCCTGCGGTTGGGGAATATTCAAACGACATTTCCTCATTTCCCGGCAACCAGCGTTCCCTGCAACTAGTGAAAAAACATTTTACTAAATTTTTTTTGGTATACTGACTTAATACGATACACCCAACGACATCCGTTAATCGATTTAACGAATAAAAAGTCGCATTTAACAGGCGCCCCCCTTGAGGATGTTACAGTCCCCCGTCCGTTAACAATCGAATGAGTTCTATTTAAAGATAGCTGATGAGTGTTTCTCCAAGGAAAGGTCTTTTTTGTTTATACTACATTATTTACTCTTATAAGGAGGAGGTTGCACGAAAAGAGTGACTCACGGCCGCTAACACAAATAATGTACTTGCTTGGTTATAAATTTTGGACAATGCCTCGATTTACAAACTTCAGCCCCATTAGTTATTTGCTCCCTGTCCGCCTAATGACATTAATAATTCCCTCAAAGAGTCGCCACTGTTTACGCAAGTACAACACCCTTAGTTTAGGAATATAGCCTTTGTGGAAAAACTTCGTGATTTGTACATTCATATACCCTTCGAAACCCTTCGGATCCCACTTTTCGAAGCGATATAAAATTTGCCAGACCCAATTTCCCTGGAATGCGACGTCGTCATAATTGGGATGTCCTAAACACCTCGCACGTCTTTCTGTACTGTTGATAGGGAAGTATTCGCATTCGTATCGTCTTCATTTCTTAACACCGGTTTAAGATAATTTTTTTGTTAAATAATAAAAAAGTATATGTTTACGTAGTTTCGGTTAACAATGGAATTTACATATAAACATTCACAAATTCGTTTTAAAAAATTAGTTGGCATTCGATTAAAATAAGCTACTTAAAAATTAGGAATCAAAGTTTTCTTACTTATTCTTCTTCCTATTTGAATAATTATTTGGACAAAGTCTTTAAAATTTAAACACTTGGATTCTAACTATATTTTTTACAATATTCTATAAACGAATTATACACTATGTGATCGAAAGTCTCCGGACATGTGGCTAAAAATGACTTACAGTTCGTGGCGCCCTCCATCTGTAATGCTGGAATTCACTAGAATGTTGGCCCACCCTTAGCCTTGATGATAGCTTCCACTCTCGAAGGCATACTTTCAATCAGGTGCTGGAAGTTTTCTTGGGAAATGACAGCTCATTCTTCACGGAGTTCTGCACTAAGGAGAGGTGTCGATGTAGGCCGGCGAGGCCTGGCACGAAGATGGCGTTCCAAAACATCTCAAAGGTGTTCGATAGGATTCAAGTTAGGACTCTGTGCAGGCCAGTCCATTACAGGGATTTTATTGTCGTGTATCCACTCCACTACAGGCCGTGCAGTACGAACAGGTGCTCGATCGTGCTGAAAGAGCCAATCGCCATCCCCGAATTTCTCTTGAACAGTGGGAAGCAAGAATGTGTTTAAAACCTCAACGTAGGCATGTGCCGTGATAGTGCCCCACAAAACAAGGGGTGTGTCCGGATGCTTTTGATCACATGTGTATCCCTCAAAATTTAAAAAGAATATTAGATTCATGTCCATCGATCCAACTCGACTACAATTTATTTTATTTGCATTCTGATCTTAATATGAGATTAGTGGGACAACTTTAACTTTCGTTTTCTACAACCTACTGAATAAATAATGTTTCATTCTTTTGTTCTGCTCTACAGCAGAGGCACAGAGGCAACGCTAAGGCTGGGCGAATATGACCGTTTGTGTTAAGGAGGAACAGGCAGGAAGGAGGTCTGATATTTAGATAGAAAGCTTATTACATTTGGAGTGTCGTTTCCTAAAAAAACTGGTTTGACATTGTTTTAACAGCAAAGTGCACACCTTTCTTTATTTAATTAAATATTCTTACTACAAACTTTTGTAAAGCCGATATTGGCTTGAATATTAATTTTTCAATATTTACTATTATTTTACGCGTGATCGTCACAATTTATAATTTATAGTGAATGTCCTTTCTCTGTGATAATTCGAAAGTGCATTGGTGACGTGTGCGACGGTACGACTTAGTAAGTCAGGCCAATCCTCGATGTGGAAAAATTGAAAAATCTCAGTAGCATCGTTCAATTTTTGTGTCGGCAAGTGTACAATTTTTAGAATTTATTTACTCTTTGGATGTAGCAATACCTTTCTCGATCTCGGGAAGCTTTGACCACCCATTTAACACAATTTGACGCACCGATCAGGGGCGTGCTTTTAATGGCCACTTACGCTTCATTTCAATACGTCGAGTAGGCAACTGGAAGGCTGGACGAGCGGCCTCAGCAGCAGCGAACCGTGAAAGTGGCAGGTTGGGCGGGGGGGGGGTATGGGCGGGGGGGGGGGGGGGTATCGGCGGGGTGTCGCTGCGCGCTCTGGCGGAAATTGGGCGCGAGAGGCGAGGCGAGGCGAGGCCCGCCGCCAGCGCCGCCCCCGCGTAACGAGCGGGCGCTTTCGGAAATTGTGCCCGAGCGCCGCCTCCACTGGGCTTCTGTTCCGCCGGAGCGAGCGCCACCTGGGCGACGACCGGCCGAACACTGGGCCCTCGGCCGCGTCCGACGAGCTAGAATACACAGCGCGCCAGGCTGTGCCTCTCTGCAGTGCCCCCCTGGGTGGTTGCAACAAAAATTATGTTGGTAGCGGCGTGTAACAAAACAAAACGTAAATACAGCACTCACTACAATCATAACAGATACTGAAAGAATGGTCTCCTTCACTTGTTTCCCAGCGATCTGTTTGCTACCAACATCATTGGATTTTTAGGGCGACAAAATCCTTCGTACGCCTTCCTTCGGAGGGGAAGTAAAGCCGGCTGTCCCATGTTTGTAGATTTACTTGCATGTAAAAGATCCTCAAGCCTAAAGGACGCCTCTGAGCTAAATTCAAAAATCGCCTGTTTCTCGCCCAAGAAATAACTTCTTTCTCAGCTAGTTTGTAAGGAGCGTAGCGAAATTTGC
Source organism: Gryllus longicercus (assembly GCA_038098605.1). Classification (NCBI taxonomy): domain Eukaryota; kingdom Metazoa; phylum Arthropoda; class Insecta; order Orthoptera; family Gryllidae; genus Gryllus; species Gryllus longicercus. Next base: position 40,869 of record JAZDUA010000985.1, read on the forward strand.
GTGGTCAGACGGAAGAGCGGGCCTGATGGCCCGAGTCTCGCCACGTAAAATAAGGCAAATTCAATTCTATTCAATTCAATCATTGCCATTTTTAATTGGAGGCTCTGACTCGGTTCAGTGCGTATATTCTTTCCCGCGCACTATACTACGCCTCCATCTTTGCAACAAATTGAAGCCATTTTTTGCAGTCAGAGCAACGTCCTCTAGGGGTTTATTCAATATAATAAATTTGTTCTATTTGAATTTTATTAAATATAAATCGAAGTTTGCGGTAGAAATCAGGACTAAGAAAGCTCTTACATGAAAAATAAAATATTGGTGGTTTGATAACTTCTATTTCTATTTATATGCCGAACATACAGAAGATATTGTGAAAAATATTATTCTAAACATTATAATTTAAATACTGTAAAAACGAAAATGGCAACAATATAGAAATAAGATCTGATACAAAAAATTCAGTACAACAACAGTTCGAGACGACACCACTAGGCCATCACTCGCATGTTTTGGCTGCAAAAAAGATGGCGGCTTCTGCGAGCATCCGCCAAGAGCGCTGAAATCCTAGGGTCAGCCACTCTATTCTGTATAGTCGTTGGCCGCACCCCGCCGCGCTTCGCTTGCGTCCATAAGGCGAAGGAAAACATTGGAAATTCGCATTCCAGTGTTTCATATTAATAAGAATAGTTTTTTTCATGTTGGAAAGCCGACAATATTTTTCATTTACTTGACTTGATGGTCACTTATTTATCAATGACAGTTATCAGTTATTTATCAGTGACAGCGACAGTGACATATCAGTTATGACATGACTTGATGATCACTTATTTATGAGTACTAAACAAGGGTTTAAGATGTGAATTCGTAATAACAAATTCAAAGACCATTTAACATATATTCAAATTTTAAATGTATTTTTAAAATTGTTTGTGCCCAAAATGTTAATATAGAAAAAAAGGGAATATTAAGAATGAAATTTTCAACCCTAACAAATTTAGTATTGAAAATGTAGTATTGAATTGGTGACTTGTGAAGGGTTATTCCTATCAGAGAAAATATATATGATTTCAAGTTGCTAAAAAATGCAATTTTCAAAAAACATAATTCAACAATTACACAATCAAATATTTTATTTCAACATGGAGGGAGTGTTAATTCAATTCCCGAGTTTAGGGATGTAGGACCGAAGTGGGAAATGATTTTTCTTCAGGCTGTCAGAGGTAACAGTACAGAATTTTTCAATGGTAGCGATCTAAACCAAAAATCAAAACATCGAACAAGAATTATTTCACAGAAAATACTTCTTCCTTGAAGACCACAGATGCCCCGAAAATAAGCTAATTTAAATATTCACAAAACCCTCTTGAAGTGCGAAGCTTTATTTGAAGATAAGCCACACATACGCACCGGTACAACACACAACATCGCAAGCGGTTTAGAAAGTACTAACCAATTAATGTTCGAAAGTTCTTGAAATTGAATAATTGATAATTCAATGTACGACCACTTACTACAACTACAAGGGAGCTATTAAAACTATTCTGTTTGTAATTATAAATGCACGCGTTGGAACTAACACTCATTTAAATTTTAATTTCCTTTACGAATCAATTGGGAACATTAATTAATTCACAATGCTATTACATTTTTTGAGATAGCAGCTAAAGGCTAAAAAACTCGTTTGACTAGATGAAACCGTTAATTACAACGAATAAAAATTTGCAAATTTAAATGTAATATATTACAGGTCCTGCAACAGTGGTGTCATTAAAGGGAACTGCAACAAAACAACTGAAGTAAAACTAAAATTCATTTTAAAAAATATATTCCGAACACGAAAAATGAGAAAGAAATGATTGAAAAGAACTTGATTAGTACTCAAAGCGCACATTTACGTTTAATCACAGGAAATACTGATCCTTGTAAAATTCAAATTTCCGTGATAATAAATGAAATTACGAACTTGTGGATAAATTTAGAACAAAATCTAAGAAACAATAGCGTATTGTTATAGTTTTAATTGAATATTTACCTTAAAACACATTTATTCATGTCTTTGCTTGGATAATGTCAAATATGTATGCTAATAAAATTTTCTTAGAAATGGAAGAAAAATATTTTCTAACAGAGAAATTTACTTTAAAGGTTACCGATGTGTCATTTAATCTGTTATATTTTCACTGTCGAAGAGTGCCATATATTACACATATTGGCTACACCGGACACAGTGAATGAATTCTGAAAGAATTTTTCAGAAAAGCAGTGACCTAGGCAATGTGGCTGTCGTTCCGGCAGATATACTGCGGTTTTGATAGCACTGGTTAGAATTGTAGAGCATAAATGAAACCCGGGCTAAGTGCCAAAAGTGAAAATTTGCATTTTATGCTGAAAAGCATGGTAAGCGTCGAGCGCAAAGAGGTGTAAAATGGGCTATCTGAAATCCACGTCCCGTCCCGCGAGCCAGATCCGCGAGTCGCACTCAACGAGCTTTTGAAACGCTTTTTCTTATCTCGTAATTCTATTTTTTTCACTTAGCACGGTTTTTCAGTTAGTATCTACAATTGGATTTGTATGATGGATTTTCATTCTCATAACTTCCAAAAAAACGCCCCTATTCGTTTTTTAGTTTTTAAATTCAAAGTGCTTACAAGTGACTAATTCTATCATTCAACCATATTTTGGCATATTGCTTCCCGAGAAAACGTCCTGGGATGCCACAGGGCGAACTGTTCGTTGCCGCCGGCTCCCCTGATCCTGTTCTGGCTGCGCGACTTCCGCGCCTCACCAGGCAGACCTTCCGGCTTGCCCAGAACCTCAGCTACACGCTGCTTCCTCTAAGCTTCAGTCAGCCAATTCCAGAATGACCTTTTCCACACTAGTATTGCTCATCTTTATTTCACCTTTTCTGATTATCTGCGGGCTTTATTTACGTTTCAGTTTCTGAGCAATCATTCACGTATTGCGAGTTTGGTTCCTCTCGGTCCAAAATCTAAAAACTATCGGTGACTTAAATTGTTATTATGATCCGCACCACAAAAATATACACCTCAAAACAAGTACTACATGGAAGTTATCGTTTTGACATTAAGAGCTGTACAATATTTACGAGCAAACTTAATGTACAAATAAAATAATACTTTAAATAGTGGTGCTATAACAGATCCCAGTCATGTCCAATATTAACAAGAAAAAAATAGCAAAGAATGTACCCCTTATATTTCCATTAATGTGAGCAAATCTCTCACAATAAAATGTTTGAAATATTGTGGGTTTAAAAACTTGTTTCTTCGCTCTCATAATAAACAATATCACAAAAATAAGTAACAAGAGATAATGTTGTAGAATATAATATTTATGGATTTTTTAAATTAGCACAGTGGTTCAGTTTTTGTTAGGTTAAATTCATAATGGATTAGGTTATGTTACATTACATTCATTAATACTTAAGGTGTTAAGTTAAAACAAACTTCAAGGAATTTTAACATATTCTACATTTTTTAACTTTTAATTGACATTCAAAATATCACAGAGGAGATAAATCTATGTTCGTAAAGAAATGTTCTGGGGACAACTAATTTGGGAAATGTAGTTTGAGCGTTTCTAAAAGTATGCCTCTTGTATCATGGGTTTAAATGCATTTATCTCTATCCGTATAAGAAGTTTAAAGAGAGTTTCTGGTCATTCTTGAGGCAATATTCCTTTCAAATTTAAAAAAAAGTGTATTTCACTCAGAAGTTTACAAAAAATACTCATTTAAAAAAATGTTGCCCATGACTGCAGTAATGGATCCAAAAACAGAACTTTTGGAATTTTTGAAGCTTCAGAGGTTTTAACGAAAATCGAACCAACATAATTTTTATAAGCGCACTTTACCCTATTTGCTCTAAATATTGTTTAGAAAAATGAACCTACATTTGAAGGTGTTTGAAAATGCATGAGCTTCTTGTAAAGAACTTCTAAAACATTTAAAAAAATACATTTAACATTCCCAGGCCCTGGACTGCGGCCAGTTCGACCGGAGAGTCTCTGCTTTGGAGAAAATTCTGTTTTTTCGTCCGGCACTAGTGTTGCAGAAATGTAGCAGCGATAGACGCTGATGGGGAGTGGCAGGCTGCAGAGGAATGTGCTGGTGTTGCTATGAGACGAAGGCAGGGTGTTGTGGATAAGGCAGGTGGTAGCAGGAGGCGGACGTAGATCGGGGACACGGGGGGGGGGTGTTGTAGGAAGACGAAAGCAGTGAGGGGGGTTGGGAGGCGGGACGTCTCGAAGAGAAGACGAGAAGATGGATTTGGTGAGGAGGAGATGGTGTGTTGGAGAGTTAGTGGAGGGGAAATTGAGGTGGTGATGGTCAAGGTGGTGTTGAGGAAATGCGAGGGCAGGGTGAAGGTGTGGGGTGAAGGTAACAGAAGGGGGCAATGTTATACACAGGAAAAGAGCTACTTTTGCAGGCGTTAACTAGCTCACGCTCTCCCGCCACGCGTAGCTGCTCGCCTCCCTTTACCCTCCCACATTCGGGTAATCAGTAGCGAGAAAGGAGGGAGGGCAAAAGCTGGGAATAAGAAAGAAGGGGAGAGAGGGGAAGGAGACGGAATGGGTGAGGGATGATAATAAATCGAAGATGTGATGGGGAAAGGAGGGAGAGAGGATAGGGAGGTTTGGAAAGGGAAAGAGGGAGATGAAGAAGGGTGGGAGGAGAGGAAGGGGGAGGGTGGGGAAAATGGGAAGGAGGAGGGATGGACGGAAGGGGAAGGAGAACAGGGAGGGAGGGGAGGGAAAGAAGAGGAATGGAGGGAGGGAGGGCGCGTGGGGGGGGGGAAAGTTGTTTTCGATACGCGCTCCGTCTAATTGCCGAGCGCGATGGAGGCGTCGCAGCAGCGGCGCCCGGAAATATCCGCTGAAGCACGCTCTCAGAATACCCAGCCGGAGCGCAACCGACTTCGCTTTTCCTCCTCATATATCAAGCATTTACCAAGTACCAAGGCTTACGTAACTGCGAATGCTCGACTCGAATTTCATAGGCGATGAAGTTATAGGTTTTACGATGGTGGATTTTCGACACCAGTTTAATCACTGGGTCATGCGATATCAATGTGAATCTACTGCATGGTGTGTGGCCTTTTAATATCAATCAGAAATCTAGAGGCCAACTGCAGCATTAATGTTCCTAGTTCTCGCCAATCATTTCCAGGGTTATACCACCCGAGGCACATTAAACCAAAGTAATAGAAGATATGATGAAATGTAAGTTTCTCTGAAGTTATGAGGACGGAAAAACTTCGTCTCTTTCATCTAACAACTTATTTGAATGTGTGAGTGATAGAAAAGTCTCACAATATATCCTTTGAAAAACTCATGAATTTCAACTACCGATTTCCTTCTTTATCCTACCTCGAATAATCGACAGAAAGTTGAATGCAGAATAAATATCGATCTAGGACAGTTTCACGGATTAATCTGGTGAATTGCTTCTCAGATTCAACATTGCTCGAAGAGTTATTACAGAATTCGGAACTGTTCTTTGGAGAGGGAGATGGTAATGATGTTCAAGCAATTGGTACCGATTAATTGATGAGGTAGTGCACTGGAGACACGGAGAAGCGCAAATTGAATTGAAAATTGAGTGGAGGCAGCGGTTTCCGAAGCGACTGTGCACAACATTCTGCGGCTGAACGTATTGTTTTGGAACTATAGCTCTGGAACGTTGAAATGGGATTTCGCGGTAAGAGAAAAAACACGCTAACGTCGGGACCAGGGCCATTGAACTTTCCATCAAAACCGGAGACAAAGCCCGAGGGTGCTACTCTAGGAGGCGCTAGTGTCGCTGGGTAGAGCTGCAGGTTAGGCTTGCCTATTCCGCACATTAAAATTGACTAATTTGTGAGAAAAGTGTCTTTAAATGTTCGATTATTCGTAGTATACACATATAAGAAACCGCTGAAGAAAGCGTGGCCGCTATCTTTTGAAACATTGTAGACCTGCTTCCGTCCCGCAAAGTCACGCAGCAGCCACGCACGTTTTAAGCATCATTGGCATATTTTAGTTCCTGTAAAAAGGTGCTACAGGAGAGCGCGCCACCGTAATGGTTTCTCCCGTAATGGTTTTATGAGAGTTGAAAGGCCCTGGTAGGGACCCTCCTCCCTTCCCCTCAGCTTGTGAATACCAGCCAGCTTGGTTGATTGATTGATTAGTATTTTCTGATTCACCAGCAGCCATGGTCACTATTTCCGTAAGAGCAGTACATGTTTTAATGCGGGAACTGACCGGTCAACCTTTACCGCTGGATGGCGAGAACCGGTGCCGACCTACACGTCGGCCTGCGGGATTTTCTCCCACCAGGCATCTCCCACCAACAGAAGACAACCCCAGTCGGGATAAGCTCTAAGCTTCCAACAGGTCTCTGTGCATGAGTGGTAGTGCGGTACATACAAGTGTAAATGTGTAAAAAAGTATGAAAGTTGAAAATGTGTAATAATTAGCCTGGGAGGAGTGCGATCTCTCTCCTGCGCTGGAACGTAATATCGGGGGGGGGGGGGGGGGTGCGCTACACGCCTGCTTGCGGTCTTTTATCTTTTATGGTAGTTTAGTGCGTGTGTTTTTATGTGAGTGTGTGTGTGTAAGGGGAGAGAAGAAAAGATGAGGAAGGAAAGATCGCGCACGGTATGTTATCCGTTTGTTAAGGTTAACTCCGGCTGCATTGGGTCTATTTTGCTAGTGTCGAATATCCTGCCACCATCGGAACTCGAACCCTAGAATCTTCCGGTCAGAGACGCTGCAAAGATAAAAGTTGTTATCCTGCGTCGTGTCAGCCGGTGGACCCTCCACAACATCGCGGCGTGTGCGAAAGAAATGAAGAACGTGGATGGCGGAGTAGTGGGGCGAAGAGAGAGGAGGCAACGGAACTCTCCGTCGGCGAGAAGGAGGCTGCTTCCGGTGGGGGGGGGGGGCAAGAGTAGGGGGCGCCAGGAGCGGCGGCTTTGTAAGCGTGGCCCTCCGCGTTGCGTTCTCAATTATCTCTTAATTGCACAGTTCAGTTCGTCGGCCGCTTTGGAGTGTTTTCGTGCTTCTGTGAAGCGACTCGTCTGTTATCTCGATTTAAAGAGCAACCTGTTAACGCACGTCAAACACACAGCACCAGATGTGCAACACAAAACATTGAAGGTTATATCTTTTGTGGCAAAAAGTTAATGTTTTGTAGACTTTAACACGCTTTAACGCACACAGCATGCCCAGGGAGCTTTCACAAAAAATGTATGTGAAAGCCGTTACGTCAAGAATACCAAATTTCAATTGTGTTCGTGCTGATACTATCAAAGGCGTGTCAACAAATATCTGTATACCTTTAGGTCGAATCATTAAAACTCAATCGAATATTTTTATTACCTCGCGCGTGAAATTTTTGAAAGCTATAGATAGAAAAACAATGAAAACGTTTTATTATTGAGCGAGTAAAAAGATTTGTATCCAAACAATCCTTCTGACCTTAGTTTACTATCTTGTCTAAGTACTGACATGTACGTAATGTAAATGATATGATATGCATTATCTTACGTTAGAATGTTATTCATAAAAAATGTTAAATCGTCAAAAAATGCTTGCTTTCGTACCACAATATTTCGAAATGAAATATTGTAAAAATCAGTACTCAGAGACGAATCGGTTATCTATTATTTCATGCGGTTCTATTCATGTTCTGCGAAACATTCTTATTCTAATTAAAGACGCCATTATACGAGTGTATATATCGAATAAACCTTTCTCTCTCTTACATTTCTCTACGGAGAATGAGAGTATTTATTAAGTTGTATATATCTGTAACTCTCCAAACGTCTCCGCTATACAACGGACATAGTTACTGAACATTTAAGTCGTAGTTATTACTTCGAGTGCATTAGCTATAAACGGTAGAAAGAGAAATACATTGGACAAAGTTCTGAAGTGCTTATACTTCCTCAATCTACTATGAATAATTTCTTTCTAGTTTCTGAAAGACTAATTCCCTGAACACGACAGTTTACCGATAGTTTAGAAAATTCACGTGTTCGTCAAACTACAGACTGTGTAACGGCAAAATCCCTGGATGAGAGCAGCTGTAACATTTCCATACCTCTCTTGATATTTCGTGACAGCAGTTGTAGATTGAAGACACCAAGCCGTTTTCGACTTATTCATCACAAGAGTAACAACATACAGTTCTGTATTTTATACATCTCCAAAATCACGTAAATATGCCGATGGTGCAGGGATATTAAGACAAGATTTACTAAAATGAAAGGTATGCATTTAAAAACACAATTCTATGGGCTGCTTTGTGATATTATTAATTACGTAGTTTATAAGTTTCAAAAATAAGATTCCTAAACGGTAGATAATATTAAGAAAGAATACTTACAAAGAAGCACATAGTCACATATAATATTTGTTTCTAAATATACATCCGTAAAATAAATCTCTTCTTTATCCGTATATCAGAAATATTGTAAGATCGAAATGATATTTAATATCTAAATACTAGACATATTCCTACATTTCCTATTATTATTATTATTATTATTATTATTATTATTATTATTATTATTATTATTATTATTATTATTATTATTATTACTATTATTATCATCGTTATTATTAATGAAATTGTTGTTAGTTCTTCCTGCTGATCCTGGTTTAATCATGTAGATAGATGGCTAGCTTTAAGTAGGTTTGGACCATATAGGATCAATTCTATGTAGGTAACAGGATATCTACCTAAGATTGGTCTTATTATTAAAAGCAAATTCTCCGCATATACGGAAGAAGCTAAGTAAGATAATTTTTTCTGGGGGTTCGTCTTATTGTTCCAATATGCTTTCATTCTTACCGAGAAAGTTTGTTTACGTTCTTCTGTCCACTTTGGTCTGTATTGTTTTTGTTTCGGTTGCTCTGGTGCAACTTCCCACTTGTGCACTTTGTGTTTGGAGGTGCCTCTTCCTACAATGTTATGTTAGCTTTTCTGAGGTGTTTCTCAATTTCGTTCAGCCAAGGTATTGTGTTCTTAAGTGAGATTACATAATCTAGTTTCTTTTTTGTCAATCGATTTTCTAGTAATCTGTTACGATGGCCATAGAATTTCATTTGCCTTTTCCTAAAGTCAATTTCAATGTATGCAAACTTTTCTTTGTTTTGGCTGATTGTAGTCTGTAACTAACGTTTGTATGTCTTGCTCTTAGCATTTTCCTAATTATTTTTCTTTTTTATTTCTTCAAGTTCGTGTTTTCTATTAAGAGACAATGTTTCGCTTGCATACAGGGCTGTTGGTTTTATGACTATTATATTTCAAGCCCTGCCGGGTCGATGAATTGTCCGAATTATTTAAAGTAAGGAGCCTTCTTAGTACCGTACTTCGTCTTCGGACTCGTTATTTCTGTCTTTGAAAACATGAATTCAGTTTTCTGGAATCAAATTTGTAACCCTACTTTTTCAGTACATTCTTAGAGCATCTTGAGATGTTTGATGGCTGTCTCCCCGTCCTTTGCTCGATCGCCAGATCGTCTGCGAATGCGAGGTACGGAATGTAGAGATTGGGGAAAGCCAAGTGAGAGTGCCCACCAAAATCCATGATTCTTGAGTTCTCTCTCCCATCCTTGCATAACCTGGTCTACAACTATTTTGAACAAAAAAGGACAGAGTCCATCACCTCGTCGTACACCCGCTTGAATTTTGAAGGTTTCTGAGATTTTTCTCATTACTTTTACTTTGGATTTTTGTGACAATTAGTGTTCGTTTTAATAATTCTCGTGGATTGTAATCTAATCCTTTTTCTTCTAAAATTTGGAATAGTGAGGTTCTGTCTATGGAGTCATATGCCTTTCTAAAATCAACAAATGTGCATACTAGGGGCTTTTGCCAGAATGCTCGAAATTTGAGTTTCGTTTTGAGGTAAAAAAACTGTTCTGGGTATGACGAGCTTCGTTTGACCACTATCAAAGTCTAGAAGTTTTATTATTATTATTATTATTATTATTATTATTATTATTATTATTATAGAAAATGTGTTACACAAACTAAGTTGGTTAAAAGTGGGTTTACTATTTTTTGCGAATACAATAAAGGAACATTATAAAAGAGTTTTATACTCGCAGTTTTTTTATAACATCGTATATTTACCCCCAAAATATTAGGAAAATCCGAAATAAAGTACTGCGCGGCTGTTGTACAACGCATATCATAATGAATTGGACAGTCATAACGTGAGACTATGGGCTAAAACGCGATTCCGTGATTATTTGTACCAAAACGATTTTACCAACCATTTTACGAGCAATCAAAACAGGGTAACGAAAATGGTAGTTTATAATAAAGTTTACAAAAAAATTGCATATAACATATTTTAAGATCAAGTTTTTACTTCAGTGTAAAATAGTTCTTTATGCGCAAATTTGACAGTGGAAATCACAGATTCCGCTCCTTAGAATTTATACATGGAATGATGCAGAAACTGGATCAGACATGAGAAAGAGCTCTGAGCTTCGTTATGAATTTATCGACATCGCCATTTCATTAATCAATAATCATGGAGTAAATGAACGGGATTGCTTTTCACCCACTCAATGTCTACGTGTTGAAGGCCTTAAGCCTTAACGAGACAGCGGCAATTCATTCAATTAAGGCGCGCCCTCGAGGCGCGCCGCCGAGGCTGGGCGCACGCCTGCCCGCCTGCCCGCTGACAGCTCGGCCAAAGCCAGCTCCAGAGGGAGCCGACTCCGGGGCTGCGCGGGCGAGATGACGCACGGGGCAAAGGCCAAGGAGGCCTGGGGCGAGCCGGGGCGTCGCGGGCCGAAGCGGAGCGAGGGGGAGCGCGGTGGAGCGAGGTGGAGCGAGGCGAGGCGGGGAGAGTCGAGGCAAGACGGGGTGAGGCAGAGCGAGGTAGGGAGTGTCGGAGCGAGGCGCGGCGGGGAGAGGCGTGGCGAGCCGAGGCGAGGAGGAGCGAAGTGGAACGAGGCGAAGTGGGGTGAAGCGTGACTAGGCAAGGTGAGGCGGGGCGATATGGGGTGAGGCGGAGAGAGGCAGGGAGGGGAGAGGCGAGTGGGCCGCGGGATGAGGTGGAGTGGGCCGCGGCGGATCCAAGATGGGTGGAGAGAAGCGGGGCGAGGTAGAGGGGAGTGGGAAGGAAGGGGGTTGCGAGGAAAAGGGCAGAGTGAGATGGAGAGGGGTGGGTCAGGGCGAGGGGGAGGGGCGGAGGGTGGGCGTAGGTGAGGTAGAGGAGAGCGGAGACAGGGAACAGGAAAGGGAGAGGACTGAGAGGTATGGAATATAGGGGAAAAAAGGAATTGTGGGGTGAAGGGGAAATGGAAATGTGAGAAAGAGAAAGGAAATGGAGGAGAATGGAGAGGAATAAATAATTAGGGAAAAGGAAGCAAAATGAGAAGGAATTTAAGTAAAGAGACACATCATAAAATGAGATAAGAATGAGGGGTCAGGAGAGGGAGGGGAGTGTGGAAAGGAGAAAAGGTTGAGAAGAGGCGAAGGGACAGGGGCGAGGAGGGGAAAGACGGGGTGAGAGAAAGGGTCGGGGAGGGCAGCGACGGGCAGAGGGCAGAGGCCCAGGTAAGCCTCTGGATTGCGGCGGTTGCGCGAATGCGTCGGTCGCAGAGCCCTCGGGTGGCTGGGCTCAGCGGGCGGCCATCACGTCAAGACAGCGCACACTCCTTCCACCCACCTGCCCACAAAGCACGTGCTTAGCGAACCCAGAAATTAATGATAATGAGACGTAGTCATTGTCTTCTAATTAATTCATATTACATAAACACAGAATCAGCATGCTTGCAGAGTAGTAAATAATGTTAATATATTGATAATAACTCAAGATAATGATAATACCTCAAGAAAACGTGCGCAGATCTTCTCCGCCATATGTCACAAACAGTTATTTTCTTTTCTTTTTTTTTACTAAATAAATCTAAAAATCTAAATGTTATTGGCTGGATATTCACATATTAATACATTCATAATCATGTTAATGGTATTAATTTTAGCGTAAATTAATATCATTTTTACGTTTTTATATTTATTTACAATATTGGCAAATGCGAGATTTAAAGTTCGTAGATGAAATATATTTTCATTTTGCGATTTATTATTACGGCACATTTTGAAAATAACAAAATAATATTTATGCGCAAAGTTAATCCACTGTAGGAATTTGATTTTTTCGTTTTAATTCTAAATTAATGTGTTAATTTGTAGCGTATTAGATGTATAATTTGCAGGGAAATTTGGAAGCGAATGTAGAATTATTCTGTTGTAAAAAGCCAAGAACAGTAATCATTATGTAGTAGTTATTGCCGCATTAGGAAAGCAATAATATTTTAATAAAAGTTGTCGTACATAAACATCTTAATTTAATTTGAGAGTAAGTTCAGTGATAACTGGAGCAAGGAAGAATGCGTGATACGTAACAGTAGTATGAAATATCTACCTCTTGATATGATTGATATTTTGAATACTCGTCAGAGATGTAGTGAACGGTCCTTTTAATAGGCAACAAATAGGTTGCAATCTGTGGAATCTACTTTTTCTGAGGTCCTCTTTAATACATTTAGAACAAACACACAAATCAGATAATATATTTTGTTCAACATTTAAAGGTCTTAAGACCTGGAAACAACGTAGTTAGTGATTTGTGTTGTTAATATTCGAAGAAGAAATCATAAATGTATAATTTAATATAAACAATTAACATTTATTTATCCTCTCGTTCTTTAAACATTTAACACCTTGCAATTCCTTAGAAGAGCTTTACCTGTCATTTCCATTAAAGCGCGCTTTGTTATCGCAAACTTGTATATGTATATTTTTGGATTCAACAGTACATTTGATGGGTTGGGATGTATTTCTTTTAAGTTGTTGTGTTTTTCTAATATTTTTACATTTAATGTTTCCAAGTCAATTTATTGGTAATTTCTTCTAGACTCTCCTTATCTAAAGTTTTCTAGTTGATCTGGAATACTTCAAAAGAACTATTACCTACATATCTTGAGTTGAGATAACATCCAATCCTAAAGGTTTGTCTGCAAATCCTAAAACTATGGCCAATATTATCATCTAATTCTGCTTCTATCATTGTCAAAGTTCAATATACTATCAAAAAATAGTGTCTGATAATGGCTGGCGTATCTTTACGTGAGTGAAATTTCACATCTTCCCCTCTGGTTCGTTCTTTGGACGGAAAATTGTTCTGCATTCAATGTCCCATCTGCGAGATTTAACCATTACCGTTTCAATATAGAATTTCCAAGTACCAAAACTGTCCTTCTTATTGAGAATATTCTATATGAATGAAAATCCACCTTTTATTTAAAATATTATTATTTAAAATTCATATCTCGTTCAAACTATATTAGTGAAATATATTAATAAATTCATAACTGGTCAACAGATTTGCGTACAAAATGTGAGGTACGTAAATTACTTATCACAGGAAATTGCTCATTGTATGGGTAGTATTCTAAGCAGGAATATCGTGAAGATCAGCCCCTTTCTGCCAAAGGAGGATATTTATGCACCTCCAAAGCAAAATAAAAAATAAAATAAAAAAGCAACCACCTGAACAAACCGAAAATGTATAGTTTGCGGTGCAACAAGCGTGTTCGCAATTGGCATTCAGAAATAATCGTAAAGTGAGTCCAAATGACTGAAAAAAATCAGTCTCAATAATTTTTGTCTAATGCACTCAGAACATTGTTATATTAAATGTTCTTGAAAACATTTCTTACAGGTTTTTCATCTTTACTAATTATATTACTAAAATTACAATCTTCAATTGTAATTGATAAGTAATTTAAAAAATATCATGTTTCATACGTGGAGTAGTTTTATTGTCACAGGTTCAGCATCTCTCCTCCGGAATTAAAGTTACAAACAAAACCTTCCGAGTCCTAGATATAAGTGTACGCATAATGTTTTCTAGAAACGCTGCTTTAGATGCTCCTTGCAGTCGCAGAGCATCGTGTTCGCGCAGTGCGGGTGCACGGAGCTGTGGGGTGCGGGATGAGGAGAGGAGGTGGTCGATGCAGACGCCGCGCCGCGCGGACAGCGGGCCCTCCACTGCCCGCTCATTTCCCATCATTCGAATGAGACGACCGAGAGAGGTGGCTCAGGGCATCCACTGATGTCACTGCAGTGCCTATGATACAGAGGTCCTAGGTTCCAGTCCCGATGGTGACAGAATTTTTGACACTGGTTACATAGCTACGTCAAGATCGGTCGCTGTCTGGTGGAGACTTCTAACGGCCGGTTGTATCCTAACAAAGAAGTGCACGATCACTTGAGCGTCCCATATAGTTCCTTCATGTCTTGTGCCAGGCAGCACTTACGTTTTTAAACGTTTTATCGTCCTAGGCGCATGTCATGAGGAGGAAACGAGGCTTCTTCGGTCTATCTTCGGCTTTAGAAAAGAAAATATTTAAGTTAATAGTTCGTTCCGGATATCTCTTCTTCCTTGCGGAAGAGGGTGGAGGAGAAGGATTAGAATTCATGGGGATGGATCCTTGTGATCCCCACTCACCTCGGAGCCCAACAAGGGGACACTCAATCGGAATGCCAGGGTTGCCACGGAGATACAGTGGGAGGATGACACCGCGCTGCACCGCACGCACTCACCCTTGAGTTCAGTACAATACCTAGTCCGAGTCGATTAATCGGGAGAGGGTTAGGTCTCGCCTGTCCGTCTACAAGAGTCCGAGGAAAAAGCAAGCGTTTTGAAAACCTACAAGGAGTTTTTCCCAAAAGAAGTAAACGACGTATTTCTAGGTGCAAAGAAGAATACAGCACAAGGATTAGTTGGGAAACAAACAGGTCCCACAACTGCCAGGACACACATTCCCTCCGACACGGGTCGCCATTCACGGCAAACACACGGGTGGGCGTTCGGCATACGGAGGATGGGGGAGACAGCAAAATAGAAGAGGTAGAATAAAAGAGACAGGATGTTATACAACAACGAGAATGAACAATGGGGATGAACAATGAGAATGAACAATATAGATAACTGGCGAAAGAGAGGAATACTTGAGAGCCCTCCCTGCATCACCCCGTCAGAGCGTGTGGACCAATCCAGCTTGACGGGTACAGTTTTAGAATAAAATACTGTATCCATCAGTTTCTCATCAAAATATCCGTACGTTCCATGACATCATTTTAACGGGGATTTAAAACACTTACGTAAATAAAATGTTTTATTACGTGAGACTACGAGGTCCCTTCAAACTTGTCTGGCACGCCACGGCACCATGCCACCCCACTGTGTGCACACCTATGATTATAATTAAATGGCGTGCGAAGTAGGACTGGAGTTGATAACAACTGTAAGGAGAGAAATAAACAATATCAGACATTATTAAGGTCTCCAATTATTCGTCTTAATTCTCGGAGAAAAAGATACATGTTATTGGTATTAAAATATTATAATGAAATGTATTATTTGGTCTATGTTTTGGACCAGTAATTTTCTATAGGAAGTTTCTCCGTACATTAAATTGTATTTTTTTACAGCCCTTATTTTCTTCACTCCCTCGACAAAAGAATTCAGAGTAATCTTGCAGTAGGAAATTTCATTTGCAATTATTTTTCAAGTTTACAGATTTTGCAGTAAAGAATAATAGTTATCTTCAACACTCGTAATGTATTCAGATTTCTGAATATTTGGATTCGCAATTACCACAGACCCATATGTAAACTGATTCAAATGTACGCAGCGATATATAAGCGAATCCTAATTCTCGAATAAGCAAATTGCACAATGATTAGAGGAAATTAACAAAGTACGCACATGACGCGTGTCATCAACGACAGTGACGTCACGCACAGTACCCAGAAGAAGCCATATTGATGGGGTCGGCGGAAAAATGGGAAAGAAGCAATCGTTGCATTGGAACAGCCTTTGTGATCCCCCCGGCCCAAACATTCACCGCACCCGGAGAGGCAATTAGCGGCCCATTATGCGGCGGTTGCATTCATCGACACGAGCGTCCTCGAAGGGCTTCGGAAACGCGTGCGTGCCTACGGCCACGCTTCAACCTCCCTCACGCTTCAACCTTCCTCACGCTTCAACCTCCCTCACGCTTCAACCTCCCTCACGCTTCAACCTCCCTCACGCTTCAACCTCCCTCACGCTTCAACCTCCCTCACGCTTCAACCTCCCTCACGCTTCAATCTCCCTCCCGCTTCAACCTCCCTCCCGCTTCAACCTTCCTCCCGCTTCAACCTCCCTCCCGCTTCAACCTCCCTCCCGCTTCAACCTCATCTCGCTTGTAGAGGGATTATAATGGCCGCCGAATTCTAGCGGGCAGCTGCACTGATCGACAGGTTTTCGTGGTTTCTCTGATCAACATTAGGCGAATGTTGGAGGCGTATCCTAATATCGGGCCACTGACTGCGTGCAATCTTTTCTCCGCCTTCCTTGTCCCATTCTCAAGCCCAGTACATCACGAGAACTTAGAGCTTGGCCCGGCTGCGGTGGTGCTCCGTTAGTAAAGATCTATGGAGGGTAAAACTCCTACAAGCTGATGTGTAGGTTAACTGCGGATCTCACCATCCAGCGGGGGAGGGGAAGGGCCACCAGTACCTTCAGGGACTAGCTAAAGAGACTAATGACCAGAGCATAGACGTGTCCGGAAATAATAAATTAATTCTCGCTCTCGCTTCAACCTTCCGCAACAACCTGAATCCTTTAATGCACAGTACATGTGTTGGTGAACATGCTTAACCCTTTTAATTCGTAAGCCCATCACACACTCATCAACCTTCTGCCCAATCAAACATTGACAGCACTTGTCCATCAGCAAGTCACCATCCGTCCATCAGATCTCGATCGCCCACGACCCGAATCTTTCACGTCTCCAACCACCCGCCTTTCCCCCTCCGCCCCCTCTTTTCCCCCTCCTCCGCCCGCCCGAGGACGGCCGCGCACGATGCGTGGTTCGCGAGAGCGCGGCCCGAATGAGCAATGCGCGCGCAATTGCATTAAGGGTTACATAATTCGTAATGAGGTTGCGCGTTATATAGTTGCAATTGGGTTACGTGTCGCTGCCGATAACTGAGTTGGCGTGAACAGTAAATCGCGAATCGACCGATCGGCGCCAATGAGAAATTCCGCGCGGCGCCCTTCAGCTCTCGAGCGAAATCGCAGCCCCAGGGAGCGATCGTGGAAAGGCCGGGATCTTCATCTGGGGACCAAGGGGATTGTAGAACGTGATGATTGATTACTTCATGTTTGCGGACTCGTCAACTGCTCTCCTCTCGTAGCTGTAGTTCATAGTTTTATCACAGCGGAGAAGATAAGGTAATTCTTTACCCATATTTAATGGAGTAGCCATTATGTCTAAACTTTAGTGTGAGAGGGGGAGGGAACTAAATATATTCATTTAATGTGGATAAATAATTACGCTAACCTCAATCGGTTCACATTTTTCGACCGCGTAACCCCAGTCAGTATTATTTTCACTAAAAATTGTTTTTAAAATCTGTTTTTAAAATGCATTTTATTAAATTTTTAAAAAATGTACATGTTTTAGATAAAAAATATTGTTTATTTTGTATCACTGAAGAAGGGTAAATTTTCCCGAAACTAGTTTGGTGTAATGTGTGTTAAATAAGACTTGAACTTGATTCATTGTGGTCTGATTAGTCATTAATTTATAAAATTACCATAAGATCTCGGCTGAAACCACGAAGTAAACGTATACATTTATGAAGTCATAAAATTACTGTGTACGCACATTAGTTTAAAAAATAAGAACAGAAAACGACTTGGGTACATTTCTTATGAACTCGCTTATTAAAGTTGCACGCTGTCGAAATCTGTATTACATGAATGATTTGCAGAACAGCAGAATTCATTATACCGATTAAATTCTGAATTAAACATCCATTCTGAAAAGTACACTTATTAATCACGTCCTTTTGTCTTGAATTATGATCGTAGAAGAAATAATGGAAATCTTATTATTGTATAAGTATTATACACGCAAGTTTTCGTGAGATCTATCCTCACTGTTTCAATAACATTAGTTGAATTATTAATAGGTATTAGAAACAAATACTGTAGACAAAATACGAGATGATCACTCACGTATGATAGGAATTATTTTTCATTGGAAACGAGCCTCAGATTTCATACAATAATTCCGTCAACGAAATAATTTCCCCACTCCTTTCGCATCTAGCAAAACGAGAGCTCAAGAAAAAGTGCGCGAATGATCCTCACTTGTTGTCCGCGCGATATCTTGTATGACAGCTGTAATCCGTGGCTTACGACTCGTTTGCTTATTCACTTAATAATATTATTAAGCCGATTAGTAACAAATCCAGCAGTAATAACCATTGGAGCACCAGTGCTATAATAATTTGTTTTTATAACATCCGCTTGAGATAATAGAACATTATCACGCTGTTGTGGATAAAATATTAAAAGAACAATATATTTCATATAGTCATATGAGTTAAGTTGATGAAATACATCTAAAACATGTTTTATTCCTAAACGCAATGATAAATTTGATTATTTCTGTCAAAACTCGGCAAACCTCTGGAAGGATTCAATAAGAACGTCACATTTCAGTAGACCCAAAATATCTTTACTTTCACAGCGAGATTAAGCTCATCCCTTCGTCGATTACTCAGGAGCAAAGTGAGAAAACGAGCTTCGAGTGCTGTCGTCTGGGAACTTTCCAATCGTCTCCATATCTGCAGAAATCGCCCTCGAAGGGCGCTGTCAAAGCGAGGAAATCCTCGTTATTCCGCCTCATTTCGCTCTAAGAGCGGCAGACACTTCCTTCCTCATTTCGGTATCGTATTTGCAGTGCGAAAAGGCTTCTTTCATTTCCTCGCCGTCCAAGACCAATTTCTTTGGCCCGGCAGTTCAGCGTTGGATGAGTCCGCGAACGTAAGGCGAGAAGGTGTCGACGTTCATTTCTTTCGAAGACGTTTCAGGTGCTGGCTCACCCTTTGTGAGAGGCCGTTGGAGCTGCGAATGAGCGGACAGGAGATATTTCATAGCAATTCCTGCTTTATGCCAATTGCACAGAAACTTAAAGACAGAGAACTATGGAACAGTACGTACGTTTTAATATTCTAAGGACTCATATTTAGCACCTAAAATAATGGCCATAAAATACTTTCATAAACGGAAATACAAAAAATGGGCTCTAGAAATTGAAGTACTGGCACAACTCGAATAATACGCATTTTTACATACGACCATAATATTACGTATTTTAAAAATTAATGTTATCAGAACATTTATAAGCCTGTAGTAATGTTATTGTAACTTATTTTTATTCAATTATAAAGCATGTGAACTCAGAATTTAAAAAACAACTTTCAAATTTTCAACACTTTATTCTCAGAACTCCGTTTTTAGAATTATATTCGTAATCTTGTTATATGCCTTCATGTGTCGCCCTAGACTAATATACAATAAATGCTTTTCTGGTAGGAAAACGTGGTTCACATCTTTTCAAGAGAAAAAAGTATGCTTCAAACAGAACACGCATTCAAAAACACTTGACCTACTTAGGCGATTACTGGCTTCTCAAACACAATGACCGTATTTTGAATTGGTAACGCAATGCGATTTCATTTCGTTCACGCCAAAACAACTTATTCGCGGACAATTGTGCGTCATCTGTTCCTTTTGAAGTGGCTGCGGGAAAATGGGCATAAAAAGCTCAACAGTGGAACAAACAGAGTTGAAGTTGGGACTTAGACCGGTGAATGGACAATCTGCGCCCAAACAATGGGGCGCGTGCAATTTTCCATTCGATAAATTTCCTTTGCAGTCGAATCGTTCACCTCGTAATCGTCCATTCTCTGACGGATGTAGGAACACAAAGGGCGCTATTCCAGGCAGCTCCGATGGAGAAGGTGGACCGCAACTAGTGCAGCACAGATAATGTGCTGCGAAACAAAATACAAAAAGGAGAAGTGACGTTCAAGTACGAATAAACATGCAAACAAGCAATGCTGTGAACGATTAGGAAATTAGAAAATAAAAATAGTTTTGAAGGAATACGCCATTATTTTTAGGGAATAAGTAAAGAACTGCTATAATAATTTAGTGCGATGCTCTCAAATTCAGTATTTCGAACAAAATATTCTAGAAAAAAGTACATGCTACTCTTTTAGGCATTTTATTTAGAGCTATCGTAATTGTTTAGACTATCAGAAGAATTATTTTCATACCCTATATAAAAAAACATTACATTTAAATATGTGATACGTTTCAACACAATTTCAATTCTCTTTTTAGCTTTGACAGAGCGTGAAGCAAACTTTTTACTGAATCCCAGTCCTGAGACGTCGTCGAGAATAAGTACCACCAATGGACAGGGGCACGGGGTCGAACGGGGCCAGTGGTGCATTGAGAGAGATGGAGTGATGAACATCGTGGGATGGCGACCGAGATGGTGAAGGGGGAGTGTGGGAACGAGAGTGAGACAGAGGCGGTGCAGATAAGAGGATACGGAATGCCCAATCTTGGCAATGTGAAATGTCTGAGTCTAATTATTAGAATCTATTGAAGTTAGGCTTATAAAATATTACAGGTACATCACCGAACCAACTGTATTTTAAAATGTTTACTATTTTTGTCGATAAAATATTTTCTCATACTACAATTTTTTACCACGTTTTCTAGTAAGTAAAGTACGTTAGTATGGATGATACTAAGTTAATAAAAGAATGTTTCAGTAATCTTAAAGACATTTGTTAACAATTGAAAATTTATGTGTCCTATTACAAATACAAGTGGAAAATAGTACATTTAGTATTAAAAATTACTTTCGAGAAATGAGCTTTGAAAATGCAACCCTCTAAAAATACCATCTCGATAACTTGCCCCAAGAAAAGAATCATTTTCCAATAACTAATTCCTTTCGACTCATTTTTTGTTGGTTAACTTCCCAATATAAAGTTTTAAATTTACTTTCTGCATGTCTAAGTATTTCAATATTTATGCGCTGTAGTATGCAACAACATCTAACAGTATTGTAGTCAGCACATAAACTCACTGAAAGAAGAACTTCACAAATAAATAATAAAAAATACTTGCAAGAGTGATATCAACATAATTCAAACGCCAATTTAAAGATAATATTATGGAAATTTATGAAAAATATAATCCCAAAAAATAATCCCTGTTTTTTAACTGGAAAAGTATTTTTTGTCTGGAAATGGGAAAAGGCTAGAATCGATACCGAAGGGGTTGACACGGAGAATCCAGAGGAATGAACAGCGAGCGGAACAGAGACAGATCGCACAGCGGAGCGGCGCAATGGCCGTGGCAGAGGAATGGCGTGGGTGGGGCGTGCGGAATGAAGTGGAGGGTTGGCAGAGGCGGGAGAAGAATGGCTGTGGGATGGAGGAGACTTGGAGGCGGATGGCCGAGCGACACAGATGTGACAGGGGGCACGTAGAAGTGGCTGCAGAACGGCGGTTGGCGGCGGAGTGGCGGAGGGTGGAGCGTAGGTGAAGGGAGAAAAGAGGTGGCGGGGGTGAATGCCAAACAGAGATAAGACTCTTCACTCTAAGGTAATTGTCCCGTAGTGAGGGGGGTCAAGTTGTTAAGAATGCATAGGCAGATGCCGAGACTTGTAATAGAGGCAGTGGTAAGACCGGAAGAGGTGGCTCAGTGCATCAAATTATGTCACTGCAGTGCCTCTGACCGGGAGGTCCTGGGGTTACACTCCCCACGGTGGCAGACTTTTCGACAATAGACACATTGTTACTACTGACTGTGGCGGATTTTCGATTTTGGATAGATAGCTATTCGTGGGGTAGAAATCTACCAGTCAGCTGCCCTGATCGGTAGTTTTCCGTGGTTTCTCAGGGGATCTGCCGGAGTAGTACTCTAACAAACGGGCCACGGACGGTGCGTGATCCTTCCTCTCTCTTCCTTGTCCTATCCTCACCTCTTACTTACACATACACTTACTTGCACTTCACTAGCACACATGCTGTTCTAGTCGGATGCCTAGGACGTGTTCCGCCTGGGGCGGTGCCCCGCTGGCGGGAGATGCCTGTTGGGGAAACCCCGCTAGCCGACGGTAGGTCGCCACCGGATATCACCATCCTGTGGGGGAAGAACACCGCCCCCTCCCGACGAATACACGTGCACTACACTTACGGGACCAATGACCTAGCCACTGATGCACCCGGAATCACTAACGAAACAATCGGCGATGGTAAGAAGAGCAACAAAGCGAGGGTCCAAAAGAAACGGCCGGGAGTAGAGCTGGAGCCCGCACTCAATGGCGGTGTTCCCAGAAGCGGCATCCGGCCCAAGCCCCGCACTTTGCTTTATATAGCACCGCATTGCAACGCATCGGCCGCCCCTCCAGCGGCCCCTTCAACGCCACTTTCCGCAGCTCTCAATGGGCGTCTTCATTTCCTCGCGAGCACACGCCACCTGCTCCCACGGAATACGCATGCACACCGTGTGCATCGTATGAAGAGACATCAATGAACGAAAAATCGCAAAATAGTAAGCGCTGGTTAAATTTTAAAAATAAAAAATAAAAATTCGTATTGAGTCGTATGTACTATAAAGTATGTAAAACAAAGCAAAGTATGGAAAGGAAAGTGTGTAAACGCATCCTGTGCACATGAATGCAGAAAATGATCTTAGGAAGTGATGTTCCGTTTTCTGCTCCCATTCCGTCTTTTCCTCCCTCTAGAAGGCCACACGCACTGGCACGTTGGAGTATTGTTGGTAGTTTTAGTACCGTTGGTGTATTGTTTCATCGCAGGAGTTGGCGGTAATACTTTCCTCGGATGCTCAGATCCGGCGTCCACCTTCTCGTCAGCTCGCGAGAGATTTCCCCCTCTAGGTACATCCCTCTTCTGGGGCATCGCACCACCCGGGATAAGCTCTGGCATCCCGACGTGGTAGTAGGCTGCATATTAGTGTAACTGTGTGTAAGAGGAGAATGCAGACCAAGGAAGATGAAGGAAAGATTGCGCATGGTCCGTGGAAGGTTGTTTCGAGTACTGCTCTGGCAATCGCCTGGTATTGAATGTATGCACCACGGAAATCTACCAGAAATGTCGTTCGCTAGAATATTTCTCCAGACAGCTTCTGAATTCTATCTATATACATACCTAGTGTCGAAAATCCTGCCACCGCCGGAACTCGAACTCCAGCACCTCCCTGTCACAGTCCCTGCAAAGGCGCTCTGAGAGGAAGTGCTGGCTGGAAATGATGTCTCTGAGATGAATTCAGCTGGTGACGAGTGACCTGAGAATGAAGAGAACTGAAACTTGAAAAAACTTGAAAATGGCCTGAAAACGCCCACTTTGCCAACTCCGCCGACGCGTCGTCATATGTATTTGCCTCATCATAGTCAACAATGCCATCACTGTCATTACAAACATTTCATGAGTGTCTTGCCAGCGGTTACAAGTATCTTTTCAGGATTCCTGCAGACAGATTGGTCTCCCTTTTTGTCTTCATTCTTTATATTCTTCATATTTTCTGTAGTGTTTAATCTACAAGTTATCTCATGAAAACAATGTTTTTACTCTCTTTTTAAACATGAATCAATCCACTTGCATTAATTTTCATATTAAAAGAGAATTTATTTTGTGCAAACTGTTGGTACACTAAAAGTGAAGTTTCTAACCCATGATATTTTCATCTGTATTCATGAACAGTACTATCTTTTAATTTCTTAGTTTCTGAAATTGTTAAGATGTTTTAAAGAGAAAATACTGACAAAAGTGACAACATATTTACGTTGCATCACTTCTTTGTTAGGAGCTCAAATAAAAATATGAATTTACCAAGATTATTCGTAAAGTTAAAATTTGTAAGAGCAACCTCATACTATTTTAAATATTCCATATAGATTTACTACTACGTTTATGATGAACTGAGATACAAGCAAATTAAATGAGAATTATCAAGTGGATTTTTGAAGAAAAGGAGTTTCGTATTATTGAGATAGCATATTAACTAACAATTGAAAGTCTTATAATTAATTATGGATTTGTATTGTTGCGATTAATATAAAATGAAATGAATAAGGTTCACGTAGGATCTATTTATATTGTAGATGTATAATATTTGTGTAACGAGCACTCTACTGTTTGTAACATTTCATTTCTAATATTTTTTTGTTTGATTTCAGATTTCGTTCCGTCGAGACTCATGCACACGGAAGTGTAAGTATTATAATAATTGTATGTTCTTTAAGCAATGTAATACCTATCGGATGAAATAATGAACTATAAACATTATTGATGCCTTGACAGTTTTATAGCACAACCATTCTTATTTACGTTAATTACGTCATTAAAATCAGTGCAAACATTCAGAATTCGGTCAGGAATAATTGTTGTGAAAAAATAATGTGAACCATGGAAGATTATTGTCACTCTGGTAGCCAAGATATTATTATAAAATTACAGCTCAAGTAACGGAAAGAGAATCTATACGAACGTGGCAACATTTCAAACGTCAGTCTTCACTGAAAGCTCTACCTTAATATACACAATTACTATTGGCTTAATTTTGTATTTTGCCACAGCAAACAATTTAGTGTGCTGAATGAAAGCAAGGTTTGACTGCAGAATGACATCAGGGAACCAATAAATGAAAGAAAAACATTCGCATTCGTTTTTTAGCAGTTGCCTCAATGCAAATACGAGGATCCTGCGTCGCCGCGGGATTGATGCGACTAAAAACCGAGCAAATATACAGAGCTGCCGAGTCCATTTCCTTGCAGCAATTCCCAGCTATTTCGGGGTTGATCCGCCGGAAACTCATTCGCGAAGTGTGTACGACATGCCAATGGCGATCCCCTGGCGCGGCGCGGCGCGGCGCGATGCACGACTTTTTAATCCCATCAGGGCCGCCAACATCAAAGCCGGACGTTGATCCGCGCGGGGTCCACCTGCGGGGGTTTTGTGCGGAGCAATATCGGCCGCCATGCGCTAAGAGGGGTCACAGAGGGGTGCGGGGGGAGGGGAGGACAAGCTCGTGCGCATGGAAGCACCAACGGAGCTGTCGATGGCACGAACCTGCCAATTACTCTGGCACAACTTTAATTGCTTCTCGCAAAATTGGCTCCATCTCTCTCACCTCATCCCTCTCATCCCTTTTCACTGACCACCCTGTCTCCCTACCTCTTCTCTCTCTCTTTTTCAGAGGCCAAACTCACTCACTCTCTCACTCTCTTTCTCTTTTTTATTGGCCAACCTATATCTTCCACCTCTTCTCTGTTTCTCTTTTTCACTGGCCTACCTCTCCTCTCACTTCTCCCTCTACTCTTTCCACCTATCTCTCTCTTTCTCCCTCTCACTTCTTTCTTTATTCCCCCGTTTTGCTCCACCCTGTCTTTCTGTTAATACCACCCACCTCTTTTTTACTTTTACACTACCTTTATTTCTTGCCTTCCACTCACACTGTCTTTTTTGCATCATTCCCATCTTACTTTTTTCGTCTTCGTTCGTTCTTTTCTTTTCATATTCCCGTTTCTCGATTGTCATTTCCTTTTAGTATTCAGGCATTTGATGAATCCTGAGAATGCATTGAAAGTTAAGAAATTGAGATGAAGGTTTAGAAAAGAAGAATGTGAAAGCGACGGGAGTTTCTAATCAATATTATTTTCGTATGAATTCCTAATTTTACTTTGAATGTCATGCAACTTTCTAACATATTTTTGTGTTTTCTGAGCAACAAATACAAACAATGATTTGTCTCTATAAAAATATCCACCTGGTTCTATGTTTTAAATAAATTGAAATAAGTTGAGGTAGGCTGTATATACATACTGTTGGAACAATGTGACGTGTTGTGCATGGCCAATAATGAATTGTAGGTCTCGACAATGTCTCATGTTCAAAGATTTTTTAATGTCAAATAATATTTTATAAAACCAAATATTCATTCATTTTACTTAAAATTTATTAAATTTAATGCAAATACATTTTAGTCTAAGTTTACATTGCAATGTAAACGGTTTGTAGATTATTCAGTTTCATTGTTTTTAATAATATGAAAATTAACCTTATTAGTTCTGAGAATTGTCCTAAAAATTACAAAAAAAGGAAATTAGTTATTTTTGCCTTACAGAGCAAAAGGCGCTTATATTGTCAGATAAGTGTTAGTTCAGTGAGAGGGAAGAGCAGAACGTTTTTGCGGACAAATACTGCCTGCTGGTGCCGTTTCATGAGTGGCTACTATTGGTCATAAAATCTAATTCATAGGCATTAGTATCAATTGCAAATCCGATTAATGTTACGGATGTAACATGTGATTATACTGACGTTAATACCAGTGCAAATGAAATTGCCAACACATTTACTTATGCTACCAACATTCCATACATTCACACGATAAAAAATTCCGTATTTTTCGTGTTTCCTCCACAACATAATAGATGATATTTCTTTATTACTGTATAATTTTCTTCGCGTATTTACAGTTTTATTAAAGAGTAATAACAAATAACTTGTAATTTGAAAATGTACGTTCGTATTACTTATTGTCATAGATATTTTTGAGATAGAGGAGTCAGTCTGATTTCCGAATGTTGAGTAATATATTCTTAATAATATCATTCTAACACATTTTATATGCATTCATAGGCTTCAGTTCTCTTTGAGCCTTTGAAGATAAATGATCATCTATCACTGAGGTGATAGCGTTTGTTTCCTTTGGCGCTTATGTGGGTGGATGTGATTTTAAGAAACCGCAAGGAAGACTGCATGCGTAAACAGGCATATGTGCTCTTAAATGTTGTGAATGGTTGTGTCTTGATGTAGAGATTTTCTATAAATGCATGGAAATAAGATAATAGATTATTAAATGAACGGAGATAATAATACTAGTTCATATAAAATAAGTTATAGTAACATCCTTTGATTTTCATTTAAATACCGAAAACTATAAAACAATGTATGAAAAGCCACAAAAGTGCAGGCAGAATTTCTCAATTACATTCCTGTATACTCAAATATGGTTACAGACTACTTTTTAATTTATGAAGTCCCTACGAACCTTTGGAAGGTTTGTACTACACATGGTTTGTTGCACAAATTATATTGCGTTGGTCACTTCTTGCCCTTAGGTTTCCATATAGAGCCATTATCTAACAACGTAATTTAATTTTTCTGGCAGATTCCTTCGATGTTTTTTGAAGTTATTTTTTCAGAATAATTCAATTTATTTTTACTATTTAAAGATGACTACACATGATTACTTTTGGAAATAAGACCATTAAACTAGTAGTGCAATAACAGTACGTACTTTCCCTCATTAGTAGAGGTTATGTAATATTACAATTCTGTAATTTCAGACCATACTAATACATCTCAACCATTACTTGCGAAACCCGTTATAAATGAGGAGCCAAAATTGATTATTTTTAAGCTAATATATTAACTCAAATCCAACAATCTAAAACAGCAGGTGATCTGAGCTGTCCGGGTGACGCCGCGTCGAAGGTATCGTACCAGCCCTGAGGAAGACCACGACAGGATGGTCGAAACGTCTGCAACACAGCCTTCGACGCGGCGTCACCCAGACAGCCCAGATCACCCACATGACTCTGACCGCGGAAGCCTATGACTTCAATCTAAAACAGCATTCCACATAACAGGAAATTTACCGAACTATGAAATTCATAGAATATATTTCTCAAACCTAATGTCGGTGCGTTGTCATTGTCGTACGCCCTGATATGAACTCATCTGTTGTTACAAGAAAACTACTAATATGCCTAATTTTAAATAAGCGACAGCAATACATACTTTTTCATTTTATCTGTAACGGATGCGTAATATTCGTATTATAATATTGCAAATACAATCCAACTAATTCTTCAGCTATCTGGTGAAAGATTCAGCAAAAGAATTCCGGAAAATTCGAATTCGCAATTTTTGAAGATTTTTCATTTTAGAAATTTCATAGGTTATAACAATACAAGAAACAAGATCTACCGAAATTAATCGTGACCTATTAATTTTGTCGACCTTCATTTTCAAGCAGTTTCAATGAATGATTATTTATCCCTAATATCAGTTTTTTCTTGAAAATCTCTTCCTAGTCAAAATGTTCATTTCAATATCTGAATATCAGCGTCACGTAAATCAAGGAAATTTTCCTCATCGAAATATTAATATTACACTGAACGTCATAGGCAGCCAAGTATTTTCCTCAGTGGAAATATGAATCTGAGAACCGCACTTCTATCGAAGGCTAGTCTCGTTTCACATGGTAACGTAAATAAAAATAGCGCAAAGATTACCTTCCAGAGCATGAGAATAGTTGGTATTAGAAAAATGGATAATTGTAGAAGAAATCTAAATATTCGTTTCTGATGCTATAATTTCGATCAAAACATCAAAATACGTTTTACTGATTATAAAGAAAAACTCTACTTTATTGGTCAGAATCAAAGAGAGGAAATATCTTAGAAATTGCTCGAAGAGTCAAAAGAACAAGAAAAATGCATTTATAAGATTGGGCTGTCCGAGAACGTTGAGGTATCTCGCTCAATAAGGCATGACGGAGAGAGTTCCAAATCGATTTAATACCCTCGACATCATCGATTTACAGAGTTATTGTATGCATCTGATTTTAATTTTTTTCACTTGTTTCATTTGATATAGACAGTGTTTGGCTCGCCAGCTGGCTGTTTGCAAGGTCACAGTACTGAAGAGTCAAGAAATTGTGCGAACATTTTATTGATTCGTTTTTCGATAACATTGTGTAAAACACGTAAAAGCTTGAAAACAAGTAATAACTAAATGAAAATACTGTAATATATAAGGCAATATAACTATAAATCTTAGAAGATATTTACTTCTTACTATTTCTCTCTGTAGCTCTTTTAAAAATCCTTCAGCTTTTTCGCAAAAATAAAACAAAATTCCCTTGATATTTTCTGAGTTTCTTCTACACAGATTTTCCGTGCTAATAATCGGAAAAAGTGATGTGACGTCAGGGAGATGAGGATAAAATGTCCAACTAAAATTTGAATATGATGGTTCTCATCGAAGCCTTCGTTAAATTCAAAATAACGTTGAATTCGATCAAAATTGCTGGACACTACTTTGCCCACAATGATGGTCAAATCCCTAAAATAATTGTTCTCGAAATGAACCATTTTCATTAAGGCAGTATTTATTCATTAAATAATCACATGAGCTTTTTTCAAACTTGATTGAAAAGGCAGTTCAAAGCTATAAACCACATGCCAATCTTTCATAAAAATGTTCTTCGAACGCCATTTTTTCATTTTCTTTATTTAAAGCTCTACTTTGAAGTCTCAAAATTAACCTCCAATTGAATTTTTATGATTTTTCGCAAACTTTTATCTTTTTCCTCTGTTTGGGAGGCTTGATGTATGTTCAAAATGAACATCAAAAAAGGGTAAGAGAAGAAATATAAATTTATTTTCACACAAAAATTATGTAAATGAAAGAACAATCAGTGCAAATTATACCTTTAATATCATATTATGATAATTTTATGAAATACGGTTATGTTGATATTTCTCACATATTATCGCGAACTCTTGTCATGAATTTACGATAACTTCTGGAAGTCAAATAAAAGATCAGCATTATTTCTGTTGAGTCATAGAAAATGCACACACTTGTCCTTAGAAGTATGTTATTCCAGTGCGCAAATAAAATAATCAGGAAAAGTATTAAATTATTGTTATACACGTGTACTTTCATAACAATAATATTACTCACACAATCATATGCGTAATTTCATAACAATAATATTATTCATGTAGTATCAAAAGACATTCTACCTCACACAGGGTCACCGACGAGAAACATCCGCAGAACGAAAAAGAACATCGAAGTAAAAGCCGGTAATGGCCAACATTCCATTTTATTCTTTTCTTATTTCTCCGCCGACCGAGATTCTTTTCTAATAGCCTCGCGACCTCCAAGCCACACTGAACTGCCGAAGGTTGCGAGGTTAGAGGAGGACGGTGAGAAGATCGAAAAGCGGAAGGGAGCGGGGGAGGGTTTGGGATGGCATCTCTGAACAGAGGCGGTCGCCACCAGTGCGAAAGGAGAGAGCAGAACGGGGAGAAGGCCCAAATGCGTTAGGAGACTCCTTCAGACCACCTTTAGAAAGGGCGGGGTGAAAAAATATGTTAAGGAAGGAAACGTTTAGAGATATGTGTTAAGTTAAGATCATTCTATAATTGTTTGAATTCCTAAAATTACTCCGAACACATAAAGCGTTATTTACACAGGTCTCAGAATAAATTATACAAGGATTTGAACCGAAGATGATCACCCTTGGATAATGAACATGGGTGCGTAAACTGCTAAGATCATTAGTCCCTTTAGGGTAGCGCATGCGTTTATCAGGGAAGGTGGCGGAGATATTCCCTGCTGCATGGCGATGTCCGGCGCCGATATACATCTACTTGCGGGGATTTTTCTCACCAAGGTATCTCCCACTCTAGAACCGCCCCAATACGCTCTAAGCTCCCAAGTGGTAAGCCGCAATCGTGGTAGCGAAGTGCATGTGAGTGTAAGTGTGTGTGAGGGGTGAGTACAAGAAAAGGAAGCGGTAAGAAAGATCGCGTGTTGTCCGTGGCTCGTTTGTTAAGGTGCTGCTCCGGCGTTCGCCTTATGTTAATCGGAGAAACCACGGAAAGCTATCGATGAGAGCAGTCGGCCTCTAGAATTCTCACCCAGACAGCGGCTGAACGCGACCTCGCTGTCTAGAGTGTGTCGAAAATCCTGCCCCGCGACCGTCCGGTCTCGAACCCTAGCACCTCTCAGTCAGTTACTGCCGTGACATCAGCTGATGCTCCGAGCCACCTTTGCCGATGTGTGTTATCGGTTCCTGATTGAAAGGCAACATTGGTTTTTTGCGGGTACACGAAATCTCTTTGTGTCAGAACGTCAACCGCCGAACACTGGTGGATGATACAATACCTAGGAATTAGGGGAATGGGCAACATGCGTAAATTCATTATGTTGTAATATGAGTACCTTCATTGTATGAAATAACCCACGACTTCATTGGCAAAATGGATCTTCGTCAACTCATCTACATGCTCCAGAGAGATAAGCATACAAGAGCGGAGAGATATGACATAGGGAGAGGAAAGAGTAGTTGGAGCAGCGAGAGGAGATTTAGGAGAAAGAAGAGAGGAAATGAGGGAAGAGAGGATGAGAGGAAAAGGACCCTAAGGTACGGAACAGCGGCATCAGCCGAAATTCCACTTATCACTCGTAATTGTATTTTGTAAACAGACAGTCCGAAATTTCTATTAGTATTCAAACTATTTTAAATTAATGTTACCACAAAATAAATGAAGATGTAAATCTATACAATACTTCTCTGAATTTCGCTCATCTTTCATTAAGCCCACCTTGTAATGAAATATGTTATTTTATTATAAAAGACAACGCTCCTTCGAACTTGTTTCCTTCCCGAAATTTATTGTCATATTTAAATTATTCATATTCAATAAATTAGAAGTGTTTCCAAAGGACGTTCTGAAAAGTTTAAAGTACCTACGTCACGTCACATTCCGTGAAATACGTTACAGAACTGTTTATGGAGCGGTTAAGGATCATTTTGAGCTTGCACTTCGAGCGCCTGAGTGCCCGAGCGGTTTTCCGATCATTGCCGGACGCAGAGCAAACTGCCAGGCCATTCGGCCCCGTGCCCAGCGCGGGCTGTGCCCAACGGAGCGAAACTCGCTGAAATGGTGGAGGCAACAACGTAGACATTGTAGCAACAGTCCAAAAGGTTCTAGGTGGCGGTTTCGGAAGGTGGCGGATTACCGACTAGCTACGTAGGTAGTAGGTAATTCTCTGCCCACGCCTTCAGGTGTATATTATGCACTCACATACGGGAGTAATGAGCTCAGCCGTTGACGGGCCAGCTAACACAAGCAAAGAATCAATCGGAGAAGAGGCTTTTAAGGGATACGGAGGCTGCATGCGCCTTGTCGCACTTAGTCCGTCGCTCAATGCCCATACCAGTACTTCCTGCGATTATCCACCTATGCCCGACCAGTATTACCTGTTTGATCTTAGAAAAATTCTGATTTCAACCAGTTAGGAAGTCTGTGCGCCGAACTGTGCTTCTGAATAGGTAACTCGCACGCGCCCGATGACGCGAGCAGCAAATTCCCCGGTTGAAATGGATGCAGAGTTCTCCTGCAAAACGTTATTCACATGCAATCATTTTATTTCTGATACCTCTGCTTCAAGAAAGTTTTCCGTCGTTTTGCCCGACGCATATATTTCTCAAATGTATGTTTAATTATTGAGAAACCAGCTGCATTCACATTCATTCTAAAACGATATGAGTGACAGAATCCCGCTGACGGATTGCCGGTTGTTTCATGACGTTTGGCGAAAGCGACTGACCCTCAAGTGTCTTGGAATGAGATCCAAGCTAACCCTCACGCTAACCCTAATGAACCTCAAAACGTCTCTTGAACCACTTGGTGTGCCTGTCAGTGGCGCGAAACCTTATCTGAAGTTACACCAATTTTCGTACAATGGTCTATTGTTTTTAAAGCGCTACTTTTACTTTATTAATTTTACGGGCGATGGTGGAAAACATATTTCTTAAATAGTGAACAATTTATTTGTGTCTCTGAATGTACAACTCGC
Organism: Gryllus longicercus; assembly: GCA_038098605.1. Lineage (NCBI taxonomy): Eukaryota > Metazoa > Arthropoda > Insecta > Orthoptera > Gryllidae > Gryllus > Gryllus longicercus. The sequence goes on from JAZDUA010000985.1 coordinate 73,518, forward strand.
TACGCAAACCAATTAGAAATTCCAAAACTCACATTATTTATTTACAAAATTTTTTGTTCATTCTTTTGCGACTGCAGCCCTTATCTCCTCCTCTACTCATTCCCTTCAAAAATCTTCTGCTATTTCTAATTATTTCCACTTTCATTTCAACTTACTTTTAATCGTTTCCAGTATTGTCTTCACGAGGTGTGCTATTATTCCTTAATTCGACTCTAGTAATCTTTCATCATCAATCATGGGAGCGTACATGCCAAGAAATAGATGTACTTAGGTGGAATAAAAGTAAGTGAGATTTGGAAGTTCATAAAAGAGGTAAAATCTCCCTAAATGAAAAAAAGTCCACACACAAAGTATCTCTGTAAGCAAATGAGAAGAGTACTTTAGAAAATTATTACAAGAAGGAAGATAAGATTTTCATGGAACTACAGGAAGGGAAAAGATACCTCCGGTCAAGGAAGTTAAAGTAACCGAATAGAAGGTTAAGAGGTGTATCAAAGAATTGAAAGGCGGTAAGTCTGCGGTTCCAGGAGAACTCCCACGCGAACTGATAAAGAATGGAACGCCAAAGCTAGTGCAAATGACGACGAAGCTAATGAATAGGCGCATAAGTGAAGCCAATATACCTTAAGACTGGAAAATGGCTTATATAACACCAATATATAAGAAAGGAAGGAAATACATGGTGAAAATTATATATGGATAGCAGTGACAAACACGGTCAATATGGTATATGGAAGAATTTTAAGAAAATTAATAGAACAAGATGATAGAAGATTAATAGAAGATGGATACAAGGAGTACGAAGAAGAAGAACAAAGTGGTTTTATGGCGGGTCGATGTTGCTTAGATAACCTGTTTTGTCTGTCCCAGGTGATGCAAAATAAATGACACACAGGGAAAAAACTTCACATGGTCTTTCTTGATACAGAAAGGGCGTATGATAATGTGTCAGTCATAAAGTTATGGGAAGTTACGAATAAAAGTAATGTAAATAAAATCTTAATAAACGCGGTGGATGAATTGTATATAGACATAAAGAAAAAAAATGAAAGTTGGAAAACAGATGGCCCAAACATTTCCTGTATCTAAAGAACTACATCAAGGATGCTGTTTGTCACTTACCCTCTTTAAAATGTATCTTAATGCGGTGTAACAGGTATGGCAAAGAAAATGTGCGGGGATGGGAATACCAGTTGATGATACACAACTCTCTATATTCTGTTCGCTGATGATCAGGTGTTGATGGTGCAAGAACAGAAAAATATTGAACATAGGAAGATAAAAGAATATGAGAAATAAGGAGTAAGCCTCAACCTAGAAGTGTACTTAACTCTAGGCAGTACACATGACGTATTGACTTTGAAAACTGGAGAAATAATAACAGAGGACATAAAGTACTTGGGAACAATAGGGTTTTTATGGAAAGGAATTTAAAACCCGACTCATTAAAGGAAGAAAAAATTTAGGAGCCCTCAATACTGTAATCTGGAACCCAAATATAGGTAAGAAAACGAAAATTAGAATATATAAATGTCTGATTCAAAGTGTGTCATTGTATGGAGCAGAAATATGGCAGCTTTCAGAACAACAGAAAAGAAAATAGAGAGCCCTGAAAATGGATTTCCTCAGTAGAGCTGCAGAAATATCTAGAAAGGAAAGAAACAGAAATGAACAGGTTAAGGAAATAATGAATCTGCAACATGATACTCTAGAGGAAATTGAAAAGAAACAACTCACTTGGTTTGGACATGTACAACGAATGTACGAGGAGAGGTCCAGAGCATGGACAAGGAGAAAACGAGGCATACCAAGACCTGGGTGGAACGACCAGATCAGAAAGATCAACGAGAAGTGAAAATTACCTCCTGATTCCTGGAAGAGCAGAGAAGACTGGAGAAGAATATTAGGCTCCATAAGATCGAAGTAGCGGTGAAGAAACCGGCAAGAAGAAGAAGAAGAAGAGTAATATTTCATCATTCATTCATTCACATCTCGTCTCCTTCCCCAACGCCATCGCCAAAAAATTTGTGTTCTTTTTCTATTTTTACCCTACGCCTCCTTTTATTTTTTCCTTCTGCCTTCTCCTTTCTTAACTTGTGTTTCTTCTCCGCCACTGCCATATCTGCCACTATGCAACCCAATATTTTGTCTATTTTCTCTACTTTTACTTTCTTTGCTCAGCCTTTTCGTTTATCTATCTCCATTTCTCTTCCTCCTGATTTCTTTACCACCATTTCTCTTTACTTTCATTGCTGTTTCCATTGCTGATTCGCATTTCGCTCATAGCAGCGATGGAAACAGCCGCCTCTCGCAGGTCACAACAAGCTGTCTACGCGGGGGTGGGTGGGGTGGGGGAGAAGTGCGAGGAGGTCGAGCAAACTGCGTGGCGACAACAGGGGGCGTTGGCCTGTAAACATGCTCGCCCTCCACTCAATCATGTGGCTCTTTAATCAGCCATTTACTAGCTGCAGGGTGTATGTTTGCTTGATAAAGCAAGCACTTCACATTACAGCATCTAATCTTTGATGCAAGAAGTAATTTGTAAATTTAGGGCGAAATCTATTTATACTATAAAATGAAGTAAATTTCATAAATTGAAGACTGGGAATAAAAAAGGATGTGTCAAAGTGCAAAATATATATTTTGAAGAAATTCCATTGAAAATGTGAAATAAGGCAATTTATTCGAGGGAGGATTTGGCGATCAGTTTCCTTTAAATAAGTTCTCACCTCTAGATAAATTCAAAGGAAAACAAACAAATAAATAAAATAATTGCTCTGATTATTAGTTAAAACGTAATCGTTAATAAAACTGAATGAGCGACGTGGAATAAGATTATATGAATGATGGAACTATCAGTTTTTAAGGAAACAAAGACAGGGGAATAAGAGAAACTTAGTTGCAACAAATTAATGAATCGACAGAGAACTTTAAGGCTCATTTAATTACATTGACTTAAAAAGCTAGGTTTACGGATAAAATAATGTTTGAATAAATTGAACTTATTGTCTTTTTTCATTTCAGGTAGATACTGATTTGTCTTCCGTATCCTTATTAAGCGACACTTAACTAGAGTTGTATTTTTCAGTAGAAAATAGTTACCCTATACAACAAATATATGTGCGTATTTGTATTAGACATTCATAGTATACTTCTAGTTTGTTAATGTGATTTTTCATGACATATATTTTCATAATCCCCAAAAATACAATAATACAATACTTTTTTAATTGGTTACCCAAAAAGGCTTTGTCTCTCCTTAAAAAACTCGTAAATACTCGGTAAACGTTCTCATATTATGAAAATTTTATTCACCGATGCAACTAAGGCATACACATGTGCTGGTGAAGGAGGAAAATAAATAATATATTTTTACATTTCAAAGTCGACTTTTCGAAATTTATTCTACCATACTTTCCTTGAAAGTTTTTACGATTCATACATGAAAACATGTTTGCATGGTAATACTATTCAGGTAAGTAATTAGCGATTTAAGCGATTAAGTTAATGATTTGTTGTATTTCAATATTACTATAATAAAATCGATTTTCTGCAGAAATACGTATTGTGAAAACCCCTATTAGAGAAGAAAGAAAATCATTTTTGGGTTGTCCAAACATTAATTGTAATCGATAACGATCATATTGAACACATAAGCGTTAGTTAAAACAATACAAAACACGAGAAATTGAGAAACAAATACACAATGTTTTGCAGGAAAACTGCACTGGTAGGCACTGCAATGAGAGGGGTGCGTTTTGGGGGCGAACAAGCAAAATTTGCAGCTGTGGGGAGGTAGTGCGAAAGAGAACCTCCGCTCCTTCCGTTCTGACTGAATGCAACGAGACCGCGGCTAAAGGCGCTTTGTGGTGGAGATAATTATAGAAGCCAAATTGCAGCAATTCTCGGAGAATCTCCATTAACCCCATTGTGGTTCACAATATCCCGTGTTAGAATGCGTCTAATAGGAGACAGTGTCTAAAGACGATCTTCCTCAGCGGAGTTAATGCAGTTTGGCGGATTGAGTCGTTTTTTATCAAGTTATTTGTTAGTGTGAATTACAGCGCCTTCTTAAAATTAATCATTACTGTTTTAGTAATTAGAACTCCTGTACTAATTTACGCAGAATGTTGAAGTGTCAAGAAGCTGGAATACCAAATTTGTATGAACTGATACTTGAAGAGTTTTCTTTTACATTCATTGATTTCACAAGTTATGTGCCTAGGATTTTTCTTTATTACTTGGGACATATTTCCGAAGTCAAATGGGATAATGATAATAAACTAATGTGATAATACGAAAAAAATAAATTACTTTTTATTCCAAGAACGACGACAATAATCATTGAGAGATTGTCTGAAGTTCTATTAGAACATGAAAACAATCTCTATGCTCCTTGAAAATAAATTATATAACTTATCCTTATCAAATTATCAACATAAACAAAACCGAATAAAATGTTTAATGTGTGTATAATATATTTATACCTATAATTATCTTTAGCTCGCGTAAAAAATTCATTAGAAGAGCTGCTTTTGTATGATAATCTCCCCTTTCTTTCTTCATGAGCATAACCCACTTAAAATATTACACAATCATTTCTGAAAAGGAAAACTACAAAAGCCTATCAACGTCGACAAAAATGCAAAAAACCTTAAAAGAGGGGATTACATGGAATTGAGTGACCATAAAGGAATAAATTGCTAGAAATTATAAACACATACAATACATAACTTCTAATGCAAATATTCTTCTATAAGGCATGATTGTACAAAATATCCTACTAAAAAAGTGACAATAATATCACTATAACGGCTATGAATTTATTGTGTTGGCTGTGACGAGCGACAGAGGATCACACGTAGCTGAAACATACAGCAAAGAACTGTCAAGAATCAAGCATAAGCCATTAGACTAAGATCAAAATTAATGTAACGCATTAAAGTACAAACTTCCTTTCATCGAGATGGGCTATACTACAACAGTTCGACGACATACAGGCACTTAATTAAAATGTTTGTAATCTATATTGGTGTATTGTATATAAGCAGCTAGCTCATGTTTTTTGGTTGAGTTGAGCAAATTCATGTTCATTGACACAAATTCAATTTGCTTATTTATGTATATTACGTTAAACGCACCAAAATATAATTCAGTCGTTGAGACTTTTCTTATTTCGTAAAAGGGGCAGACCAGCAGTTTAAAGTTACACGATTTGGTTCTCCGCCGTGGTTTCGGGGGTTTGGCGGGCAACGCTGCTCCCGCACCCGCTGGAAGGACCCTACCCCTCCTGCACCCAACGCTCTCTGAAGATTGATCACCCGCACTGACGGTTCCTCGCGAATATGCAACGCCAATAACCCAGCCGAAGCAACGTAATACACTCAGCTAAAGTTCTTCTAGCGCCCGGGAGATGGCGCCTTCAAGCGATTTTCATACACTTTGCGAATGCACTCTATATTATAACAATAATAATAGTAATAATAATAGTAATAATAATAATAATATATTCTCTAGAAGTTGATATTTTATAATTGTTTGTGTGAATAGGTCTTAATCCAGGATAATTTGATAATGAGAACAGGTATGCTAAAAATATCAAGAGAATAAGATCAGAGTATTCTTAATCTTATTGGCCGAACACGAACAAAAAACGTTTAAAAATGATATTATATTATTATTATTATTATTATTATTATTATTTTCGTATCGGCAATTTCAGACCACGCTACACCATTAACGTATGTAATTATTAAAATCAGGTTTTTCAGTTGTATCCCTCGGTAACAAAAGGTTGTTACTCCTTGCATTGTGAATTATGAGGTGATAGGATTATGATGAAGGGTGAAGGGACAAGACAATTTTTGTTAGCCCTTACGGTGACTCATTATCCCACCTTTCCATGGTGCAAATCCCGGGTTTTATTCCTGGACGGGGGAAAATAGAACAGTAGCTTTCTAACAATCATCTCAGTGGTGACAGCTATGCGACGAAAGCAAAGCTCAGGCAGACGAAATATAATAGATGCAGTGATGGGGCTACGTCATGCTTGCCACATGTTACTCCAACTTTCAGACGTGGATAATAAGTAAAAACAGAGCACAGGTCCGGAAACACCTCTGGATGGAGGAAGTCGATTAATCCTACCCTAAAATGTAAATTACAAATGTATTTGTACACACACAAATACGAGAACATTATTATTATTATTATTATTATTATTATTATTATTATTATTATTATTATTATTATTATTATTATTATTATTATTATTACTATTATTATTACTATTATTATTGTTGCTATTATTAATACTATTACTATAATAATTATTTTTATTTATTGTGAATTTAATAATTAAATTATTTTAATGTGGTCCTTCGTAAGGCACGTAAGGCACTAAATAAAAAACCAGAGCGAAACTAAGGCCTACAGGAGAAAAAAAAAACATCGCACTCCACACTGGGAGCGATATCGAATAGACCGAAGAAGCGGAATGGAAATGGAGCAACCTACGCGCGAGAAGTTCCGGGGCGTGGGCGGGTGGTAGGTGACCTCGAACGGCGCCTATCGAATTCAATACAGCCACTCGACACTGCGCTGCGGGGCGTGGGACGGGGCGGGGAGGGGCGGGGCATCGATCCGAGGGCTGCGGAGTGGAGTGGACGCCCGTCCAAGCGCAGCTCTCCGTCGCAGGGCCGCAGGTGGCGGCGTCCTGTACGGGACGCGACGGATGAGGCGGGTCGCGGATGGGTCGGGAACGGGGGGGGGGGTCGCAGGCGCGGACGCGACGGAAACTGGGCACGGAAGGGATGGTGTGGAACGGGCATGCGGTGAGCGTGGGGCGGGCGTGGGGCGGGCGTGGGGCGGGCGTGGGGCGGGCGTGGGGCGGGCGTGGGGCGGGCGTGGGGCGGGCGTGGGGCGGGCGTGGGGCGGGCGTGGGGCGGGCGTGGGGCGGGCGTGGGGCGGGCGTGGGGCGGGAGTGGGGCGGGCGTGGGACGGGCGTGGGGCGGGCGTGGGGCGGGCGTGGGGCGGGCGTGGGGCGGGCGTGGGGCGGGCGTGGGGCGGGTGTGGGGCGGGCGTGGAGCGGGCGCGGGGCGGGCGTGGGGCGGGCGTGGGGCGGGCGTGGGGCGGGTGTGGGGCCGGTGTGGGGCGGGCGTGGGGCGGGCGTGGGGCGGGCGTGGGGCGGGCGTGGGGCGGGCGTGGGGCGGGCGTGGGGTGGGCGTGGGGCGGGTGTGAGGCGGGCGTGGGGCGGGTGTGGGGCCAGTGTGGGGCCGGTGTGGGGCGGGTTTGGGGCCAGTGTGGGGCGGGTGTGGGGCGGGTGTGGGGCCGGTGTGGGGCGGGTTTGGGGCCAGTGTGGGGCGGGTGTGGGGCCGGTGTGGGGCGGGTGTGGGTGAGCTGGGTGAGGGCTGGGACGGAGATGGGGCAGGGCTGGAAAGAGGCTGTGACGGGGATGTGACGGAGTGATGGTGGGAGGGGCCGAGCCCAAGAAAAGAATGGGAATGGATACGAGCCGGGAGTGGAGGCGCTAAGAGAACGGAGTAGGGATGAGAAGGAAAAGGTGGGAATGGGAAGGAGAAGCAACAGAGCGAGGTTGTGAAAAGTAGGGGATGGTAAATTTTGAGAACGGGAACGCGATAAGATGAGTAATGCATGAGGGACGGTGTTATTGTGGATAGATACGAATGGAACTGGCGAGTAGTGAGCAAGCATGCAAGTGAAGTGTCGATACGACGGAGGTGGACGGTGCGGGGGCGTTGAGGCGGAGATGAGAGACGGGGAAGGTGTTGCGGTAAGGATGGGGCGGGAAAGGTGTGGTGTGGTCAGTGAGGCGGGGACGGGGGCGAGGTTGCGGTGAGCTGGAATAGAAACAGGAGTGTCACATGCAAAAGTGTAGGGGAGGCAGAGACAAGCAGCGCGGGCGACGCGGGGAGTGGAGAGGAGTGGAGAGGAGAGGAGATCGGCGAAGCTCGCGAAAGGGATGACTGTGCGGTGATGGGGATCTAGGGGGCGTGGGCGGGGTCGGGCCGTGTCGGGTTTGGTCGAGTGGGCAACGGGGCGGGGCGGGAGCTGGGCGGAGCCGGGGGCTCACGTTCCTGGAGTTGAGATTGCGAACATGACCCTGCTGGAGGGGAGGTGGCGAAAGTTTGGACGTGTGTTGGCGAGTTCTTGCTCAGACAAAATTCCAGACAAAATTCGAGATCGCACCAACTCTACGACTATTTGCCGCTTTTCCAATTTTCTGTCTCCTCGCCCAATCCGAAACTCAGAATTTGCATGTTATCAACTTGCAGTCTATCTGTCGTGGCCACATGGCAATTTATATATTTTGTGTTAATTCAAGAGTGTGTTGAAATGCGAATTTGAATGAAAACCAATATTTTTCCATAAATTGCTTACATTTTACGTTGTCATACAAACATATTTATTGCAACGTAATATAAATAGTAATTTAACAAACAATGAAAAACAATTCAAACACATTACATCGGCTGCAATGAGCAGTTCAATTATTTAAATTTTGGTTTTCACTGCATCATTTTGTTCCTGATGCAACTATTTAAACATATTATTTTATAAATATTTGAAGTTATATTACTTCAAAATCTGTACTAGTAGTCAAAAACACAATTTTTGTTACATCTTAAGAGTTAGTCAGTGTTATCAGTGAGTATTATTCTTAAAATTAGATTTTGAAGAGGCACTTGTAAGTTAATATTCTAAAATGTACGTAATGTCTACGTATAATGCGCGTGTAAATAGATATATTTAATTATTACACAGGTATCACAAATAAATTTAATAATAATGATTATTATTATTATTATTATTATTATTATCATTATTATTATACAACTTACATTTCATGCTCTGTGAAGCTGCCTGGATAGTATATTAGTATTATACAACTTGCTCTATAGAAAAGACTAGTAATTTAACAAAAGGAAATTATCAGTAATTATATAGACACAGAAATTATACAGACCTATTACGGTCCACCGTTTTAAATAATCGGTACGTTTGTCTCTAAGGTGGGGAAATAAGCATATTTTTTGTATTATTCTAATTGTCGAGTCAATTGATCCTCAAAAGGGCCTGATTCTTAAAAAAAAGGGAAGGTTTTTCTTCTCTCGCAGGTTCTAAATGTTTTAACAGATGTTGCATAAGAGGTTTGACACATCGAGAAATTTCGGCTTCATAAAGACAATTGCAAAAAAATTGTGGGCTTTTTCCAATTGTTTAATGACATCTCGAAAACTAAGCGCTGCATCTAAATTACTATCCTACACAAACCTAAAGAAAACAATAGTCTCTACAACCTGCCTATTTTATATTTAGTGTTTTGACAATAATTTCAAGCTCTTGATCATGGTGAAATATCGCAATTTTTTCCTATGGGATAAATGGAATAACACACCTCTAAATGGAATATCTCGCGGTGGGTCTCTGAATGAATTATTAGAGATGATAAAGATTATAACTTCGTTATTCCAGACACCAATAGCTAAATGTTCCCTCGATCGCGATTTGTTATACTCCAGCCTTAGATAACAAAAATATGATGGAAACGAAAGAGAAGAGACAATACGTTCTGTACAATGCATTATGTACATATAACATTTATTTCAACAATATTTTCCGTCATCTGCCAAATTATTATGTAAAATACACAAGTGAACTAGATAGTAAATTTGTATATTATACTGAAATATGGATCAGGTAAGTTTATAATTATTTCGTAAAATAAATGTTGGGTTAAAAGAAAATAGAACATCATTACCCAACAATAAGCAGTCAATAATGGCGAATATTGCCAACTATTTTTTTTGTTAGTTTGAAGGCTTGGCATCTAAGGCCTTTAGCCTTTTTACTGATTGATGTTATGATTAATCATATATTAAATCTAAATTTTGAAGAAAAGATTGGCTTCTTTCAAGAACTGTATTGTTTTGTCAGTTGCTGTCTTGTCGGTGCCGAGATCTATCTTCATGTTGCCTCTCATGCCGCATCTGTGTCTAAGTCTTGAGAGATCTACGCAGTCTGTCAGAATATGTTTCACTGTCAGTAGTCTTCCGCAGCTGCAGATGGGTTGTTCTTCATTTCTTAACATGTATGAAGAAGTCATTCTTGCATGGCCTATTCTTAGTCGGGTTATGCACACTTGTTCTCGTCGAGGGTAGCTGACATTTGGTGACCATTTACTGATATTTTGTTTAATGGGGTGTAGTTTCGTGTGAAGACTGTTCCACGTGGTCTGCCATTCTGTGAGGATGTACTTCGAGACAGCATTTCTTGCATCCTGAGGTCGTATTTCAATATCCATTTCTGATTGGATGTTCCCGGCATTTCGTGCTGCAGAATCGGCTTCTTCATTGCCTAGGATACCCACGTGTCCAGGGCACCAGATAAACGTAACTGATGCTCCTCGCTGCTCTAATTTATGGCATGCTATTAGAATCATTTGTAGCAGTGGATCTACAGTTTGGCGCCTGTCTATTGCAGTGAGAAGACTTAGTGTTTCACAGTGAATGACCTGAATTTAGAGTTTCACAGTGTCGCAAAGACTGCAATACTGCATATAATTCGGCAGAGTACACACTTGCTTCAGGTGGAAGCGCCCAAGCCTTCGACAAGTTCTCAGTTACAAATGCGCTTCCAACCTGATGTTTTGTTTTTGAACCAACTGTGTAGATTATGATGTGATTTGCCATGAATTCTTCGAGAACTGATTGAAATCTAACTTTTAAATCTATGGGAAGGCATTCTGTTTTCTTTACACTGGTTGTATCGAGTCTTACTTCTGGCATTTTCAACATCCAAACTGGAATTTCATATGGTTCGTGTTTCAAAACTGGTGGTAGGACGATGTTGTAGCATTTGGCTATTTCGATTGCGCGGATGTTGGCTGGACGAGTAGCTGAAGGTCTTCGATTGTAAATATTTACTAGCTTAGGTCGAGTCATCAATGAGTGGTTTAAATGTTTCGGTAGAGACAGCAGTTTTGATCTATAGTTGAGTAGCATTGTTTGTCGTCTGTGATGTAGCGACATGGTGCTGGTTTCACAGTAGAGGCTTGAGGAAGGACTAGTGCGGAACGCGCCAGATGCATATCGGAGGCCTGCATTGTGAACGGGGTCTAGTTTCCTTAAACTTGATTTTCTGGCTGAGGAGTACACTGCACATCCATAATCTATTTTGGACATCACCATGGATTTGTACAGGCGGAGTAAGATGTCTCTATCTGCTCCCCAATTTATATGGGAAATGCATCTTATTACATTCAGAGCTGTTTTGCATCTACGCAAGGTGTATTCTATATGCTGTTTCCATGTTAAATGCCTATCAAAAATCAAACCAAGGAATTTTGCCGTTTCATTGTATGTCAGTTGAACACCATTCAGCGTCAGCTCTGGATCTCTGTAACTTTTCCTTTTCCTACTGAAGTGAACGCATTTCGTTTTGGCTGCTGTAAATGAGAAACCAATGTTTTTTGCGTTCTGTACTAATTTATTGATGGCATTTTGCATTTTGAATTTGACCATTCCCAGTGATTTGGCTGAGTAAAATATAGCAATGTCATCTACATACATGCATTTCCCTATTGACGCTTCTATGCCGTCAAACATCCCGTTAATCGCTATGATAAAGAGCGTGCCACTCAATGGAGAGCCTTGCGGTACACCGTTCTCTAGTACGTAGCTTTCTGAGATAGACTGCCCAACGCGAACTTTGAAAGATCTGGTAATAAGGAAGCTGGATATAAATTTTGGTAGATATCCTCTTATTTGCCAGTTATATAGTTGTCTCAGAATGTTATGTCGCCAGGTCTTATCGAAAGCTTTTTCCAGGTCAAAGAATACGGTAACCATATGTTTTCTTTTGATGAAGGTATTCTGAATTGCATTTTCTAGATATATTAACTGATCGATTGTAGAGTGATGTTGTCTCTATCCGCACTGGTGTATGTTTAGGAGGTTGTTTCTTTCGAGACACCATGTTAGCCGGGTGTTGACCATTTTTTCCAAGATTTTTCCTAGACAGCATGTCAGCGATACCGGGCGATAGTTTTCAGGATTTAATGGATCCTTGCCTGCCTTTAAAATCGGAATTACTATCGCTTCTTTCCAGACTTTGGGGTAATTACTTTGTGTCCAAATGTTATTGTATATATTTAGCAGAGTGGACAGTATTTTCTTCGGTAATCGACGTAGTATGCTGTAAGGGATATTGTCTGATCCTGCTGCGGTGTCTCCAGCTGCATTTATGGCGTCTTGCAATTCTCTCCATGTGAAAAGAGCGTTATATGGCTTATCTATATTGGTTGTAAAGTCAAGTACTTGATGTTCTTCTTCTTTCCTTTTGTCGAGAAAGTCTTTAGGATAGCTATTTGTGCCACTGGCTTTGGAGTATTGGGTCGCTAATGTATTGGCTATTTCGTCAGGGTTGCATATTAGTTGTCCTTCGTGTTCAATGCATGTTATTGGACTGAAAACATTTTTCCCAGCTATTGACCTGATTTTCTGCCATATTTCTGTGACTTTGGTCGTCCGAGTTATGGTGGTTACGTACTTTTCCCAGCTTGATCGTTTTGCTGTTAGTATTTTTCTGCGAGCGAGCGCACGCAGACGCTTGAAAGCAATAAGATTGTCTTGGGTTGGTGCACGTCTATATCTATTGAGGGCTTTTCTTTTCTCCCTTATTGCTTCTTTGGTCTCCGTATTCCACCATGGTACTGGAATCCTAGATGAGCGGCCACTGGTCTGTGGAATGTATTGTACAGCGGAAGATATGACAGTGTTGGTAAAATCGGTAACGTCTTCCTCGGAGTTTCCACTGACATTTATTGGTGGTATATGTCTGGTGAAGCTGGTGCCAACTATTATCAATGACTTTGAAACAATGTCATTTGCCATTCTTTTTTCCTTGATTAGTTATATAAAGTAAGACAGTCGTTGACATGGACAGATAATGTCCTTGTAAATTACCAGATGATCTTTTTAGATCTTTTGAACTTCGTTAGCGGGTATGCAGGGTGTCTACTGAAACGAAATGTACGATAAAACACTGCAATACTGAAAGGTAATTCTTGATCCAAATAATGTTTACTTAAAGGCCATACATACAGATTATATTGAAAACATATCTATGCGATAGCTACATTTCAAAAGTTTATGTTGGTTATCAGTACATTTTATAGCCCACGCAAACTTTGAAAGCTTCTGTGAAAGCTTCGAATTACAATAATTCTGAAGAAATTGTCCACCACCACCGTCACTCAGATAGAAAGGTCATTCCGTGTGTAGAGAGAATGCAGAGTTACCGAGAATCAGTATTCGTCATAACAAATATGTAAAACCTTACACAGATGCTCGCACGGGATTACCATCGCCCCCTCGCAGCTGTTGGGGAAACTATAACTTTCTTACTATTGCGATCAATCTCATTTTTATCTGATAGTCTACGAGTTTTTTATGGAATTTTGTTCTACTATTCTGTTTTGTAAATAGCTCGTGTTGCGAAGAATTTCGGAAACCCCTGCTCGCAAGTTCTCAACCTACAGGGTAAAAAGATTGATTACCTTTGACAAAAGAGACACAATTTTACGTCGTAGACGTAGATGTACACGCAGACTATGGGTTTTCACGCGTAGACGGAAGAGCACACTAATCGTTGACGCGAAATTCTGTTTCTTGTTGCCGAGCAGCGAATTGTATGTTTAGGCAACCCGTCGTACGGAAGTGTATGAAAATACACACGTTGCCTAATCGGCCCCTAAAACACGGGAGGTGTGTTGAACGCGCGTCGGCGCCGCGCGTGGGGGGAAAGTCGGGAGCAGCTCGCAGGGAATTTCTGCAGCCGACGTCTTGGCGATGTTCAAAGGCTCAAAAGAAGCCTTCGCGAGAAAGGCGCGCTCTCCCATTTGCCATCCGACAGCTCCCTATAATTCACTTAGGCGTCTTCAATGAAATTTCGAATTAGGGGGTTGAATGAAAGGCGCGCAAGGCAAACCTAATTTGACACGAGATAACGCTGCAAAATTTGGATTTCTTGCCTAGCGGAGGGTACCTTAAATCTATCACCCCTCTATTTGAAATTATTTTACGGTGACATTCACACAAGTAGCAACCGATTAATTTTAGATATATTATTATGGTACAAGAAATAAGCGACATTCAATGTTCATCGATTTTTGATTTCCTGATATATATATCTGAAATTAAGATGTAAAAAGTTAAGAATGGTATATAAATACATTTGTTTATTTAATTGTTAATGAAGAAAAATATAACTTTAAATCGAAACCTTTCATAAATATGTTCTTTAATTGTTTTCGGAAAAGAAACTTTCCAGAGAATGACAAACATCAAACAAATTGAAACAAATTATTCAACAGATTCTTCTCACTCTTCGATAAGATATACACCCAATCAATGATAAAAAAGGGTGTACAAAAGGCGAACGAGGTGTTACAAAAGGCGATGACGACGTTATGAAAGGAGCGAGAACGAATGTTAATGGCAATGAGTAGACGAGAGCGTAGACGAGAGCGTAAACGAGAGCGTAGACGAGAGCGTAGACGAAAGCGTAGAGGAAAGCGTGGACGAAAGCGTGGACGAAAGCGTGGACGAAAGCGTGGACGAAAGCGTGGACGAAAGCATAGACGAAAGCATAGGCGAAAGCATAGGCGAAAGCATAGAAGAAAGCATAGAAGAAAGCATAGAAGAAAGCATAGACGAAAGCATAGACGAAAGCATAGGCGAACGCGGAGACGAAAGCATAGGCGAACGCGGAGACGAAAGCATAGGCGAACGCGGAGACGAAAGCATAGGCGAACGCGGAGACGAAAGCATAGGCGAACGCGGAGACGAGAGAGGAGACAAAACCGGAAATGAGAGAGCGGAGACAAAACCGGAGACCAAAGTGGAGACGAGTGCCAGAAGAGAGCGGAGATAAAAGAGAGCAGGCGAGTGCGCAGGCAAGAGAGCAGACGAGAATCCAGTCGAGAGCGAAGACTAGAACTCAGACGACTGGCGACAGACAAACAAGAAGAGACGAGGGCGCGGGTGAGAGATGGGTCTGATCATGGATGGGTGGATGGAGATGAGATGAGATGGATGGATGGATGGATGGATGGATGGATGGATGGATGGATGGATGGATGGAGGGGACGAGCTGCAACGCGGTGGTGGTGTCGGAGTGGCGGGAGCGGGGACGCTGATGGGGGAGGGGGCCGAGAGGTTTGCGGACTCTCCGCGCGCCACCTGCAGCCCGGTCGCCTGGAGAGCGCCGGAGATTCCCGCTGCCTCCCCACGCGAGACGAGGCCACTGCCGACTGATGCGAAGGGGCCGACTCGGAGAGGACTGCACGCCTATTCCTCGCACAGAGGAGATGGAGATTGAAATGACGGGGCGAATGAAATGACAAAAGAAAGATGGGGATTAGTGCTCTTGATGACAAGAGCACGATAAATTAGCGGTAGGTAGGAAGAAAGATGTAGGAAAAAGAACACAAAATAATGAGACATGACAACTGGAAAATGAGAGTATTGACTACAATATTAAATGTTGGGATGAATTTCATAACATATAGTTTTATAAGAGAAGAAAAATGCACACTTTGAAATGAGAGTAGAAAAGCGAAAACCTGAGAAGGGAGATTTCACAATTCGCGGGGCCTCATGCGAATCGCATGAGATGGATGCCACTGTCCAGCGTGCTGGGAATTCAGTGGAAAGGCGGGCGCCGGATGTGTGACGTGGGCGGGTGAGAGCGACAGGTGGTGGGCAAGGGGGTTAGGGGTGGCGGACAGCAGAGGGCGTCGGCGTGCGGCGGGCGGCAGCGCTCAGATTTCAGGGCGCACCCTACCCTGGTGCCCTGCGGCCCTTCAATTAGAGCGCGTAACGACCGCGAGCGCCAGAGTCCACAGCTCCGTTGGCTGGCTGTGGAGAGGTGGTTGGGAGGGGGCACTGGGGGAGGAAATAGAGTTTATGGTGGGAAATGGGCATCGGCGGTGAGATGCAGCGCCGAAAAGGGTGTTAACAACGGTAAAAAGACGTAAAGAGGTGAAGCGACTTTGAAGTCGTCTGCTGAATTAAGATCAGGGGGAGATCAGTGGGGATGTAGGTATATCAAGAGAGCAGCAAGGATGACGGCGCATCGGTGCTAACAAAGTAGCTTCGGCAGCTGCGGGAGCGCAACAGAGGACTTGGGATTCTTGGTGGTAGCGGGAGTTATGACGGCGGTGATGGAGGAAGGAGATGGGGGCGGGGGCGCAGGTGGAAACGCGCTCAGAAACAGGGAGGGGCAGAGGCAGGAGCAGAGGCGGGGGGATGGGGCGTGGGATGGGGTGGGCTGATTTCAAAAACGAAAAGACCGTTGGACGCTTTATCGAGTGACGAGGATAATGAGATCTGGCAGAAATTTCGTGCCTAAGTGCGGAAGGCTACTTGAGAAAGTCTCGGGATGAGGTGACGAGCTGTCAGGTGAATTTGGTCTGCAGCATTTTGGATATAATGAGTTCGAAATTTTTTCAGTACTTTACGAAAATGTGGTAGAATGGAAAACGAATTCTGAAAAGTTTTCTTGAGTTATAATATTATTTCTTACTTCAATGAAGGAATTTCCCTCAATGAATGTATTTCGCAAAATCAGATGGCCTATTAGCTTTTAATGTCACTCACAGTAACACAAAAAAATGTGCCATCCCAATATTGATCATGCATCCATGTGCGAACCTATAATTTCTCGTTACTTAATCATTAATGTTTGCTAAGTATTTTCTATTATATTTTATTTAACTGATATAAATATAATTCTATAATTAATTTTAATCAAATGCATTATACAGAAACTTTCAAGCAATTAAACGAGGGCTGTAAGCAATATGCTGTTGCATCAAACAATGAAACTTATCAAATAACTTACGCATGTTAATTAAATGGGATACTCTAATTTAACATTCTAGAATATTTAAAAGTCTAATTGCGGGGGCGTCTTCTCAGTTCTTAGTGTGTCACGTCAATATCTTAAACCTTCCAAAATCCCTTGTCCTAATCGGTAATTGTGATTAAAATCAGTGTATAATGAGTCTGTGCAAAATTAGAGAAATTACACTCGGCTTTCTACACTCATAACAATGACACAAGTATCAAACTAAGGCCCCAGGCTAGTACTGGCAGTATACTTAGGCAGATAGCGTGATATACTAGTGCAGGTCCGTGAAATGCTGAAGGGCTACCTGAGCGTGATGTTCGTGGATAGAGTGCTGTTCACTGAGAATTGTTCTCAGGGACGCGGTAGTTACCCCGGGAAACCTTCGTCGGTCCCTAGACGCTGGACGATGGATGTAACAGGCAAAGGTAGCCCCGACTCAAAAAAAGGAGAACGCTAAAGTCTGTGATATTTGTCAGGTCGTCATATTACACCTTTAATAATAAATTTAGTCCTTTATTACTGCAATGTATTCCTAATATTTAGTGTCTTAAAATCATTTCATGAATACTTGTTGAACATATTAGTTTCTTTTGCTAATTCTGAGTTGAAATATGGAGAGACACAAAAATATTTCGAATATATATACGACATATCAGTAATGCAGCCCTAGTTAAATATAAAGAAGGTCGTGATGACAAGATTGCACTGGCTAGTATGCGCGATTCTCTCCCGCAGCTTCGGTGTTGGAATCTCAGCCTGACTACATGATTTTAGTATTTTTTCTGTAAACGTTTTATTAGAATAGAAAACAGTACATTAGAGTGAGAATATTGGAATATTTTTGTGATAAGTCAAATCATTACTAAACATTTAATGTCTTCAATGCACATGCTCTTTCCAACAATAAACATCATTATTTGCTTTGTTTCCTCTTCCTTTTCATCCTCCTGTACATTTTCTTCTTCCTATTTCTAGAAAATCCAGATATCTCTGGTTGATTGCCGTTGTGTTCGGACCGGTTTGAACACACGTTCATAAACATTACACTAAAAACACAGCCTTATCACGTCATCATAAAATACTGATGGACATTCTCATCATCTTCACAAGAAGTAATTTCGCTCAAAGAGAATCCTGCTTTTGGAAAACAATTGCGCTCTTCATCTAATTCTCTCAGAGATATTTGACAATTTGCGATTAAAGGTTTCTTTCGATTTCCATTTCTATGTTTGGCAAGCAGGAAAATTAACATGTTATTCGTATATAATGTCATGGAACGCGAATATGTTTTCGTTGAAAACAAGTGTCCGTTTAATTCTAGGATCAGCTTAAGGTAGGCTTCACTTAAACGTATTTTACTACACTACTTTTAACAAAAAATTACAAAATAAGTAGCTAGGTACCCCGTACCATTTTATTTGCCTAATAAACTCATTGCGTAAATATGATTCTCATACAATCGGTTGAGCATTGCCCAGATATTTCAATGCAATGCAAAAAGTGATGCTTTTATTAAATTTAATACATGTATAGACAAATGATAATGCTGTTTGTTATTGGAACACTATGAATAGAATGATTCTTTTGAGGAACACACGGATTTGTGATTTTAATTACAGACAATACGTATCGAGAAAAACGTAATGCATTCTGGGCCATTGAATTTCGTACGGATAATTAGTATTCATTCGAATACAATTTCCATTCTTCGTCGCGAGTTGCTAGCTGTCACAACCAAACAAAATGTCAACAACGAACACACGAATTCATGAATAAAAATACCTTTACGACATATCAGTAATGAATAGTCTTTCAAACAAAATGTATGATATTTTTAAGGGAATTATTTTCACCGCAGATGGTTATGGTTTCAGGATTGGAGTCATGCATATTATTAGTTTCCTATTCACTATTTGCAGTCCACTATCTGATCTGCAGTTATAACGTATTGTTGAAATTCACATTCTCCACACCACTGATACAAACTGTGTACTGTAGTGGAGTTAGGAATGGGTGAGTTAGTGTTAGGACTTATCTGTGGGCAAATAAATCTTCGTAAACATGGAGTCATTGAGTTCGAATCCACCAGCAACGTAACAGGATCGGCACAGCCCCCTGCGTCAATAATTGAAGATGGTGGAATAATTCAAGATGGTCATTTTTATTCTTCAGCCATCTTGCTTCTCGCAGTTTCCTCAGACCAATTCCGGGCAAATAATACATCAGTGCCTTGCACAACGTTTCGTGGACAGCGAGCGACCCTTCTGTTCCTACCCCTCACCTCACCCACCTTCAACGCTGAGTGAGCGATCCGCTAATTCGGGGTTCCACAACAAACTGACCACAAGGTTCAGAAAACTCTGACAAAACCTAAGTTTCAAGCCGAAACCATAAGAGAGTTGCAAAGTCTGAGGAAGAATAATCATTATATTATATAAAACTTTAATTTTCATAACGATGAAGCATAGTATTATTGCACAGTAGCTCAACCTGACGCCTCCGGTCGTTATTTACATTTTTTAAATTTATGGTAGACCTATAAAGTTTGTAATAAAAAAGTTGCCGGCAGTTACCTGGTCCGGCCATATTCGAACGTAAGAAGTTACATGAAAAACTATGAATTCAAAAACTTTAAAAATGTTTATGTTTCATTACAAAAGGTTTAATTATCTGATAAAACAACTAACGATTATTTCGTCGAAAATATAGTATAGAAAATCAGAATTGGGCCGCAAGCGCTACTTGCCAGCCTGTGAAGTCTGGCGCTCCTGCGGGTACGGACAAATTCTGCTACATAGGCTCTCATTTCCCCTCCAAATCCAGAAACTAACTGGTCGAAAACAGCACGTACTTTCTCGTTCGTATTTTAACGATCAATTTCGCGAATAATATTCAAATTTCCGAAAAATTGAACGTGACCTTATGAGTGAGTTTTTTTAACGAAAATGAGATCTGCACCATTCTATTAAACGTCCGTCGCACAATCTAACAAAAAAATTTAATCAAAAACAATGGAGCCATTTTTTTGAAAATTGGGAAAATGTCCCATGGGCTTCATGCAAAGTACCTCCAAAATGAAATATTGGTTTGAAATTCGAGAGACCGCGACATCAGCCAGATCGATTGGCGAATATCAATTTTGTAGAAAATCGGCTGAACGGTTTAGCCACTAGCGCTGTTTACTTACGGACAGATGGACGGACGGACAGACGTTTTGCCGTCATTCGATTTTTTGGAATCAAGGACCCACAAAATATGGATTCTGACTACACCACGTGTTAGAGATCTTTTTTCTGAATTTAGCTACTGAATTTATACGCTTTTACGTTACCAGGACCTTATAATAAGAGATTTCTGCCAAAAATTCGCCGTTTTTTCGCGCATCATTATAATGATTCTCTCTACTCCGTAGCGAGAAAGTACAAGAAGTACACGCTGAATCGGGGAATGCAAATGCAGAGTGTACTATAAGAATGGTGACTTCATATGAAAATAAGTGTGCCCCATAGTTTCTCTATAAGAAGCTAGGTTTGAATTTTGTTTGAACATTTTCTACTAATTGCATTGTTTCATGATTGTTTTCTTTTTAAACTCTGTCTTGTATTAACGTGTTTTGTCACGAAACAGAAATATGTTTGAATGTATAAATTTCTGTTTCTTTTCGTTTTGTGTTATATTTAATTAAATTATTCTGTTATTTGTTAAATGTACCAATAACGCAAAACCAATAGGAATTGGTGGACTGATGATTTAAGAGGCAGAAATTGTTGTTTGTAAAATGTCATTAACCAAAAATAAGAAATTAATATACTTTCTGCACTCTGAAGTAATGTGATAACGCAACTAAGATATTTTCGATTTAAGAGGTTTAATGTTACTCTCAATTGACACAATATGGCTGATAGATTTAAGTTTAACGGAACATTAGGAAAGGAAAGTGAAAGTTAAGAAAATGGGAATTAAAATTTTTGTCGGAGCAGTAACTGTCAACTCACTTCTCCAAAGGCCTTTGCAAAAGACCCATGCGTCAGATAGTCAGTGACTCACCGGTCCCAGAGCATTTTGTACATCGCAGTGCATTCTTGGCTATCGGGTATGAGCCGCGTCTCGGTCAATTGTACTGACGTTTCGGCCATCTTGCTGTGGCCTTCTTCAGAGCTATACTGAAGAAGGCCACAGCAAGATGGCCGAAACGTCAGTACATTTGACCGAGACGCGGCTCATCCCGGATAGCCAAGAATGCATTGACTCCGGCCGCGGAAGCCTACGAACCCATTTTGTACATCGTTTACTTTTTAACGTCGCGCCAGTTGCACCGGACGCAGTGCCCCTGAATTCTGACAGGTCCTCGCCCGCGACCTTCACTTGCCTGTTTTAGATGATTGAGCCTCCCCTTCATCGCTATCCACTCCCATTCTTTCTCTCGAAGTGAGAGTAGAACGCCTTCCACGTGACAAAAGCGCACCTTGATGATGCGACTCGAGGTTGCCACCGAATCCTTTTAGCAAGCGAGTCGCACCTCCCCCTTCCCCTACTTCTACCCCCTCTCCCTAGTCACCTCCGACACTCCCGGCAGTTTGCTCGCTTCCAAAACACTCAGTGGTAGGTCGCTGGCACCTGGGGTCGATTACGAAACGGGCCAGACGGCCAGGGCAAAGCGAGGGAGGGAATGATGTGTGAGGAGCCGTAGCGGAGACGAGGGCGAATGCGAGGGCAAAAGTGAGGGTAAGGTCGAGAATAAAGTTTGGCAGTTCACAAAATACTATTTATTGCGAAAAGCGTGTGTGGAAAATTATTAGCTGGTTATTGTAAAAAAAAGGTGTTAGTGCAGATAGAGAAGTGAGCATAGAGCGAGTATATGGTGAAGATGAAATAGTTTCCACACGCGAGATGAGGGATATTGAAAGAAAAATATTTGTTTATTATGGAAGTTTCTTTCATAATGGAACGCATGCGACAATAAAATTCTCTTGGAAATCTAATTTGAAACACTTATATATGCGAGGTATTTTTTCAAAAGAGTTGAAATATATGGTTTTTCTGAAAGCAGAAGAAAAAGGAAGAATTCTTCATCGATTGCATTACGTTACATGTAATGTTTTACACGGTTATTACGATTTTAATGATTGTCACACATTTATTGACAAAAGATTCCAATTATTTTTAGATAATCATACATTTATTGGACAATCAGTCGCATTAATTAAAGTTAAAATTAAATAGAACATAACATTTGGTTTATTTTCCAAATTTTTCTTGAACTACGTTCGGAGGTCAATGTGGCTCCAACTTCAGGTATATGCAGTGGCTAAAATTAAAAGAATTAATATTTTATACAATACATTAATCAAGGAAACAAAGAGAAAACGTGGACACAGAAAGCAAGTACGATTGGAAGCTTACCTTTCTTAACTTGTAATTCTACATTTTGTTACATGGACTTAAAACATTAACTTTTCAGTAGAATAAATGATTTCCTTGATTAAAGTCATGTATTAATGTTTTGTATACAATATTTATAAATGTTAATTTCAATTTTATCAACAATATTCTGGGCAATACGGCAAGAATCGATATTGTGATCTATGAAACTGAATGAAACGAATTGTTCATTGCCAATACGATGCGTATTTTGCAATTGCAAGCTGCTTCAGTGTGGTATTATCTAGAACGGAGTAATACGAGGCAGTTTTAACAATGAACGTTCCTTTGCTTTAAATGAGTCTCTAATAGAGTAGGGCACTGCTGGGAGGCAGTGACCAACAGGTCACTGTCTGAGAATGCTTGAGAACCAGTAACAGCGTACAACAAACAGGTGCCGTTTTAAATTACTGCCGATTTCAATATTTTTAACCATAATGCGGTCGCGCTCTGGTGAATTCCGTACTCCAGACCTGATTTTTACTCTCTCGGTCCTAGAAAATTCAACAATAGACAGAGTCTCACTTATATATTTCTCTTTCAATATTGGTTCGTGACTAGTGTTGTTTTGATAATGTTTGAAGGTATGAGTCTTTAGTTACTATACCGTATACATATGTATATACGTAGTATAGAGATTGTAATGTAATGCTGTGGAAAATCGATTTCGAGATTTCAACGGAAATTCACGTTATGGGGTCCCCTGATACCGAAAAAGTGTTGTTTTTTAATCGTCCGTTCATCTGTCCGTCCTTCTGCCCATCTGTCCAATGTATGTGAAGAACACTAGCGCCTAAACCAGGCGCAAATGTTTTTCCAAATTGAAGAAACCCCTGTCGATCATGCCTGAGTTAAAACTCTGCGATTTTGAACCACATTCATTAATTTGTAGGGGTTCTTTACATGAAGCCCCTGGGACGTTTTCAAAATTTTCTCAAAAATAGCGTCAATTTTATTCTTTTAATTTCTTGTTGGAATACAGTTATAATATAAAGGTGGCTAAGGTTCAATTTTCAGGGTAAACTGAAGTTTCGAAAATGTCAAAATTTGAGTTATTTGCGGCGACTTCCTGCAACTACAAAATTAAAAATAGATTTATTCCTTCAAATGAAATTTGTAGTTCATAATCAGTTCTTTCAATAAGGTCAGGTATATTTGTTTGAAAATTTTAGTAGTTTTCGAGCAAAATTGTGAGCAATGTTTGCAGTTTTAATAAATTACAAAAAAAGATGATTTTATCTAAAACGCCTCAAAATTTTTCTTTAAACTTTTGATAGGGGCAATGTAACATGCTCTATGGCAGAAACGCTACATTGCTCTATTATTTTGTTTTTTCACGAATTACAAAAATGTAATTTTTTTGACTTGTCTCTCGTATCGTTGATATTTTCTCGTACTTTACAGGTAATTGGTTAACATTAATTGCATGTGCTTTAATTAATGTTTTATAAATTTTTTGAGAAACTTTATACTTTTGTGTGAAAACTAGATCAAAATTTCGCATTTTCTGAAATGCTGAATCGCGATTTTCTCAAATCTATCGCGCCTTCAATATACACATTTCCAACAATATTTAAACACGAATGCATTTGTGACTTGTAGTGCTTGAAATGCAATTTAATGACGTTTTTCAAAAACTCAATAATTTTCTGTGAAAGGAGCCTTAAATTTCTCATTCACAGTAGTGCTTAAACACCATTTTGTTAAAAACGTTGTAAATTTTTCAATGAAAACTTCCAAATAGATTTTACTTTTTTAAAATATTATTTAAGTAATAATTCCTTTCTACTATTAGGAAACCGGAAAATTGAGAAAATGTTTAAAAAATGTACTGTGGGCGGCAATATATGGCAGTTGGCAAGAGAATACTTCTGAGTAGCTAGCTGAGGCCAAAGAAAGTAGACGGTAATGTCTGTGCCATACTGCAGCACTACTAATTGAATCATTTATTCCAGAAACCCCTCAAATGTCAAAATCTAAAACACGCTTTCGCGTCGGATTACTTTTCCAGGAGGATATACACATCGTTTAGTGCATTTTTATATGAAAGCTATTCATTTAATAACTCCTTTAATAAAACAAATATTTTGAAATCTGCAAAATTGGGAGACTTATTCTCAGTTTGCTCGAAATGAGGATTTTGGCGTTTCTGGGGTTTCTGAAATAAACGATTTAATTAATATTTATTATCTGAAAGACTACGTTTCGTGAACAGAATTCATAATGCGTGTGGTTATTTCAATAGAATCTTTAGGTTCAACTATCTAAAGACTATAATTATATATTTTCGTATATCGAGTATATTTAAGCTATTTTTAAAACATTTTCGGTTTAAGGACGTATCAACACTTACGAGGGGGAAAATGGCTACAAAATGAGACTATGTACATTGAAAACTATTGAAAAACCAAGTGATAATGATGGAATGTAATATATGTTATAGGTCTGTAAACAATATTCAGATAACGTAATAAAGTGTTTAAATTGTGAAAACGAAGATGAAATCTATTCAGAAGAGGAATGTTGGTAATTTATTATGAAACGTGATGCCTCACATCAAGATACTTTTGGCACTTTATATTTTTGTGGGAAAACGTTTAGTAAATTATTGCGAAGTAATTTTTTATTTGTATTAGATATACCATTACTGATTACCATTGAACGTATCCAAAAATAGGTTAAACATATTTTGTCTATTTTTGAACCGAAAATTCAAAATAAGGTAGTGTAGGGAATTTACCACGCGCCCCTGATAACGTAAGTGAAGAAGATTTAAAGTCAATATACAATTTCTTTCCGCTCTCTATATTGATGTTTGCAGACAAAAGCCGCTACTTAAAAGCTAGAGATAACTTTTTGATATTCTCGGTACAATACTGCTCTAATTACGAAAACGAACAAGATGCTGTAATGTCTCAAATTCCAAAGTCTACTCAAAATGGAACTTTTATTGAATTGCAGCATTGGCCACTGTGGAGATACCCACGAACAGCATCAATAATTAAATTATTGCGTAAGAATTATTCTGTTTCTATCGTTTGTTACTATTACGTTGTATTCTGCGAATAAGGTTCGCTTAAATTTGGTAAAGAAATCACATTCTTAATATGTTTTTGTTCATTTATTGTAAGCACGTTTTGTATACTTTTAAAAATATTTCGTCTAATAATGTAACCCAAAAATAAACAAAGTTTAATGTAAGTAATGCAATCAAACACTATTCTTTAAATAATATAAAATAAAATTTGAAAACAAGTTATGCGTCAATGTTTGAAGTTGAAATAGATTCAATATGTTTGTATTTAATGCAGACATTTTGAAGTTGAAATAGATTCAATATGTTTGTATTTAATGCAGACATGAAACAACAAAAGGAATATTTACAGCAAGTACAGATTTTCAAAACTAAATATCTTATTTACACACATATTTCCATTCTTCATTTATTAAAATGAGTTTGCTTCCTTAACATTTAAATGAAATTCACAAATATTCGCATTTCCTTTTGTATTCACTCAGTACGCGCCTTGTGCGTCGCCCAGTACGTCACTCGTCCAATCAAAAAGCCCCTCTCCCACATGTCCCCTTCCCATACGTGAAATCGGAACAATACGGAACGGAACAAATCACTGCGGTGCCTGCGAGCGCAGCCATTTTCTACTACGTGTATTGCTCTCGCGGTCTGCAAGCCGATTCTTCTGGGGCGAACTCGGACCGGCTCTGGCGCAGATGCACCGTCTCCGAGCCGGGAGGGCGTCACCGATGCCCACAGCCTGAGTCAACAAGTGTAGCGCGTCTTATTTTGGGCAGGGCGTGGTCCGAGCAGAAGGGGGGAGGAAGAGGAACAAACGAAAGACGAGGGCCCTGAAGGAAATACGGCATTAGACGGTCGATAGGCGACGCCACGGCGTGCGCCAGCGGAAGTAGAGGTGGGGACGTGTGAGGAGCCTGGGTCGAGCGAGGAGGTGGGAGCAAGCAGAGGCGGAAACTAGAGGTGGCGGGGACGAGGGCTGGCAGGAGTGAGGGGTGGCGGGGACGTGGTCTGGCGGGGACGAGGGCTGACGGGAGTGAGGGCTGGCGTGGACGAGGGCTGGTTGGAGAGAGAGCTGGTGGGGACGAGGGCTGGTGGGGACGAGGGCTGGTGGGGACGAGGGCTGGTGGGGACGAGGGCTGGTGGGGACGAGGGCTGGTGGGGACGAGGGCTGGTGGGGACGAGGGCTGGTGGGGACGAGGGCTGGTGGGGACGAGGGCTGGTGGGGACGAGGGCTGGTGGGGACGAGGGCTGGTGGGGACGAGGGCTGGTGGGGACGAGGGCTGGTGGGGACGAGGGCTGGTGGGGACGAGGGCTGGTGGGGACGAGGGCTGGTGGGGACGAGGGCTGGTGGGGACGAGGGCTGGTGGGGACGAGGGCCGGTGGGGACGAGGGCTGACGGGGACGAGGGCTGACGGGGACGAGGGCTGGTGGGGACGAGGGCTGGTGGGAACGAGGGCTGGTGGGGACGAGGGCTGGTGGGGACGAGGGCTGGTGGGGACGAGGGCTGGTGGGGACGAGGGCTGGTGGGGACGAGGGCTGGCGTGGACGAGGGCTGGTTGGAGAGAGAGCTGGTGGGGACGAGGGCTGGTGGGGACGAGGGCTGGTGGGGACGAGGGCTGGTGGGGACGAGGGCTGGTGGGGACGAGGGCTGGTGGGGACGAGGGCTGGTGGGGACGAGGGCTGGTGGGGACGAGGGCTGGTGGGGACGAGGGCTGGTGGGGACGAGGGCTGGTGGGGACGAGGGCTGGTGGGGACGAGGGCCGGTGGGGACGAGGGCTGACGGGGACGAGGGCTGACGGGGACGAGGGCTGGTGGGGACGAGGCCTGGCGGGGACAAAGGTGACCGAGGAGGTCTAGCTGAATTGAGAGCTAGGGTGGATCGAGTGCAGGCTGGTTGTGGGCTGGCTGGATCGAGGGCTGGCTGGGACGAGAGGTAGCAGGGATGGGGGTTTGTTTGGGCGGGGTATGGCGTGATGGAGACGCGGCGGATGGGTGGGATGTGGCGGTGAGGGCAGGGCCGAAATTTGGAAAGTGCATAGGAAGGGGCGGAGTTGATGGTGGAGGCAGATCGAAGTACGCCGGCGACATCACATGGAGGAAGGAGAGAGAGAGAGAGAGAGAGAGAGAGAGAGAGAGAGAGAGTGAGAGAGAGAGAGAGATGTACTCGATTTCCGGTGCCTCCCCATTCTACTCTGCCTATACCCATCTCCATCCACCGTTTGTAAATACAAGAACTTGGCAGAGTTATCAGATCTACATGCAGCGTCACCTGGCTCCGCGCTGTTCTATTTGCATCCATTACAGAAATATACGAGTAGATGATTCGTTGTATCCATGAAGCACGCTGAATCTTTTTGCTTAAGTTTCATTTCGTCACTGCAATGCGTGTGTAGAGAGTAGAAATAATTTTTAAAACAAAAACGCTCACCTACCGATACGAAATTCGTAAATAAAAATATTGGAGAAAGTTCCAGATATGCTTGGTTATGTGTTCGATTCAGAATAAATGATATACAGCAATCACTGTCGAATATAGTGTAAATAATTTATTTACTCAATGTTTGAGAATTATAAATTTCTAACTAGTTTGACACTAATATTTTGGAGAAAATGTTATAATAAGTAAATTTATCGGAGAAGTGACTAAATACGCAATAAACAAAACAAAATAAAATAAAATTTATTATAAACAATTTGGATTCAAAAATGGTTGAAGAGATTTCAAAATATAAAGAGTTAGTTATAATGTCAACTCGTGAAATATGATGTGAAAACTTGAAAAGAAAGTACCATAAGAATCAAATTAAAATTGTAAAGATAGACCTTCAATTATCACTCAGAAAATCTGAATCCCAAACAGTCTGAGTGATATCACTTTTGTACGAAAGGATATAATAGAGACTTGTTAAAAGAAGAGATGAGAGGAAATGAAAAAAGAATGTAGTTAAGCATCAGAGGGACGACAAGTGCCGAAAAGAAAGAACTAGGAAATTAACACAATTCGTAAAATGTGTAAAGTTCGTAACAAAAGTAGAGAGATGCGAATGAGTAGGATAGGGAGGGACAGATAAGAGCAACATCGACTCTATCTGTAGAATGAGTGAAACAATACTAACTGAACCCTTGTAATCACATCGCACAAAAGTAAGAACTGTAGAAATGTTGCAACAGAAAAATATTATCTTTAGGAAAATCAAAAGCAGCCAATATAATATGTCCTTTCCCTCTGGATTTATTCCCCAAGACTAATGAAATGAGGGAGGTTTAAAAATAGTATAACAATTATAGTTAATATAATAATTATAATTAATTATAATACTTAATATATTTGATTATAATTATTATAATTAAATAATAATTATTCCATTCATATCATCATTATCTATATGATCCTCTCCCTTGGAACATTTATTGGAGACTCACTCTTTGGTGGATCACTCCTTAGGGTACTGGCAGTTGAAGAGTCCACTTCCATTCCACAATTATTGTGAAATGAGAGACAGTGTAAACTTAACCCCAAAAACAGCCTGCCGAGAGCTCGCTTTGTCTATCGTACATTCCTCGTGAATTGGTCGGGGATCAAACCGGGATCCCAGCTATGTACGGCGAATGCGGACGCTACTACGCCACCAGCCTCCGTCCGCGAGTGAAAGAAGAGCTGGCCGGGGAGCGAGAGGGCTGAGAGGCTGCAGTCGGAGGTGTCGCGTGTGCGGCGCTGCTCGGCGAAAGAGGCGCCCCGAGAGCGGGGGCGGTGCGGCGCGCGACGAGCGAAAAGGGTTGGCGCGGGTGGGTGGGGGGAGACAGAGGAGGATGGAGCCCAGGGGCCAACAAGGGGTTGGATGGTGCGGGTCGGGGTAAAGTGGAGTGGAAACGGGGGGGATGGGATGCGGGACGTGACTGGTAGAGAAACACGGGCCCACTCCGGGCAAGGAAGACGGGGCTATATAGAAGGGTGGGGTGCTGGTGACGTTGGTGTTTGGGTTTGCGCTAGTGTCGGGGGCGGGATGGTGGCCAAGGTGTACGAGTAGACTTATGTCGTGGCGGTGGGGATAGGGTGGAGGGGACTGGGGTAACGTACGAGTAGATGATGGTGGGGAGGTGAGATGGCGAAAAGAGGCAATTGAATTAGGGGTGGTGGGGTTGGATAAGGTCGTGACACGGGCGGGCCGCACGAGACGGAAATAACATGCAATATCGCGGTGGGGCCGGGAGAGAAGGCGAGAACCAGGGCGGGACCGAGCCTTAAAAGTGGATGGTAGGGATGGCGTGGGAGGATCAAGGTAGGCGTAGAGTGAAATGCGGCAAGGTGCGGTTGAGAGCTGCAGTGTGAGGGTTTGAGGATGGAGGCGTTGGTATGGCGAGAGCGAGAGCAGGAGAGAGAGTAGGGGAAAGGGCCAAGTTGGAGACATGAGCAGGGAAGCCGAGGGTGATGGCAAGAACAAGAATAAGAACGGAATTGTAAGGGGGCTGGGAGTGGGTGCGGGGTTGGGCGGGGGTGGGAGCTTGGAGGGGGCTTCAGACGACGATGACGAGGGTGGGGGCAGAAGCAAACGCCGAGGGGTTGGAAGGATTATGCGGGAGTGGAAGGAATGGGTCGGTAGTGTTAGGGAGTGAAGGTGTGGGAGAGGTTGCAGGCGTGGGCGGAGAGCAAAGCGAGTGGGGGTGAGGTGATGAAGTGGGAGCAGAGTGGCCGAGACGGAGACAAGAGAGAGGGTCGAGGACGTAGGCTTTAGCGGAAGTGGAAGCGACGGCAGGAGGCGCAAGCGGCGCCACGAGCTGGGGGGCGGGGGCGGGGGCGGGCGCGGGGGCGGGGGCGGGCGCGGGGCGGGGCGGGCGCGGGGGCGGGCGTGGGGGCGAGCGCGGGCGCGGGGGCCTAGGCGGGGGCGGGGGCGAGTGCGGGGGCGGGGGCGGGGCCCGCTGAGCCTCGTCGTGCGTGGTGCCTCTCGCTTTCCTTTGAGGCGCGCTGTCTGCCGAGATGCGCCCGCGCCTTTCCAGAGTGCTGCCTCCTCGCCCCTCAGGCACGCGCCGCCACCGCTACAGGTGCAAATCCCTTCTGCGCTCTGCTTTTAGGGCGCCACTCGCCCAATTTCGATGCGTCAGGATTCATGCCTCGTAATGTCTTTCAAGATTGCAAAAGTTGTCCGCAATGTGCGACTCAACGTGTCTGCAGTAGGCATACATAATACGGTTGGCGTACTGTAAAATGATATACTGACACAATAAGTAGTCACACATGTGTATTTTTCAAAATGAAATTTAATATTAAGAATTACATACGTTGGCGAATGTTTCTTTTTAACATATGTCAGCAAAGAAAATGTTAATAATATCACAGTTTTAATATAAACAAATTTAATTATCAAGCATCTCGAAGTACATGATTTGAGTGTCTTTATATGCCAAACTTTCTTTTTTAATATGCAAAGCGTTCCGTTTTCACTATATAAGCAAATATAATGAAGGGCAAAAAATAAGAATCCTGAACGCCACATGAAACACGGTATTAAACTAATTGTAATTTTTGAAATAGTTATTTTTTTCCTTATATACACTCTTTTAAAAAGCAATATATTATTTGGTTATCCGCACATTCATCAAATTGTTTTAAACTATAGGCCAGTTACTATTATTTTGCATTCAATATTTCTTCTCATTTTTTACATTCACAATTTTCCCGGTTAAAGTATTTTGTTTCAGCACTCTCTCGCCAATAAAGCTGTATCGACATTATGCATTCAATATTTCCTTTTCTTTTTTACATTCACCACTTTCCCTGGTACTTTTGATGTCTTTCGTTTCAACTCTCTGCCGTCAATAAAGCTGCATCGGCTACATAAACGGACGGCGTCGACGTGTTTTGTTAGTATTCCATAGGTACGATGCATCGGCAGTTCGCCTGCATACCAGCACGCAACGCAGACGGCGCGGGGTGCAGTTACCCGTGGCGCGGGTAGGCCAGCTTTACTGCACGCGCTGAATAAAACAAAGGAAGCCAGACGAGCAGGTGACCGGCACAGCAGCGCTCTCAAAAGATCCTGCGACCACGCACCGCACCACTGCACGCGCCAGTGCGCAAGAGGTTGGAATAACTCGTGATAAACAGGAAGAGAAACACATGGACGATAGCGCTCTACATGGTGCATGCGGGGAATAACTTTCTCTGGGGAGAGGAAAAAGGAGAATGAGAGTGGACGGGAACAAGTGGCGTGTAGCAACAGAGAAAAAATACTTTAAACTAAACAACGAAGCTGCCACAAGGGAATGAATATGGTTTCACAAATACAACAAATCTGCAGAAATAATAAATAATACCGCCTAACATCTCAAGAGGTACAAAAATACTATCAAACAAAATAAAGCTGTTGGAATGCGAATAGAGGCGAGCAACTACGGCGTAGCCATAAAGAAATAATACTTCAAAAAACAATGAAACTCCAACAACAGAATAAATAGTTTCATAAAACAACAAATATTCACAAATAATAAATAATATCACCTGATAACTCAAAACACACAAAAATGATATGAAACAAAACGCGGTGATTAGGACGATAAAGTTTTGCGTTGATAAATTTTGACAAAAAAAATGTGATCATGTAACTTATTCGCAAACTTCTTATTCCTTTAGTTATTTGCAGTATTCTATATGTTCAAAATTTTCATATTTATGCTGAGGAAATAAAATATAATTTGGGGCATATATTTGAAATATCCACGGTAAATTAAATATCATCATTGGAATTTGTCTCTAATATATACTATCTAAAAGGAATCTTCAAAATATATAATTGTCGATAATCGTTACTGACACAATTATTCAAACGTTTCAAAGTTTTGACCCCAACGACGTTTGTGTCTTCTTTCAAATTTCACAGTATAGCTCACAGGTAAAATTCTAATGTTTCTATTTTCTTGATTCTTGTTTCTTAAACTATGAAAATAAGAATGGATAAATAGGTATGAGAGAAAATGTAACGATATTACAAAAAATTAACCTACATTGTCTCTTTAGAGGAGTGTGACAACTATTCACCTACGGTACCAGTGAGAATTTTGCATTGCAGTTTAATGCAACAAGAGTACGTTCTTATACGGGGAGGTAATTAGCCAGGTCTTCAAGGAGGATGCACAGGAAATACTCGCTTGCAGTGAGTGATCTGAGCCCCCTAATCAGTCGGCAAGTGGTGCTCAGGCTGTGCCACGCTGAGAGGTTTCGGCGGTGGACCGAAACTAAAACTTGCACTTGGCATAATTTCTCTGCAAAACCGAAATGCTCGAACCCCAATCGAGGTTGGTGGCGAGGTTGGTGGCGAGGTTGGTGGCGAGGTTGGTGGCGAGGTTGGTGGCGAGGTTGGTGGCGAGGTTGGTGGCGAGGATGGTGGCGGGGTTTGTGTTGAAAGTGGAGTCGGTGGTGGGGTTGCGAAAGGGGTTGAGGAAGGGGCTGGGAAGGGGTCGGGAGCGGAAGCACGGTTGCGGGCGAGGCCGAGGGCGAGGTTGGATCCGGCAGCAGGGTTGGCTGCGGGTACGGGGATCGTGTACGGCGGTGGGGGGGATGTGAAAGCGGCTGCTGACAGGTGCTCAGCGGAAGCGGAAAAAAGCATGGAGCAGGGCGGGGAAAGGGACGGGGCGCCGTGAGTACACAACGGACAGATACACACGCACACGCCGGCGACGCGCGGCTTGTATTTAGGTTGGTCGACGCACAAAAATGGAAAGAAAGAAAAAATACAGAAACAGATAACGGGTTCTAAAGAGAAACCAAAAGAAAGAGAAACAAAAAAGTTTTTACTGAGAAGCTTGTGGAATTTTTGGTGAGAGAGATATCAAACAACCCCGTCTTCTTGGTGTTTTTAGTTTGAATTTCTCATTATCTTTCTAAAAATAATGAAACAAGTTCTCATCATGTTGATATACTTGTTACTGTTATGACAGAGACGTAGAAATTTCTCCTTAAAAACTAATACTAGTGAAATCCGTCCAGAATAATTCATGCGTTTGGAATCGACCTCAAGGTATTTTGAGAGAGGGGGCTTAAACTCCAGACCGAGCGGCGTAAGTTTCATCTCCGCGGATGCCACACGCGAACGCACACGAGCACTCTCCAAGAACAGAGAGTACGCGAGGGACGGCCAATCCCGGGTGACCGACGCCGGTCTGGCTCCACCCCACCCTGCTCCCTCTGACCCCTACGCCCCGTCGCCACACATTCGCCGCCCTAACCCCTCGCCATCGCTACAGTCACAGTCTCCGCGACTACACCTCTCTTCTCGACCTATCTCTTGGTGTTGCCTTCTTAGGCAATCGCCACAGACAGTCACAGTCACGGCCATCGGTGCCGTCCCGTACCCGCCCGCATACCCATCGCACCGGGTGGGTTAACTCAGGGCATCAACTGATATTACTGCAATGCCTCAGACCAGGAGATTCTAGGTTCGAGTCGCGGTGGCAGTATTTTTCACACTAGATAGATAGCTACGTCGAAGTCAGTCGCTGTCTGGAGGACAATTCTAGCAGCCAGCTGCTCTAATAAGTAGTTTTCCGTGTATATTCCGACCAACATCAGGCGAATGACGGAGCAGTACCCTAAGAAATGGGTCGATATTTCATCCCTCTTCTTTGTCCTAGTCTCACCGCACATTTGCACTTATTTGCACTACGCTCTGCACATGTCCGGGGAACGGTTGGGAAGTTCGAGCTTACCCCGGCCGAGCGGTGCCCCGCTGGTGGTAAAAATCTGGTTGGGGAAAACCCCGCTAGCCCATGTTAAGTCGGCGTTGGATCTCACCATTCAGTTGAAAAGATCACCGCCACCTCCCGAGAAGAAATTCTTGCACTACACTTACGGGAATAATGACCTTAGCCGTTGACGTGCCCGGAATCACCAGGCAAACCATCACGTCCCCGCCACCGCCCCACGCCACTCCCAACACCACTACAGGCACCTCTGCCACCGCACCGCCTCCATCGCTAACTCTGCAGCCCTCTCTCCAATCCCGACCTCTCTACCGCCCCCTCCCCTACCGAACCCGCCAGCGCTTCCGCCACCGCCGCCGCCGGTAGCTGTCAGTGTTTACCTGCGCACAGCATGGTTTATGGTGTCTGCGCCGGACTTCATGCGTTGCCGAGAGCAGGGCACGAGGCAGGGCATGGAATGTGGGTTGGTAAACGCCCCAGAGGCAAGCGCACTCCGTTCCTTCGCCCGGCTGGATGAAAAACTCTCACATTTATTCCGGCGTGAAGTCGAAAACGCTGCTTCGGAGCGGCGAAAAATATATTCATTAATTCTTCTCCGCCTTCTTTCCGAAGACACAACTTTCTCTCCCCTGCAGTGCTCGTCTGAATGGAAGAACTTCAAGTGCCTGACCTAGTATTTTGCATGTAAAGTTTTCCAACAACAGTTTTTTTTATTTTCATCCCTAAGATCTTGTCTTCAAAAATGTATGGGAGATAAATGCAGGAAAACGTAAAAAAATATTGCTTTAAGCTATCCTACATCTTTTACTTGTGTTTTCTTTTATATTTCTATCGAAATCTTGTTACTCTTTCTTGCATCTAGAGATGCAATTGTTCCACCACAACTTGAGCATACTCGATATTTCCGTACCGATCTTAATGGGTTGTCAACTTATATAAGTATAAAACACTTGTTTGTTCATTCTCCACAGTGAAAATTCATGTTTTGGAAAAAAATCTTACCAAACCAATAGTGCTACAAGTGCACGTAGTTCCTTGCATTATTTGTAACGGCTAACTGCAATATTGTACAAGTACATGAATTTGCTCGTGTTTCTAATCAAAAACGTTTTTTCGCGCTGCGATTCTAACTTAGGTTTGTTAAATTTCCATGTACGTTATGATCTGCATTTTTTAATGAAGAAAAATCTTTATCTTCACTATTCAATTGTAGGACATCGCTGAAAACAAATTTTTTACTTTTGAAATTTTCGAAAAATTAGACATGTCAACGCACATGAAACATGCACTATTATTTTATCCGACAATAAAGTTTCATCCGAAACTTAGGAGACATCTTTGAGAAAATTTCGAAAATGTTGAGGCTTCATGTGAACTACCTCCAAAAGTCAAAATATCCGTTTCAAACTCAGAGGATATCGAGTTTATTTAAATTAATCTGAGAATAATATTATTGGAGGAAATTCCCTAAACGGCTAGCATTGATCACAGACGGATAGATGGAAACATTTTGGCGTCAATAGATTTTTGAATACGTTGAAGGACGTAATGCATGTGTGTGTGCGTGTGTGTATGTGTGTGTGTACAAGATTTATCCTTTTTTTCGTCACCAGGTCCTGCCGGAAGAGCTTTTCAGTCGAAATTTACACCGGATGATCAGAATACTCTTTCATTTTGAGAAGAAATTGCGAGAAAGTAAAAAAAGTGTTTTTCTCATGACAGCTAACATCCTCTGAACTTTATGCCTAGAATTTCTCCGACCCAAATACAAAATAATAAGACTCAAAAACTAAAAGTATGATCTATAGGGAAACTAAAATTTCGTTATAATGCTCTAAAATGCACTGTTTCTGAGTAATACACGATAGTAGTGCGGACGCGAGTGTGATATAATAACCTATTGCGGGTTTGCATCTAAACGCTATATTTTTTAGTAAGTAATTAATAAATAAATATGGGTGATGTGTGACACAATTTCAGTAATTCTATTCCATAGTTCGTACAAATAGCTTTGAAAATATGTCTTAGTTTTCTTAAAGGACTCAGTAATTCGGACGGAAAAGGGGTCTCTTCAATAGATATAATGTAGACGATATTTCCTTTTGAACACGTGCATGTATTCTAGATTCCGAACCTCCGAATTAAGTCTACTGCAGATTAGTGAATCATACTGTAAAAAATTAAAAAAATTCTTTAACTTTGTCGAATTCAAGTTTATTTGCATAATGTTAAAGAACAGATTCCAAAGCATGTGTTGAAAATGTATACGATGTACACGACAGTTCAATATTTTAGTTCCTAATGTTGTTCTGAACAGTTCTCAGGCAATTCTAAAGGTATAACGGAACAAGTTTTAATTGCAAATCTTGGCTAACTGATTATCATGAACAAGGATAGCAGTTTTACGTACCTCATACCATTGAAACAAATAAAAGTGCTTTATCTTTGCGCCTGCCAGGAACATGCAAAACATTGCCGTGACAAGAGAGTGCGTTGAATAGCTGGTAGAGATATACTATTCCATTATTAAATTTCTCGGCCTGTGTGTGAATTAAACTGAATTATTCTGCTGGTCGGTTTGAAAAGCAGAGTACAAACATATTTTTTTCCTAGATAGTAATGTTAACTATAAAAGAATAAAGTATATATTTTTAAAACAGGGAGTGACTTGCAGAAAATTTAAATCAGAGGGTTTGTTTCCCAAAGGGTTCAGTTCTTCCTACTCTTAGTTCAATTAGAATTAACGTACAATCATTTTCAATCTTTTGTAGTGTTGCGATGTTAAAATTTATTTTTGTACTTATGGGTATGATTCCTTTTCTTCTTTAAATGGAATGTTGTCTGTGACACTTCATTTTGCGAGTAAGAAAGGTTTCTACACGAAAACAATAGGCCGAGTCGCGCAATCCTTTGAGCAAAATAAAATAATTTTACTTCGTGATTCATACAAAATGTTTTCGACAGCCTTATTTAACTTCTTTTTATTTCAAATATGTAAGTTATATAGTTAATTGACTATTATGTTACAAGATCTGATGCAGTTAGACAAGTATTTTGTTTTCTTTGTTGCATTTACAGTTTTATCTGCTTATTTCAGCATTGTCTCACTTTTTGCACTAGTGGTGCAAATTGGAATTTTTATCTAAATTAAAACTAAAAGTATCGGCTATCACTAATCATGGTCTAAAAAGTATTTTTTTAAATGTTTCTAAATATTGGAAGGTTTAACTATTGCCAATATAATGAAAAATCATCGTTAATATAATAAATCACGTCATATAAATTCACGTTGAACCGAAAAGACAGTATAGTAATCCACTGAACTGTAGATGCGTTAGAAACCTTCAAACATGTTTTTTCTAGAATTCTTCCAAAATATTCTAGAAAGATACAGTTAAAAAGGTGTCAATCTATTCGTCTCATCGAGAGCAATATAATGTGAGAAACTCTGCAGGTCATTTTAACACCTAAAACCCTTTTGGGGAGTTTTAAAGTACCCGCCAACACGTGTTTTCGATACGTTATCGCAAAATTAGGTGTAATTATCTCTAACTTTAATTAAATCATTAAGTAAATATTCACGTTAAATTCGGAAGAACAGTATAGTAATTCCCAGCGTTTCACCAATGTTCTCGTAGGTACATTTAAACCACGTGTTTTTCGAAAGCTAATAATTGGCTAAACATTGTGCTAATCGATGTATCTTGTCGAGTGGAATCGAATTATCTATTAGTAATCTATATATGTAGGTGCTGTAAGTAACCCAAAATGCTTTGCAATTGGAGGGAAAAATATAGAAACTTCTTAATTTTGTTTATGTAACCGCAAAATATTTATCAGCTTCCCATCACGATACGCGATGACGCCTCATTTGTCTTGATCGGTGGACCGGTTGTTGTCTGACCTTGAGTGAGAGACTGACGGACTGACAAACGGATGCTGGTTACTAGTTTACTACATAAGGCTGTAAGTTTGAAGAATATATGATCTTTTGAAACAGTATAACTTCTCTGTATCTTCGACTTCAAATTAATTCCACTTGTGAAAGAATCCAAAAAATTGAAATGAAGATTTTATAACATTTAAAAATAATCAAATTAATTGTAAGTGCATAGTTCTCTAAAATTTAAAATTAAAATTCATTTTACAGGACACTTATGAACAATCCCGAAACGATAATAAAGATTACAACAGAATTTTCACATATTTCAAAGACGTTTCTCAATTTGTTTCTCAATAAATAATATCGTAATCACCTTTAGGTGATATGCAACTTTTAATTTCCTTGTCTTGGTGTCACAATTCTCTATACATAAAATAAAAACAATAATAAAATACTCTAATTGTTGAATAAATAGTTTTGCCTTAACCAAAATATGTCAATTCATTGCAGAAGATATTCTGTAGTAATATTACGAGTCTGTAGTTTGTGAAGACCCTGAAAGCTCATGACATTGAGCAAGAAAAATAATGTTGTTTTAAAAAGAGGCCAAATCGTACTGTTTATTTCAACTGTAACGCTTATGTGAGAGTTAGCAGAAATCTCAAAGAAGAGTAATACAGAAAATTTATATTGGACTGGCGATACAAACAACAAAACATAACATGAAAAGACGCACAGCTAATGTATCAAACCAACATAATACATTCAAAGTACATACAACTCATCATGAACAACAAAAAATGACAGTGATGGGAACAATCCAATATCCAGTAACACTATGATAATTATATTTCCAAAGATAATGAACGATATTTTTCTGAGCGACATAAACTAAAGATATTTAAATAATTCCAAAAGCTTAATCAAAAATACTAGTTTTCTCGTAATCGAATGAAAAACAATGCCCTTTGAAAACGTAATCGGTTGAAGTCACTTGAAACTGTCATAGCGAAAGTAATTTACCCTTTGTAAGGTATTGTCCGATTAAATCAAAACCTTGTTATACATGGAATGAACTGTTTTTATATGATCGTGTGTTTTGTGATTTTAATGTTTTTTTGTTTACATTCTAATGTGTGTCAAAAATATTATCAACAACATTCGCCTTTCATCTACCGCGATTCCAGACATGACAATCGGCACCTTTTTTCGTCCAAAGGACATGGAGTTTAATTTCCTTTCCTCAAATCCTGATTTCGCAACATCTCTTTTTTGACACAAGGTGCTGCAGCGTGGATTCTCGAAAAGTCTTCAGAAGAAGAT
This sequence comes from Gryllus longicercus, assembly GCA_038098605.1. Classification (NCBI taxonomy): domain Eukaryota; kingdom Metazoa; phylum Arthropoda; class Insecta; order Orthoptera; family Gryllidae; genus Gryllus; species Gryllus longicercus. Next base: position 112,808 of record JAZDUA010000985.1, read on the forward strand.
GTTTACCATTAGATGCGGGTTATACGAGAGAAGGGGTGTTGTTGCACCTTCACCATTACTAAAATGAAACATCAAAGAAAACCACGAAAGAGGGTCGAGGGTGGACTAACTTAGAAGTAAATAGATTACATTTAGAACAAACTCAATCATGATAGATTCCCTGAGAACACATACTGATAAAACTGGGGAATATTAGGGATACATAACACAAACAAATCCCTCAAACAGGTACATGAAGAATTCACATTTGCAGAAATGGTGAATCTTTTGTAAATATAAAACAAACAAATATGAGTCCTAATGAATATCCTGAATCGTTGAAAAGAAATATACACGATCCTCCCAGAAACTGACATTTGAGCAATCACATTAAAAAAGACAATGTGTCTACACTGTTGATAACATTGACATAAACATTCAAAACAAAAAATATCTTCAACTGGGAAACAGTTCGAATAACGAAACATACAACAGACACATCACGATGAATGAAAGAGCAAGACCTGCATCCATTCTGTTACGCACCATCAGGCAAAACGCCACAAAAACACGCTCCCAACAATAGCATCAGCGGAAACAAAAACCGCGCCGGCCACGTGAACCGACTAAACACCTCATCACAGAGGACAGCGTTGGCGCCACGGGAGAAGCTGGTTGTCCGCGAGCTGCGGCGTGAGGCGGGGTGGGGAGAGGCGGGGTGGGGGGAGGAGAGGGAGAGCGAGGCAAGGCTCGATGACGCTGGCACGTCCACCGGCAGCGCAATCCGTTGTAAGCGGCTTCGCCGTGAATTTTACATCGCACGGCCGGCTGCGGAAAACGTCAATACAACATTTCCGCGAGCGCGCCGCCGCGCGCGCCCGCCCGCCCGCCCGCCCAGCCGTTTGCCGTACAGCGCTAGCACGCTCGCCAACTGGTGCTGTTGGCGGGGCGAACGATCGCCTGCCCGCGCGTATCTGACACGCCCCCTCCCCCATTCCCACCCCGCTCCGCCTCGCCCCGCTCCGCCTCGCCCCGCTCCGCCCCACTCCGTCTCTTCCCGACCCTCTCCTCGTCCCTCCTCGTCCCTCCTTGCCGCTCCCCGCCCCTCCTCACCACTTCACTCCCCAATCCGCTGCGCCCCTCATCGGCCCTCCCCAACCCTTTCCCTCCCTGCTACGCCCCGTGCCTCCTCGCCGCACCCCGCCCCTTCCTTTACCCGCCTCCTTCCCCAACCCTGCCCGCCCTACAGCGCGCGGGCTCCAGCCGTCACGTCTCGCGCACTCCGCTTCTTCCCTCAGTTGCGGTTGATCCCTCTGCAACTGCACTTCCAAGGCAGATTTTACGAAAAAAAGGAACTAGGGTAATGCCACCCGTAGTATTCTCTGTATTAGTAATCGGGTCTTACCATTTGCTTCGAAATTGCAGCAGGTGAAGTTTATCCCTTCCAGTAGGGAGGATTTGAACGAATATAATTTTTGTTATTTATTTTCCCTTTTTATTTTTAAATAATAAACTGGACGTTTATAAATTGTAATTAAGTAACATGAACCGATGATTTTTGAATGATTTTGATCTCAAATATGATCAAGAGCTGGAATATCGATTGTTACTTCTCAATCAAATATCTAACTACCAAAATTTTGCAATTTTTTTGTGAACACTGGAACAAACACGGATTTGGAAATAAATTATTAACAAAAATAACACGTATTAAAAACTAACCAATTGTAGTCAAGGTAATAGAAATTTCAGAAAGAGGAATGCTAGTCGCCCATTGGGTTTTACTTAACGAATTTAGTTCTGTAGACAAAGAAGTTAAAAAAAAACTACAAAAATGTTCTTACTGTGACCACAACCGGTGCTTTTACCGAAACTTCACTGTTCGCAATCTGAGCAGCATAGAATGTTAAAGCGGGCACGCCTTAGGGGTCTTCGTTTGAAGAGTTTCGGGTTTAGATCCCATCTTGGGCTAGGATGTTCCAGTGTTGTGGCAAGGTGGATCTCACCCAACCACCATGTATCAACCCTTTTTCTTCTACCTGGCTTGCATAGGGGCTTAGGGTCCAAGTACGTGTTTCATTTACGGTTGAATCCCGCATGTTTTGTTGTAGTACGTTGTGCATTCGCAGAAAGACTTGATTCACCCTTGAATCCTGATGTTTCCCTTAATTCACTTCCTTTCTTCTGTACCTTGTGTGAGTGTGAATAAGTTACTCACTGTTCCTCTTCCTGTTCCATACTCCTCTCCAATTTGAATACACACATTCACACAAGCATACACACGTGCACGCGCAAATGTGTAAACACAGATTCCTTTCAGTATGGCACTTTGAACGGGTTTTGACTACTTGTTCAAAAGTCGCTCGCTCATTGGGCATAATCAGAGAGCATAAAAAATAAGTACTGTGTATACAGTTGCCCACCTATCTCTCTTGAGAAAGTTGGGAAGTTTAGGGAGGTCCTATGTTCATGTCAGTGTGGCAAATTCAAACATCAACAACAACGATACAAACTCAGGATGTAATTGAAAGACGACCGCCGCCTCGATGTCTGGTTGCTACGATTGATAGTTTCTGTGGGATTTTTCCATTAATTCTAGGTGGATGCCATAGTAGAATCTTTAAGAACTGCAAGGAATCCTTCCTTCTCTATTGCACTTCCACTTCATTCTTAACCAAGAAATAATACTTCGATGCCAAGGAATAAATGGTAGTGCCCAGAGGCACTACCAGAGGGAGAGGAGCTCCGGAGGCCTCCGCTAAAATGTCGATTTTATTGATGTGTTTGTGATATGATTTTTATAAATTAATACATTTTTGTAACTAATAATACATGTTCTTTCATTTAAACAAAAAATATTTAATTTCTGTCCACGCATATGAAAAAATCAACTTCCAGGCACTAATAATTGTATTTAATGATAAAACGTTAAACATATTTCTCAAATAATGCCCGAAGTATCTTTAAAACATCGTAATTTATTACACAATTTTATAATAAGACTAAGTATTACGAATATTTACATACGTATTATTAATGTTTCGGTTTCCTGTGAATAATAGCGATTTATTTCGTCTCAGCAAAAGTCACTGTAATATATATATATATATATATATATATATATATATATATATATATATATATATATATATATATATATATATATATATATAATTTCGTTATATTTTGAACGAAAAGTACACCATTCACGATATCAACGATTTCCGTGTCATACAACAAAAAATCATGTGACGGTCTCTGAGGTCCCCCTCCCATGGTAATTCTTGAGTTAAGGTGAAACGATGATTCTCAACAAAATCTCGCCTGGCATTAATCAGAGAAACCACGCAACACTACCGATCAGAGGAGCCGGTCGCAGAATTATCCTACTGACAGCGGCTGAATTCGACCTAGCTATCTAGCCAGTGTCGAAAATCCTGCCACCGTCGGGAATCGAACGCTAGGTCCTACCGGCCAGAGACAAAGCAGCAGCAACAGTTGTTGCCCTGAGCAATCTCAGTTGGTGTCGTCTGCCAACCTATAAGTCAACGACGCGATAACCGTTGCCACTTTTCCTTTTGACGCTGCTTACATTTCAATAAAACTCCATAAAATCTCCGTCGCTTCGCCGCAGTGCTTGCTAGAAGTGATCTCTCGAAAAGCAGGCGCTGGAAGACAGCATGGCAATGGGGGGTAGCTCCACTTAATTATACAAACTATGCAGATGTTCCACAGGGCGAGCGGAGAAAGGACGGAACAGAGAAAAAGAGATGGGAGCGGGAAAAAGAGATAGGAAAGACGAGTGGTGGCAAGGGGGAGACGGCAGTGAGGCGGCGGGGAATAGAGAAGCGGGAGATGAGGGCAGGGGTGCTGGTGGAGGCGAAGCTCAGGCGGGGTAGAGGCAGTGGGGGTGGAGGAGGGTGTAGAGACGGCGGGTTGCGAGGAGCAGAGCATAGGCGGTGAGAGGTATGGGAGGGCGCTGACGGAGAGAGGGGAAGGACGGGATGGGAAAAGGCATAGCGAGAGATAGGGGGAGAGGCTGGAAGTGGGAGGGAGGCGAGAAGCGGGTCAGGTATGGGGAGGGGCGGGAGAAGTCGTAGAGTAGGAAGAGGGGTCAAGGGGTGGAACGGGGAGACGTCGCGGGGTCGAAAGGTGAGGGGCGGGTAGGACGGGTTCCACTGGTGGATCTTCGACTGCGCATCTGAATGCGCGCTGCTGCGAGCGCCCTCTGGATCAGCATTGCAAAGCCGGGATTAGCCGTCGACGCGACGTTACGCGAGGCGTCGCCGGGCGCTGCCAGGTGGGCGAGGGCGCCAGGAAGGGCGGAGGCGGCCTAGAGGCCAGGCGCCGGCCCCCTCTCGCTCGGGCGCCCACGCGACATGAAACCCGCTCCTCCCCCGCCGACCGTCTAGCTTCCGACACGCTTCCGCCGCGCTCTCGCCACGCTCCCTCCACGCTCACGCCCCTCTCGCGCCCCGCTCGCGCCCCGCTCGCGCCCCGCTCACACCCCGCACACACCCCGCACACGCCCCGCTCATGCCCCGCTCACGCCCCACACAAACTCTACTCACGCCACTCCCTAACCCCGCTCCCACTCACTCCAGCCTCCGTTGGCTCCCTCCGCTACCGCCATTCTCCTTACCCTGCCGCTCTCCCTCCGCGAACGGCCTCAATCCTGAAATCTGCCATCCTTTCCTTATCGAACTGCTTAGGGAATACTGATATTTCCATCCCTACTTAATTATGAAAGAGTTTGTGTTCTCATGCACCATTACCAAGGTATTCATAGTACGGTATTTCTCACGTGTTACCCGAAGATCGGCTGCTATGTATCTCCTGTCGCTGGTTTCGCCTATTTTACATGGCTGTGCTATTGGGATCAAGTATGTCCTGCGCTGTTTGCAGCTATCAGAATTTAAAGTATAACGCGTGTATCACTGCAACCGCCTTTAAGACGTCTAGTAATCCTTCTATGAACTCTTCTAATTAATACTTCTGGCAGTTTCAACATGAACAACGATATTATCGAAGAAATTAGATTAAAAGAGAAAATGCAAAAATGTTTACTGCAAAGCTGACATGGTGGGGGGTTGTAATTAATTTTATACCCTGAGTCAACTTCATTACTTGTTACAGAAATGTGTCTGTAATTTAGTGGAATTTCCGCAGTATGTCCTGATTCTTGTCTCCTTTGGCCACGAATATCCGCAGAAGTTTTAAGATCTCAGTGAAATATCACTATTCAAATGTGTTAGCAGGTGTGGGTAATGCACATATGCACATATTCTGAAAATGCACATATTCTGAAAATTGGATTTTAATGTGGCCAATTGATTATTAATATACGAAAGAAAATCATTTGCAAAGAGTGCTACACTCAACAATAACTTTTAGATGAAGTAATCACTGGTTATTCGGACGAATTGTATCGAGTGCGTCAGCTACAAAGGTCATTATTCCCGGGAGTTTGGTGCACGTTTCATATCGCGAGAAGTAGTGGTGATCTTCCCCCACATAATAGCGAGAACAGACACTGTCCTACTTGCCGGCAAGCGGAGTTTTCCCCAACCAGGTGTCTCCCACAAGAGGGGCACCCCTCCAGCCGGGATACGCTCGAAGCTCCTGAGCGATCTAGCGACAGTGGGGAGCATGTAAATGTAAGTACATGTAAATAAGAGGCGAGGAGAAGACAAGAAAAAGGAAAGAAAGATCGTCCGAAGTCCGTGGCCTGTTTGTTAGGGTACTACTCCGAAATTACCCTGGCGATGATTCGAGAAATACAGAAACTTCCTGATCTGAGCAGACGGCCGTTAGAATTCTCGTCCTACCAGCATCTCATCCTGCAAGCTATGTAACCAGTGTCGAAATCCCCGCCATCGTCAAGACTCGAACCCCAGGACCTCCTGGTTAGAGGTAATGACATCAATTGATGCCCTGAGCTCCCATATTCTGCCCCTGTAGAGTGGCGCGGGCGCTGCATTTTGCATTTGCACGTGCTCCGCTGTTCTCCGCTCAATCGCGTCGCCGTCGCTCTCCGAGCACGTGTCCCAGCGGCACGTGCCGCCGCAGGGGTGAGGGAAGAGGGGTGGGGTACACGCGTCGCCGGGCGTTCCATGCGTCAGCGACGCCTCACACCGCCTTCATCCCCCAGGCAACGCGTGTTGCCCCGTCCGCCGCCGCAGCCGCCGCCGACACGCGCGCTACGCCACTGCCAACGAATAGAAACGGCTCTATGGTATTCGGCATTGCGAGGTGTGTCAAGCTGGAATAGCGATGTTAGCACACCGGAATGAAACGTGATAAATTATTTATTTCTATTAAATTGCTAATAAATTGCCTCAATTTGGAATTAATTGCCACGTATTTTCGTGCCAAAAACGAGTGCGAGCTGGCTTGACGCGACGCCAGCATGCCCAAGAGCTCACACCTGTTTTCGCCACGAAATTCCGTGGCAATTTTTGCTAATTTGTGGCAATTAGTTAGCAATAAACCATTCGAGAGTTTCCGTCGAGCTCCGATCATAATTTAACTTATGTGCGTGCGGACATCCCATTCTCACTCATCTTCACCGTAAATACGTGGAAATTAATGCCAATTTGTAGCAATTAATTGGCAATTAAATAGCAATAAATCATTTTACGTTTCATTCATGTGTGCTGAGATGGCAGTTCAATCTTGACGCTCCGGCATTCTGAGCCTTGAAACAACAACGCTCCAACTGACCAAATCGATGTTTGTGTGGATGGAATTGTTAATGTTATAAGACTAATTGTTTTTTAGTGATATCGGGCGCGCCAACTTCTGTCATTAGTTCCGTAAATGTAGTGCATTTTTCCTCGGAAGGTGTCGGTAGTCTTCCTCCGCAAGATGTTGAGATCCCGCGCGGACCTCCCGTCGGCTGGCAGGGTTTCCCCCAACCAGGCATTTCCCACCTGCGGGACACTGCCCCAACCGGGACAAGCTCTAAGCTCCCGGCCTGTTTGATAGAGTAGTGCGTGTTTGTGTGTGTAAGGGGTGAGGATAGGATAAGGTACAAGAAGAAATGATCGCGCGTGATCCATAGCCCGTAAGGGGTACTGCTCCGGCTTTCGCCTGGTGTTGATCGGAGAAACTACTGTAAACAATCGATCAGAGAAGCCGGTCGCTAGAATGATCCTCCAGACAGATACTGAATTTGACGTAGCTATCCAGGTAATGTTGAACGGGACTCAAACCTAGGATCTAGGACTCCCCCACTACCCAGTCAGTGGCACTATAGTGACATCAGTTGATGCCCGGGGCAACCTCTCCCGGTTTAATATTATAAGGTTCTCTCAGACATCTGATGCAAGTAGAACATATTTGCTGCAATCTATCGGCGTGATACTGTAAAAATTACCACTCTAGGTGTAGATATGTCTGAATTGGCGAACATAAGAAATTGTGGCGTCAGTTTACTCAAAATGAATTGTCGTTCAAAAAGGCCGATTCGGCGCGTAGCCCCTAAGCCCGAGTAGCCGAAGCCCTAGGCGAATGCCTGCTCCATTTGATCAGACCGAAAGACAGACACCCTAGACGGAATACTTCGCGCTTGGCTATTAGAGAACGGCGTCGCTCGGTACTCGTCGAATTGCAAATGTCTGAAGCCGTCACTACCGCCAATACCAGTTCATTGATACCACTCAATACCACTGATTACGGCGGTTTTGTTTATTTGTATTTTCAAATATAAATTATAAGGTCCTCCAACAGCCCAGCTAGTAGCTTCAGTGAAAGCCTCGAATATTACTTAGTTAAAATGATTTCAATACTAAAAGCATTGAATCCTTAATATCAACCCGAAATTTATACGACACCCGACCTAATATTTTGAAATCGAACCAGAACTTGACGTCGACCCAAATCTCGCCTCGACCACAACCCAAATTCTGCGCCAAACTCTTACTTCCAACCACAACTTAGACCACGGCTTGATACTCGATTCCAACCATTTCCAGATCCGCACATCTATCATTTCTCGCAAGTTAAATGAAAACCCGAGAAATACAGAAAATGATTTTGACGTAACAAGGTTTTGCAACTCAGCTCCCTAGGATCGAAAGGTGAACGAGGTGAAATTAGCTCTTGTTCCTTCGCCAATTTGTCCTTGAGAAAAAAGCAGAACGGTGAATATGAATGTATTACAGATTAGATCTGACCGCTAGCGTCAAGCTTCACAAATCAAAACGTACCTTTCTGGTGTCATTCTAGTCGCAAAATACTCTCAAAAACGTTACTTTAAATAGTTTTATTTTGGCGATACTAGGCTCTATTTTTATCATGGTCAGATGAGTTGCAAAATAATGTTTGAAATACGTTAAGAAAGCACGTCTAATGACATTTCAGAAGATGTCTGTCTAAACTTGGTAATTCTGTAAAAGATATAATATAAAATAATCACTCAAGTTTGGAGAAAAGAGCAAGTTGCTAACAAAAACTATAATAAAAATATGGTTAATATCAGAAATTGTTCCTGTAAAAATGATGTCAATAGAAAATAATAATTAGATTAATATGGTAACACTTTCCATTAGAACTTCAATTGCTGAGTCGATTCCAACTGTTTTACAAACAAATCTTTCTTAATTCTGTAATTATGGATTGGAATATAACTTACAATCAGCAGTATTTTAATGAAGTAATTACGCTTGATATTTGAAAAGATTTGCAGCCTCTTGTATAAAGCGGCTCAGGAGACTGTTCGTTCTGCAATACCAAAATAATTGGACCATTTAACATAAGCTGACAACTGTCTCACTACACTCTTTAAAAACACTTCAGAATTTCAGCAAACAAAGCATTTGAGAGTTATGAGGTATAAAGAAAATTCTCTGAATATTTTTTTTTTTATTTTCATAAATAATTAACAGAATAACAGAAATTATTATTAGTTTGCTAATAGCACATAGAATAACAAATGTTTTAAAGGCACAATTTACAAATAAGATATTCAGGTATAAATTCTGTACTTTGACGTTGTTCTTGGTAAATATTGAGCCGTTTGTCCCGATCTATTATCTCAGAAATGATTTCGCCATATGTTCTCAGGTCTCCCCAATGATCGTGCTTTAAATATATATTACTTTATTTTTCACTCTTGTTTCTTGTATCTGGCTCCATATGTTTGCTTCTAAATTTAGCCTTTTGAATTGTGTTCGAATGTCATTGCTTCACTTTTTGTCCATCAAGGAGTAAGTAGCACACCTGAAAAATCTCATTTCGCCTCTCTATATTGCCCTTGTTTCTCCTTTTTCCAGACTACGCTTTCAGAGACAATGAGCAAGATAATAATTGCCATTACTTTATGCAATTTCAGATGTGTTCCATACAAATGCGTTCTATTTTTATGAAACCCTGATGACGACCATCGCCACGATGTGTGAATTATGAAGAATAAATTATTAATTATTCATAAGAAAATATTGTTCATTTATTGAGATCAAATTACTTTTATCGTTATTAGTATATATTATTCTTTTTCAGATAGTATCTATTAACTAATTCGTGCCCTAACAAATTTGCCAACACAAAGAAGACAATTATTTCTATAAATTCCCTGCGATCGTTCCTCTTAATTCATGCGCTTTGTGTTAAAGTGAATTTCTAACTTCACATTTGCCAAGTAGGCTTCCTTTTCAAGTCGCAACAAACGTCTTTTCTCGCTCAAAGGCGAGGGGGAAATCTCGCTCAAGCGAACAAGGAAAACTGGATTCCTGTGCAGCTCTAGAAATGCGTAGCGCGCTCATGTACATTATTCTTGAACTCCGGCGGAAACGAAGTTTACCGTTCGTGCACCAGCGTGCTTCCGCGGCGGAGGCAACAGCGGCGGCGGCGGCGGCGGCAGAGGCGGCAGAGGCGGCGGTGGAGACGGCGGAGGAGGAGGCGAAGGAGGAGGCGAAGGAGGAGGCGAAGGAGGAGGCGAAGGAGGAGGCGAAGGAGGAGGCGAAGGAGGAGGCGAAGGAGGAGGCGGAGGAGGAGGCGGAGGAGGCGCAGGAGGAGGTGCAGGAGGCCGCGGCAACGCGGCGGCGGCTGCAGAGGAGGAGGAGGCGGAGGAAGAAGTGGAGGAGTATGCGGAGGAGGAGGAGTAAGTGGAGGAGTAAGCGGAGGCAGCGGCGGAGGAGGAGGCGGCGGCTGAGAAGGAGGATGAGGAGGAGGTAGCGGCGGGGGCGGCGGCGGAGGCGGAGGAGGAGGAGAAGGCGGGGGAGGCGGCGGCTGTTTACGCGTCGACGAAGCCCCTGCGCTGTGAGGACAGGACCCGAGCGTGAGGTCGAGCGGGGTGGGAGCCGTCATAGGAGAGGAAAGCGCCACTTGGTGGGTAGGGCTCATTCTTTCCTCGTGAGTTTTACAATGCGGGCAGACTTCGCCATTGTTCAATAATATAATTATCAAGGGGTATCGAAAGGCATCTTAGGCCAACGACAAGGCCGGTAGGTTGAGATAATCAATTGAGTACTGGGTCTGGAGATATTACTTCACGAATGGCATGGATTTGAAATCATTTAATGGATTCGAACGATTCTACATACTCAACAACCGAAAATATTTTCAAGATTTAGGCACTCATCTCAGTTCATTTTTTTTCATGAATTTTATTATCTTTTCTATTGCCAATACTCAATTACCAACTAGGATTAATGACATTGAATTGCTCAAGTTATTCTGTAATTTTATTTTTTATACGTTGAATTACTGAGAATGCTGCGCAAGTTATAACAGTAAAGTGAACATCATTGTCCTAATCAGTTTTGAAACGTTTGTGAGTGATGTATGTACATATCTTTCAACCACGTTCTAATGTCCACAAAGACAGTGTCTGACGTAGTCGAATTTGATGGAATAAATAATTATGTCAGGGAGAAAGGTAGTTTTAAAACTTACAAAGTTGCGTGTTTTGTTACATTAATGTATGTCTAGAATATGAACTTCTGCAACACTTCAAATAATCTTTTTCGAGCGCGTCAACTATTATGACAAGAAGTTCCGGAAGTATAGTGTATGTTATAATTTGGGAGGTTGCAGAGTTTTTCCACCCCTGAAATGTTAGATCCGACGCCGTCCTACAGGTGACAGGTTCGTGGGGGGTTCCTTCCATCTAAGTATCTCCGATAACGGAATTAGCCACAGCTGTAATATGTTCTAAACTCCCTACTAGTCTCACTTATGTGTGGTAGTGTTTGCATGTAAGTGTGTGTGTGAGGACAAGGATAGAGAAGAAAATGTCTCGTGTTGCGACCCGTTTGTTAGAATTCTGTTTCGGCATTCGCCTGGTATTCATCGGAGAATCCACTGAAAAGTAGCGATAAGAGCAGCTGACTGCTAGAATTCTCCTTCATTCAGTGATTGGATTTAATCTGGATTTTCACAGGAAATGCAGAAATCCACCACCATTTGGGACTCGAACGCTCAGTACGCCTAATCGGTGATCCTGCAGAAGAAACGGCAATTATGCCACTGAGCCATCACAAACTACTGTGAAGACGTTCTTTCGTTATCCACTCATTTTTAACACCCTTAACCTTTTTCTAATTAATATAATTTTCTAAAACCCCTTAATATGGTACATAAGCGTATTTCAACTTTAAATAGGGGAAGGAGGTTTATGTGATTTCAGCAGCAATTGACCAAACTGAGATGCCCTTTATCCCGACACCCATCGAAATCTGTTCAAAAATTTAAAATTTAAAAATATTTGGAAGAATATACCGGTAGAGTCTTTGGAATTCTGCATGAAAGTGTTACTTCCTTTCACTGTTTATTTTTTGGAATGTGCTACATTACGACTTCAGAACGGCAAAGCATCTATTGCGTTTCGCGTACCAGACGTAAATAAAACACAGAGTACCATTACGTAAACAAAACGATGGTGAGTCGAAAATCAACATTGTTGATGTTTCATGTATTGTGATCTTAAAACCAAATACTTGTATGTTCTCATGAATTCGTACTAATTTTTGAGCTAAAATGTCTTTGGTGTACTCAACAATCGGGAAAAACGTTTTCTATAATCGTTGTTGCCTGTTTTATTTGGCATCTTCTGGTGAAGGGGTGCGTACCCCTTATCTACCCTATAAAATCTACACGTAGATCGCTATGGAAGATTGGAGCTACTCTTCATACTCGGCTCTTCTCGACAGTATCGGCGGAGCCTGCTCTGCGCGAAGTTCGTTTGTAGTTCTGGTATGTTTGGCTTTTGAGGACTATCGTGAGCTCTCTTACAAAAGAGAAGTACTTGTATAAAATTGTCTCCATTCCAATCACCTTGTTGGACGCAATTACGCTCGGAGAATATATTCCGCAATCGTAAGAAATCCAAATTGTAACCATGTTACTGAGTATCAATGCATTTTAATAATTAAGTTTCTTCAAAGCATTTGTTCCCTCTGGAGCTTAGTGGTTAGATCAGTTGAGCGTAATCCAAGACCCGGGTTCGCATCCAGCTCGGTGCAACTAATTCTTTGAACTTATTAATTATAAAGAGAGAAATAATTTAATATATAATTCTGATTAATTTAATAAAGTTCCACAGCACATTCTTTCTCGCATTGTTTGTAATGCTCCCTCAAAATTACGCACAAAATTCTCATATTTTCAAATAATTTTACATTAAATAATTTAAAGATTTTGAAGAAAAGATTTAATAAAGAAAAATATCTGTCCTGAGTATTAAAATTGTATAAGAAAACTAGTTTGTAAACATGACAGCTTACCTTTTTAACTATTGAGCTTTCAACACGGATTCTAGAAACACTTATTAAAATAAAAAATCTCGGCTCGTTAAAATAGAGACGGAATGTCACAAAGGAGGTTGTGATTTCCACAGAAGAGTGAATTCCCTGAACTTTCCAGCTAAAAAAGCTCCAACCAGACGACATTACTACGAGAATATGATTCGGAGAGCAGAAAACTAATTATTATTATGAAACTTTTTGTTTTGAATGCGTTTCAAAGGAGCACATGCTATCTAGAAATTATTTGGTTCCACCTAACAAGTGAACAGTGCTTTCGCCAGAAGTCATATGTATTTACACGAACATTTTATAGAAAAAGTTCTAGTATTGCTTCAGGAAACAAAAATGCAATAAACAAAACAAATTTCATAGCAACGAGAAACCAGCTGGATGTACATTTTCTTAGTTGTGATGCAGCTCAATTCTTATGTGTTCGAGTGAGAATATTAAATGTAATAAACGAGGAAAAAGATTTAAAATTACATAGAGTAATTTTTATCATAATAGATTATTAACTACCGTATGCTCAATTCTGCAATTGTTTTTACATATTACTTTCACTTTGCGTACGTTAATTGACAAGAAAGCATAAATAAAATTAAAAATTATGTTAAAACAAATATTTTAACTTTTTTCGCGAGGTAAATCGAGAAGTAGCATGAATAAGTCAATATATTCCTTTATCCGCAATAGACACAAAAAATTGAAAAGTAAATGTGAAATTTAAAAATCTCAAAAACCAAATATAAAAAAGAAAACTTAAAAGTAATATCCTTTTGAAAATTCTTTTAATCTTACAATGCGACATTGCCCTGTTTAAGAAAAAATGTCACGTGTTATTGCCGAACCAGAACACTAACTTGACGTTATAAATTACTACTTTTTACTTCAGTGTAGTTTTTCATGCCAAAGTCGATTTTATATTGTCTTAATTTATTTTTTCCCTTCTAAGATTTCCAATAATTGTCGCTTCGGCTGCGGGCCAGAGCAGTCGCTCCAGTACAAGGGCTAGAAAGAAGTAAGTTAAGTGTGAAAGTGTAATTCAATATCGCTCAGAACTTTAGGAACAGTGGTGACTTAGGGATCAAAATAGTGTTGAATGGTCGTAATTATTCACTAATATTTCTTTAGTAGTTGAATAAACAACAATGATTAATCCAGCACAGAACGAATGTTCAGTCAAGCCCTAAATTTGATGTACAATTCGAAAGAGTTATCTGATGACGAAGGCAACGGGAATTTCACGAACAGAATGAAACGCACCGAAATATCGCATAAACTTCAACAAAATGCAAGTAACAACAACCAATTCGGGACCGAATCATTAGGCCAGCCCGAGGAATAAATGCATTCACTGTTGCTTCAACCCAACCGCATCAGAACAAGGTTATGTTCCAAGGAAAGCGAGCCAGCGATAACGACAATGATACACGTGTAGACAATGTAGAAAACAAAAATAGATTTAGTTGGCTAAATGAGGAGATACCAGATTTAAGTGAAGAAAATAAAATTTCACCAACTTTTGTTTCTAATTTTGGGAATCAAGTTACCCTTGCGAATGAAATAAAATCTGAGAGCGTAGTCTTCCGCGGCCGGAGTCTGGCGTAGTATTGCAACACTACGTCCTGATGGTCGCAGAATGGCGACCGAAACGTTGGCACCTGTGATCTGGCATCTCCCGGATAGCCAAGTAAACACAAAATAATCTAATGTCTCATGCAACTTCACCGCAAAATTCAAATGTCAAAGGATTCGAATCCAATTCCAGTCAGTGAACAACTTCCGAAAAAATGTTGACGATATACAATGCTCTCCTATATAATGCTCCCTACCACACACAATTCATATTCCTAATTAAACAAGAAAAATAATAAATGACATGCCAAATTAAAAAGCACCAGGCTACGATGTGATCAGCACAATCATTTTGAATTCTCAACCAGAGAACGCCATTACTTTTCTAAATAATATTTACAATTCTATAGAATTTTAATTGAGCACTGGATATTTTCGTCAAATATGAAAACACTCAGCCATTCGCCCAATAGCAAATCCAAACAAGAATCACCCAAAAGAAGAAAATTACAGACCCATCTGCCTGCTAACTATAATGTCAAAAATCATAGAGAAATTAATACTCATCAGATTGAACAAACATATCACGAAAACAAACAGTGCACTAAAGCACCAGTGTGACTTCAAATGACAATACTCTACCACACACCATCTAGTAAGGCTTACGGAACGTATTCACACAGCATTCCAAAAGGGAAAACACACTATCGCTGCACTCGTGGACATCACGCAAGCATTTGATAGAATATGTCATGCAGCTCTCTATTGTAAATTAATTTCAGTAGGTTCATCCAAGTATATAGTATTCTTATCCTTAGCTATATCACAAATAGAAAATTTTCAGTATCAGTCGAAGGCCACTGCTCTATTCCAAGGAAAAGTACTGCTGGAGTTCCCAAGGTTTACCACTTTCCCCCGCGTTGTTCAATATATACACTGCAGATATTCCTACTTCAGCGCAAAGAAACACCGCTCAGTTGGTCGATGACATTGCACTGTACGTCTCAGGGTACTCTATAACAACTATTCAAACACAGCTTCAGAATTATTTACATTTACTTACAAATTGGGCTAATGTCTGGAAAATAAAGTTAAATCCAACACAATCTGTAGCAAAAACATTCACCTTAAAACCATTCACAAACCCTCTTCCATTCTTCATAAATAACATGGAAGCAACATAGAGGTAAAACTCAGCAAGCCTAAACTAAACTAATTCAACTACGATCCTTACTGAATCAACACGATCAACTCTCCGAATTTGATGCTCTGTTACTCTACAAAGCAATAATCCGGCCGACACAACTTTATGCTTATCCCATCTGGATCAATGCTGCCAATATCAATCTAAACAAAATGCAAGCGATCCAAAATAAATTATTAAGATTAATTACAAAAGCACCGATGTTCATCAGCAACAACCAACTGTATAATGATTTAAATATAAACACAAAAAACCAAATGGCATACGTCGCACACAATTTTTACAAGATGTTAATTATTATCAACATCTTTTTATTTCCACCACAAATTATTTTTCTACGAGAACTCAATAAAAATTGTTCTGAATCGTCACCATTACAACAACTCGTATCATGGCCTTATGACGTCACATAGCACGTACATGAAACGCACTTGTGAAAGTGCTGTTACAGCAACAATCCCACACCATGGCTACTACATCCTTTAGGCTCTAGTAAAACCGTATTTTCTATTTCCGTCGCTTTCCCTCTCTACGTAGAAAAACCAGAACAAAAAAGAAAAAGATCGACAGAAAGTCTAAGAAAAAAAAATCACGTTCCAGCGCCAACCGAACGCGGGACCCGCGCGAACATAAGGCGCGCTTTCTGCGCAGCCAATCCGGACCATTCCGCAGCGAATGAAGCCAATCGCCCAGGCAATCGACCTCCCGCGGCTTCCGTTAAGCGCCCCCAATCCTGAGGGAACATCGGAAAAATGCCGCGCGAGGACGGACGTGCGTGGAAAATAAAATAAAAAAAAGAGAGGGAAAAAACATGGCAACATAAAAAAACTCGCGGACCTGCAGTTTTCAGCAGCTTTCGCGCTTTTGTGCGTGAATTTTTGACAGCCCCCGCCCCCGCAGACCTTTTGTCGAACGCCGTCCCCGTCGTCTCCGCCGCCTGCGCATGCAAGTTGAATGGGCGTCTCGTGAAATATAAAAGGAGTCGCTGAAAGCTTTTGCGCCACGTGCGCGCCGAAGCTGGCTTAATTATAAAGCGGCAGCCCTGGCCGGAGGGGGGCGTGGCCGGCCAGGTGCACGCCGCGTGCCGCGCCGAACGCCCAGCAGGCCGAGGAGGTCAGGGGCTGAGTGATGCAGGAGGCAGTGGCTGCTAACTGCGGTTGCGGCAAAGCCCTTTCCTTTACGTACTACCTTGCCTTTGAGGTTCTAGTCGAATTAAATGTAGGGTTTGTCGTAAAACGGAAATATGACAAAATTCGTTTGATCGTTAAAGGACAACGAACACATTTAGCAAGACGTAGGTTGTAAAGTTATTTATATATAATATATAATATATAATGTATAATATATAATATATTATATATAATATATAATATATAATAATATATAATATATATGAATTGACTATTCCCTCGACATGAACAACACCAAAATAACAATATTAATGTTCTGTATTAAATACATTTTTTTAAATGATGAGTTTTCTATTCAAGTTTTCTTCTTGCGATATGTTCGCAATATTTGTATATTTGGTTAAATCTAATTACATCGCGGCTGGGAAAATCGGCCCCTTTGCATGAAAATGTGTGATTATGAATCAATTTTAAATTCAGATTACACAGATAATTTTATTTTTTCTATCACAGTTTTCACAAATATTATAAATGATGATTTTGTAGACCACTGAGAACGTTTTGTTCGTTGTGTACTTGCAAGTATGGAACTGTTTATTAGTGCTTGTAAAATATTTAAAAGTTTTTCTGAAATCTTCTTTTTGGATAAAGTTAATTTTTGCTTTGCTGTTATTGAAGGTTGATGGAAACTGGTTAGTGATGTGGATTTTAATTTCATTGTTTAGTTCTATAATGTTTTCAATATTGTTAATGGGAGGGATTGTAATATTTTTGGAGTTTCCAGGAACGGTGAAGTTTCGGGATACGGAACTTGATTCCCTTTCTTGCAAGTCCTTTAAAGGGTCAAAGCTATTTTAAAGAGGAAAACCATAATCTTGAGAATAGCTAAACACAATATTTTTGTTTGGTTGCATGTTTAGATTTGTATCACTATGCTTTCGATTACCACTAGGCTCTTGGGAAATTGGTTCCGCACTTGTGCTGGTATTACAGTTGCACTTGGAAGAACTCGCAGTGCCGTTGGCCGGCAGATATTTACTGACCTTATTTAGTTGACCATTAACAATGTCATGCGGCATTATTCCAATTAACATGTGCGGCTGATGCGATGGGGGTAGAGGTAACCGCTAATCTGGTTGATGTTGTTCTAGTAAATGCTCTGGAATTGGTAGGAGGCGGCGCCTTCTTGATAAGCGACTCCATTTCGCCCTCGATCGGGTAGACCTGAGCGAGAGCATCTACCATACACTGGCGAATGCCAGTGTTGTCGGTTGAAAGTATTCCTCTAATTTGTTTAAATATTAACACTACACTATTCGTGAGAGTTGTTGATAACTATAACTTTCACTGGAACACAGAACCCAGGTACGATGCGAGGCGCAGAACTGTGCGAGTAGGTCCGTACTGTGCGACTGCTCGCAGCGAAATGCGGTATTTCAATGGCGTGTATAGAACGGAAGAATCTTGTAAATGAATGTTACTTTTGATTGGTTAAAGTGTACGAACATAATAGGAAAGTATGAATTAAATAATTTACCAGAATATACCGTCAGCCATTGATCACGTAACATACATTCCAGACATTCCTTTACCAAACCTACTACATGAACTACCATGTACATCATCCTCAGATTATGCCAACTACTACGGTAGTGAATCGGTCGTTACTTATTTTGCCAAAGAAGAAGATCACAATATTTAATCAAGAAGAGCATATTGATTTTGTACGAGATCTTTGCCTTCCTAAGGAATTGACGCAGGTACTAGTCTCACGGTTGAGACATACATGCTCTCTTCAAACCCAAGAGTTCCTTGATTGTTTCAACAAAGAGGGCCCACAACATTCAGGCTGTATTTATAAAATTTGGAATAAGGTATGTCAGTGATCAATGGAGGTTGGTATAAACCTAACTTCAAATCTGTTGTCCATAATGAAAATCAATATGCCTTAGCAAAAGAATCTTATTCTATCCGCTTAAAGGAAACATACGAAAATGTAAAAGAAGTGTTAAAAAATATTTATGAAGAACACCAGCGGGTTGCTTGTAGAGACTTTGAAAATTATTGGAATATTGTTGGGACTACAACTGGGATTTATAGTCCTATCACCTACTTTCTACGTGAATGGGATAGATCGGGATAACAGCTCTGGGAGAAATGTGATTGGTCAATCAGAACTACTTTGAATTACCGGAGGTAAAAATGTCGTGAAAAGAAGTTTGATTAAACGTGAAAATATTATCGTAAAAAATAAGCTTATATGATGCTTGGGAGAATATTCTACCTTTCAGTGAAAATTCAAACAATTTTTTTTGTTACTTAAGTTCGCATCAGCTATTGCGACCACAATTACGTGTAACGGTATGGTAACTATGAGGATGACACGATATGATGATGATATGGGGGTGAAAGGACGAACACAATACAACCATGTGCGAGGTGGGACTCGAACCTGCGATCCTTCGGTCCGAGATCGTTATGGCACTACTGCCTTACCGATCTCGGCCATCCGGACCGACCCCAACAGAGTTGTTTCAACCATTTGAGATTTTAGCGCGGGCACAGAGAGAGACGACAATCTTAGAAACAATCGTATAATTTTGATGCAATAAAGATTATATGAGTTAGATAAAGTTTATATTGAAAAGGACACAGCGAGAAGGACTTCAATTTTATTAATATAGATTGTACATATTTAACCGCCATTTACTGAATTTCCTTTGATGTTAATATCTTGGTTTGTTGTGTTATTTGATGTCTGTTTACATTTTCCTTCACTTTAAGAAATGTTAGCCTCGCACATTTTAAAACTTTTAGCTCACACTTTGATATATATTTTCCAGAAATGTCTCTTATTCTGCATAATTTGATATCTTACATCTGCAATGAAATTACCTTCGTGTTGGAAAACGAGGGTTGCGGTTCAGATTTGTTATCTCTACATTCTGAGGTGTAATTTCATCGCACAAGGTTCGTTGTATCAGCCATGATCGCGACAATTTTCTTCAAAAGACTTGGACATTTACGGGAATCGGGTTGGAAAATCGAGATAATCATAAGTCAGAAGTCGAACAAGCGAATTCGACCCTGCTCTCTTTCTTCGAGCGACCTCTTTTCCTTGTACTCATTCCAAACTACACAGCAATAAACATAATTCTGATAACAAGCCCGTACAACTTTGAAATACCAGACAGCTTGATCCGTATTCTATTTTTCCCAAACGAGTAACTACGAACGTCTGCGCTCACAACTCCACGGATAAAACTTACTCTCGAATCCCCCCCGATTCTAATTTTTTCAAGACACAAATTTGCCGCTGACCATATCCTCAACATCTGTGTGCAAAAAACTACACCTGACAGAGTTTTATTAAACCGCTGAACTATTAGTTTTTGGGTTACCTGCAAGTTGATGATTTTGTATTCAGGGCGCATTAATAACTATGCTCAATAGTTTCATATAAGTAGTACAAGTTATATTCTGGAAAGTGAATTTGTTCCTTTCACGTAACATGAGATACGGTGCCGACCTAAACGTCTTCTTACTGGATTTCCCTGTTCAGGTATTGCCGAAGTGGGGGACTGTCTCAGCAAGCCCTAAGCTGCGGACTGGCCTCCCGTCATATGTGGTATTATAGTGCATGCAAGTGTGAGTATGTAGTGTGTGTGTGTGTGTGTGTGTGTGTAAGACAAGAGTAGATAAAAAAGTATGAGAAATCACAGTTCAAAGATGAGAAAGAAAAGTATTTATCTTATTCTCATTCACAGATATCAAAATAGAATTCA
Source organism: Gryllus longicercus (assembly GCA_038098605.1). Lineage (NCBI taxonomy): Eukaryota > Metazoa > Arthropoda > Insecta > Orthoptera > Gryllidae > Gryllus > Gryllus longicercus. The sequence goes on from JAZDUA010000985.1 coordinate 133,227, forward strand.
GATTGGTGTATAGACATCCACATGAATCGGGTATAAGCCCGTGTCTCTTCGCTCACATCGTCACTCATGCTCATTGCTTGAAATTCACATCAATAACTTTTAACAAAATACTTGTTCTCGTCTTTAATGTAGAGAATAAAAAATACATATTTTAAAGAAGTAAAAAGAATGTGTGTAAGATGAATTACTTTCGAAAAGTTATCATTGCTGCTTTATTCTGGATGCTCTTGGGAGTATGGAACCATTCGGTCGCGTTGAATTTGACTCCATTTTTTCTGATATATTAAAGTACGTTTTATTTACGTACGTATTACGTACGTTTTATTTTCAGACAATTATAAGATTACGCTTTTTTATGGCACGACTATGAAAAAGATACTGTAAAGAAGAGATATGCCTTTGGAAAGAATTTCTCTTGTGGTAACAGTGCTTTTATAAACCTTCCCGTGGCATGATAATCTCAACAAAGTTTTTGCAAACGCCTCGCAGTGGCTACCTCTTTAATATTTATTATTTGCGGTCGGTTGGTTTGTAGACACATGGCAGGTCTCTTAGTACGGCGTTCGTCTGGAAACATTCGTACAGTACAGTAGTCTACTAAGGATCATCATCATCAATAACAGATAATTGAATATTTATAATAGGGAATTACCTTTGAAACATAACTATCATATTGTCGTTAATACAAAATGTAAATGAGTGTAAACATCACTGGATATGGATTCATACGAGCGTTATACCTACTAAGTCTGTACTGCAGTTTTCTCAGCATATAGAGCTCTGGTGGGAGGCAGAGGTAGGCAAACACCTCAAATCTCACTGGGCTTCTCACTGGGCTTCCCACTGGGAACAATTCTCTGACAACCTTGTCAGATCGTAGAGTTAAGGGAAATGTGTCATCTGGAATTTCAGATATGTTGTCCGATCTCCCCAGCAACATTTAATTATTGAAAGCTGTTGTTTTAGCTCGTCAGCAAATTGAGCGTAATCAAAACACATGATGTTACGTATACGTCAATATGTCTTCAAACTTAGAGTACTTGAAACTGATTTATGAAACGTGCGTACATCCTCTCCTGGATTCACCGCCACGCGTAATGAGATTATCCAGTGTCATCTCTAGTTACGTCTCTATTTACTAGAGCTCTTTGGCAACGTCGCATGTCCTGCGCCAACGCGAATTGCCATCGGCCTCTGACGCCGATTTAAGTGCGGCGTTGCCACAGTGGGAATATGATATCCGCGCGGCACCGGTTGCGGCTCGACGCCTACGAGCTATCGAATTTCCTCCTCCGCGCAACCGGTCGAAAGGTTTCGGGTTATCTCGCCACATTAACAAAGGGGAAGAGAGCTCCATGAGCGAGTGAACGACTGCGGTGACTCGCATCGGCAGAGGGGGAGGGAGAAGGCCAAGCGGTTGAGCGGTGGGCGGTATGAAGCTCGCAGCACCAGGACTCAACGACGCACCATCAAAGCGAATGGCACCAGTCTGACGGTTGCACTTTGTTCTATCAGCGCGTATTTCAGTACGTCGGGTTCTGTGCGAATTCCTCGGATAAGTACCGATGTTATGTTAAGTCTGCGTACGTTTCAAACATGTTTCGTCTTTTTCATTAAAAACTAACGGTGCAAAAACTTATCCCTTCCGTAACAACGCGAAAAGTACTGAAAGTTTCGAAAATTTGTATATGATCTTACTTAACAATCTATCATTCAGGAACACATTTCATTAAGGGAAAAATCTCTATCTTTAATATTTTAGTTGTAGGAACACTCCGAACAGTTTTTTTAGCTTTTGCAATTTTTGAAAAATCAAGGCTTCGAACGATTATGAGACCTGCACCATTCTTTTAAACGTCCTTGACACTAGCCAACAACAAAATGTAATAAAAAACAAAGGGGTCATTATTTTGAAAATTTGGAAAATGCACCAGAAGATTTATGTATAACACCTGTTTCAAAGCACCTGTGTAAAGGTACCTGTTTCAAATTCAAGGGGCCGCGACATCAGCCAGATCGATGCGGGAAAGTCACTTATGGAGAAAAACGGCTGGACGGTTTAGCCGTTAGTGTTGTTCACAGGTAGACAGACGGGCAGACAGACAGATGTAGACAGACAGACAGACAGAAAGGCAGAAATACAGACGGACAGACAGACGAACGGACAGACGTTTTGACGTCATTTGATGTTTCACAAAAAAACATTTTGGCTACGCCACGGGATTTTTTTCTAAATTTAGAAACTCGATTTATCCACTTTTGATTTACAAGGGCCCCGTAATAAGAGTTTTCTGCCGAAAATTCGCTGTTTTTTCATGTAAAATTACATAACTCTCTCTCTCTACTTCGTAGCGAGAAAATAAAAATATTGGGTCTTTCTCATTTTTTTCGGAAATATCAACAATTCAAGAGCTTCAATTTACGTACATGATTAAAAAACGGAAAGATGCATGACAGTTCTTTAGTATCAAGATATCAAATCGATTCCTGCCTTGCCACTTCAACTAAATACATTTCTTAATAATTTCTAACTTTCTTAATTTTAGAGTAAATGTGTGATTTTGGATAAAATGAACTAATCTGAATTATTCTGTTAAATTCTACTTGCTCTCCAGAGCATGCACTCAGCATGCATTCATATGTCCCCAAAACTTATATTTTCACTTTGGATTGTTCCATCGCCCTTCAGCTAAAACGTTCACCTTTCGTAATTGTGTGGGAGAGGGAGGGAGATGAAGGAGTGGGAAGTAAGAGTGAGAATGATGAAGAGATAAGGGCAGGGCTGGAATGGAATGGGAAATGCGAGGAGGGAGAGAGAGGGAGAATGAGAAGACAGAGAATGCGAAGATAGGAATTAGTGTAGGTCACAGAATGAAAATGAGAATGGTTGTGGAAGACTGTGTGGGTGTAAATGAAGTGCAAAGATATTAAGCAATCATTTTTAAGAGTCTAGAAATCTTACATTCTTTTCATTTGCTTCACATTTCAAATATGAAATTAGACAATTCTTTGCATGTATTGTATATGGCTTCGTACAATGCCCGAATTCAATGTGATAATTTTCAACATTTTCTTTGATTATAATTTATTTCCCATTCACCCATGATTTTCTCCACTTGTCTTCTACGTGAGATATGGATTTGAAATGCGTTAAATAATGACAGAAGCGATAGTGCAATGAAAGGAAAAGAAAACTTTGACAACAACTATCCAAAATGGACATTGTCCTACCACATAATCCATACGGAGCCGACGTTATTTGTGCGTCCACATTACCTACAGACAAATACCAGTATGGATATCTTCAGTCTCCAACTAGACTTGATGAATCGTTAGAATTAAAAATATTTTACTCCATATTTTAATTCAGACATCACATAAAAGAATGAAATATCCAAATACATATTGTTTACTGACTCACTTTAGCTACTTCTGGGTAAAAAAACACTAAATAGTTCATAAATAACACTGTGCAATTTACAGTAGCAGGAAAACCACGCCACCGCAAAAAAGGCAGAGCACCCGTGAACGAAATTGCAAGAGGAAAGCTCTCAGCGCTGCCCCACTGTTTGCTCTTCGGACAGCGCAAGGGCGTTACAAGCGCTCGGTAGCCTCATTCACCTGAAGTAAACAGACGCCGGGCGCGCCGCGGGGGGGGGGGAGGTGGCTATCGAGGCAAAACTGGCTTTGCGAGCCTCGTTATCCGCTCCCCCACGGGCACGGAGAGGGCAGGCGCGGCGCTCGGGCAAAGGGGGGGGGTGAAGGGGGGGCGCAAAAGAGCCGTCACTACACGTTGCTCTCGGTCGCTATAAGCCGGTGCATGTTGTAAGATTACACTAGGCATTTATACATGCAAAACAAAATACGTAATCTATTTCAAAAAATGTGCAAGCGATTGCTACACTACCACGGTCTGTCTTGTACCGACGAGAACGTGGGAATTAAATCAAATTTTTGGTATTAATTTATCCAATTCTTGCCGAATAATAACCTTTTAATGAAGGAAATATAATTTATACTCAAACGATTTCTAATATTTTCGTAAAAGTTTTTTTTTTGCAAATTAGTTTCAACTCATTTATTTATCTACACGATAAATATTTTCTCAACATTTGAACTCCCTCATTAGGGTCATTGTCATTGAAATTTTACACAGCAGCTTGGTTAACTAGAGGTGCTAAAACAAAGCACAGTTTTCTCGTTCGATGATGAAAAATGTTGAGAATAAATAATATTCCAAATTGAGCACTTCTAATATTACAGATATATTTGCAATTTCTATTCATCGTACTGCTTGAAAGAACAGATAATCTTCAACCGTTTTAACGAAAATGATATCCCACACCATATTTACAGCCGTATTTTTCTCACTTCGAACTCATATACCACAGAAAAAATTTGAGTCACTTTTCATGAAAAGTGTCCTTCATGTTAAGTACCGCCCAATAATTAAAATGTTCATTTCAAATTCGTAATTCTCGAGTTCTGACAGACAGATTGGGGAACATTAAATTTAGAGGAAAAATCTGGGTACGTTGTGGTTGAATTGTTCATGTACAGGTGACGGACAGGTGATTTTCGCAGCTTTAAATAACTTACTCCATCGTACACATAAGAGAAAATAAAACTTGAGCGCGAGTAAACTCTGCATCATCCGTTCTAGCTCGTTCAATTCGTCAATCAATAACGCTTTTGTGCGCCCGCAACCACTCTTGTGTCTGCATTTATACTCTTTGACTCATGATTTCCATTCACATCATCTTACTCCATCATAATTACTCTGGTCTTGAACATTCGTTTCCTGCTGTGGTCTTTGAACGTTCATTTCAGGGGAAAAACTGTGTATGTTTTAAGAGCTAGAGTTGTTCACGGAAACATGATGGACAGACGAGCGAACCGCATTGTCAGTACCAGAGCGTGTATTTCTGTCCAAATCTCCCGTTCCATTTTTGCAGTTTTAAATAACTTTCTCCATTCTACGCATAAAAGAAAATAAAACCTGAGTGCGAGGTAAAACAGTACCATGCATTCTAGCTCGCTCAATTCTTCGTCAATCAATTACGCTCTTGTGCGCCCACAACTACTCTTCTGTCCGCATTCATACTCTTTGACCCATGATTTCCATTAGCATCGTCTTATTCCACACCGTATTTGCTCTGGTCCCGAACCAGCAGCAAGTATGCCGTGTGCCGTTTGCAATGTAGTTAACGAACCTAATTTTGTGAAATGTAAAACTCTGCTGACGTACAGCAAAGAAGATCTGTCGCATTTGCGCGTGACAATCAGTAATGGAGCCTCCTTTGATCCCCCCCGCGCGAACCCACCTGCGGCACCCGCGTCAGCGACGACGGGAAAAGCTGGCGCGAAAGAGGAGAAAGAGGATTAAAAAGGGCGAAAACGGAAGAGAAAGGGGGAAAGAGAAGTGAGAGTAAAATAGAAAGAAAGAAAGGAAGAAAGGGAGATGTGTGTATGTGGTAATGGTTGATTGACAGTGGTAAACGCAAGTAAGGACGAACGAACTTATGACAGTCCTCGTCAAACACGTCGTATTGCAACCAAAGCCATGCAAAGTTGGACGAAACGACATAGCACGTTTCATGTTAGGTGTTTTAACTTTGTGTATCCGCACATTCATATATAGTAGGAGTGATGTGGCCAATAGTAGAAGAAAAAGTTAACACATTAATAATTTATCGAAAATAAGCTCTTTCAAGAAAGGGTTAGAAAGTCATTATTATTATTATTATTATTATTATTATTATTATTATTACTATTATTATTATTATATTATTATTATTAATACCCTCTCGGAACGATATTGTACTTTTTAAGAGCTAATAAAGAAGCTCGTGTGCGAATGTATAAGAATCTTATTGGAGCAGTAGATTATAATTAGGAACTAATATAAAAACTGGTTAAGGCAAGAATAAAGGTGAACAGCCAAGGAAGTGATCGGTTTGCTTGCCTCATCAACGTAAAAGAGTAGAGTTATCATGTGCTCGTCGCTGAGAACATGTAAAGGCTGATTAGTGTATGAGAGAGAGAGCGAGTGAATGACTGACAGAGCGAATGAACGACTGGCAGAGTGTGTTTGAGTGAATATGAAAGGGAGAAAAGATTGGTTGAATGTGAAAGGGTGAAAAAGAGTAAATGAATAAGTGTGTTGTAGTGACTGTGTGACGTGAGACTGCTGAAGTGATTGACGGGTCGGGTGTGGCCTTGAGTGAATTGGAAAGGGAGAAAAGAGTGGGTGAATGTGGAAGGGAGAAAAAGAGTAAGTGAATAAGTGTGTTGTAGTGACTGAGTGATTGTGTGACGTGAGACTGCTGAAGTAATTGACAGGACGAGTGTGGCCTTGAGTGAATATGAAAGGGAGAAAAGAGTGGGTGAATGTGGAAGGGAGAAAAAGAGTAAGTGAATAAGTGTGTTATAATGAGTGAGTGATTGTGTGACAGTGAAATTGCTGAAGTGAACGTGTGAGTAAGAGATTGACTGGGAAACTTACAGGAGGGACAGGTGTGGCCTCGGTACCCAGGATCAGAGACGCGTAGGTTACGAGCATAGGGAAAAGACTAGGGGCGCCGAGTGCACGGAGAGATGACGCAGAGGAGACCCCGTCGTGGGGTGACGGGAGAGGCGGAAAGCGATTAGGGGCGGGGCGCGCAGGGCGGGGGGTGTGGGGTGTGGGCGTGTGGGCGTGTGGGCGAGATGGAGAGGAGGCTGCGTGCTTCCCGGAACACTCGCTCTCTCCGAGCCGCGCGCCTGCTCATCAAGCGCGGGCGGCGGTGGATCAAAGAGACGCAATTGCAGGGGGCTAGGACAGAGCGACGGCGACGAACGCGCGTACATCGCCTCATGGACGCAGCGAAAATTGCAGAAAAGGGAAGAGAGGCACTGAGCGGCCAAGAATGATGAGAGGTACCTTATGGTATTGATTGCTTTTTTGTTGTTAGTGATTTCGGGCGCGTCAACTGCTGAAATCGTTGCTCCCGTGCGTATAGTGCATGTTTTTTCCCTGGGAAATTGGAGGCGATCTTTCCTCATTGGATGGCGAGATGGCATAACTAAGTATCTCCCACCAGCGGGGCATCACCCCAACCGGGATAAGCTCTAAACTCCCGACCGGTCTCTCCGGCATGTGTGGTACTGTTGTGTTTGTTGGGTGTGTAAGTGTGTGTAAGTTAGAGGTTAGGATAAGACACAGAAGAGGAAAGAAAGTTCGCGCTCCGTGGTTCGACCCCCGTTGCAGAACAATTTCGGTACCCTGGCTTTTCTGTGCTATTGACATTGATTACGAAGTAGTAAAGCATTCTTCAAAAAATCTGTGATGACTTTACCCTTTTTGCCCGCCACAAACATAACAAAAATTCTCTGTACTGATTTTCCACGACTTCCTTGGCCTTTTTCACTCTTCTTCGGTTTATAATCATTAAAATACTTGATTACAAATTAAACAACCACGGTATTGACGCGATCAGCAGTCGCGAGACCTCAATACTGTCAACATGAGAAATCAAATAAACTTGTCCGGATGGCAAGAAACAGTTCGAATTCAGCGCGCGAAAATATTTAAACAAACACCTTTGTCGTCTTTGGTCCAAACATTTACCAAAATATGTAAACTTGTGGTATTATGGAATAATACCTACTTTTTTGAATAGAAAATAACAGAAAATCAAATTTAAGAATTTATAGAATTGAGATGCAAATTATGGCAGTTCCTGTATTGCATTAGGCTCACAGTTCTTGTCCGATATTAGGCTGAATTTTCACCTGAAATTACTTATTCAATATAAAAGTTCAAGTTAAAAGTTTTAGTTTAACAATAATTTTAAAAATGACTACAAGGCATTGCAAAGTCATGTTTTCAAGAAATTCCTAAGTGATTGAGAAGACTGCCAGCGCCGGCGAGTGAATGTTGGATTGCATATGGCAGTGAGAGCGGGGACGGCGGCGGGGTCGGTTGCAATAGTGAAGGCGGGAGCCAGGATCTCTGCGGGGCGGGCCAGGAACAGTTGCGAGAGTAAGGACAACGGCGAATGAATAGAGACTAGGACTTGAACAGAGGTGAGAGCGGAGGCAGACACTGTGGCAGCTCATGTGAAACGAATATTAGGAAGAGGGGAGAACAGCGAATGAAAAAGGCGTCTGCAGAGGCTACAACTGATTATATGAAGTTATCTTTCACTGGGGCAGCAATTGTGGCAGTAGACGCCGGAGGGCTGAGGACGAAGATCAGAAAAATGATGAGGATTAGGAGTCGAACGAAGACGAGAAGATTGTGGAGAATGAGGTAGAGGAGGACAAGGAGCTGGTCATAGACGAGTAGAGAGTATAAGAGGAGCAAGACAGGGGGAAGGAGGAGCATGAGGAGAAGGAAAGAGATGGCAAAAATGTGGAAAAGGTGGGCGAGATGACGAGGATGAGGACAATAAAGAGTGAGAAGAAGGAGAATAATATTGGGGAGGGGAAGGAGATTGAGGAGAAGTAGTAGAGGGAGGAGAAATAGTAGAGGCAGGGGAAAGATTAGATGGAGGAGAATATGGGAGAAAAAGGGAGAAGAAACACGGGAGAAGGAAAAGGGAAGGAGAAAAAATAGAGGATAAAAAGAGCAGAAGAAAAGGAGGAGGAGAAAAAGGAACGGAAAGAAAAAGAGGTGAGGGAAAAAGGGGTGAAGAAAAGGGGGAAGAAAACGGGAAGGAAAAAAGGAGTGAAAAAGGGAGGAAAAAAGCGGAGGAGAAACGGAGGGAGAAGAAAAGGGAGAGGGGAAAGGGGAAGGGAAGAAGAAAGAAAAGGTGTGGGAAGCAGAAAGAGGACTGGAAGTACAAAGAGGAGGGGAAGAAGAGCAGAAGGAGAATATGAGGAGGGGAAGAAGAAAAGAAAAGAGGATGGGGAGGAGATAGAAGAGAGGGGTGAGAAGGAGAAAGAAGTGGAGGCCCGAGTACGTGCGGGCAGAATGGCTAAAATGGTAGAAGAAAGGGATGGGTGCGGCGTGGACGAGAGGTGGTGGGGAGAGCTGGAGCAACTGAGCGACCTGATCGCGTGCGGGGGCGGTGGTGGCAGACTTCCTTGCGCAAACAGCGCCGCGAATTAGCACTTTTAAGCGCGTTAGGCCTCCGCACCGCCGGCGCTCTTTAATATACATCGCCAGCGGACGACGGCCGAGGACGCGCCGCGCGCCCTCATTCACGTCCTCATTAGCAGCGGCCCCTGGAATGCCTCGACTGCCGCGGGCGGGCTCCCTGTTCGATGGCTCTTGGCGGTTGGTGATGCGTTTGTTACGTATTCGGATGGAGGGAATCTTCTATTCCCTTTGTTCTTTCGAGAACAAGCAGGATATTCTGCAATGGCAGCCAGATCTAATGCTCGGTTCTGACAGATAATCGTGGACCTGTGGATACACACGAGCTCTGTTTCCAGTTTGCTGCTTGTCGCTACATTTCGGGAATTCTGTCATTTACACTTTATGTTTCTACAAATTCTGTTCCGATATTATTTGCCTTATATACGTCACCTATACTTATATATAGAGCCATTAATAATAATTGATGGGCTTGGAAGGTGGATGTGGATCGGGTTGTAGCTCTATGAGACGGACATTTGGGGATAAGTGATAAATTTGACAACGAATGGTTTGAAATTATAGTGCTTCTTGTGTGAATGGCAATGAAGCAATGACAGAATATGTGTCAGGAGAATCCGGAGAGACCCTAAAAACGGCAACCGCAAACCTTCGTTCCCTCCAATCGAAAAGGATTGGGAGCACGGACTCAGGTCAAAGGTTAACATTCTAACATCCAAGCCTACACAACATTAGTAGTTACATTTTGAAAGCACCATCTCAACTAGTGAAACAATTCAGACAATAGGAAACCTCTATCGAAATCCATCCAACTAATCAAATTACGATTGTACATCATATTGTATTAATTAAGAAAAAACGCCGCATACTACATCATTCATAGAGTAATTGAAATCATTCGCAATTCTTCATTTTTAATTTACATTGAGAAAGACTCTGTCATCTGAAATGTTATTGCATGCATTTTAAGGGAAATGAAAACAATTTAGAGTGTAGTTATTGACAACACTTTTATTATTAATTGTGCGTGCGCTCGCGAAATTGTTTTTTCTAATCACAAAAACGAGATTATATTAACGAAAATTACGCGATATGTGGATACGAAAAAATGTATGGGATTTGGAATTCAAATACTAACTATAAAAATACAATTTTCATTCATGCAAACTCATTTTAAGAAAAAAATTGTTGGGTCTGTATTATCAAACATGTTTCAAACATGCAATTATCCCAGAGTAGATTTAAAAATCCTACTTCATGACAAGAGAGATGTTTGTCGATAAAATTATTGCGTGTGAATGGCTTTTATCGAGTTGTGAATATCTCATCCCATCGGGTCAATAAAGTTAGGTGACGATACATCGAGATAAAATTTAGATTAATGATCGCTTGGTCAGAAACAGCTATTCATTTTGGATTTGAATGAAATTACAGATACACAGTGTTTGCAAAATGTTCAAATACAGTTATCAGAATTCTCAATAAAAACATTCAGAAACAACATGGGGAGAATAAATTACAACGTAGAGTTCTTGTTTATATGGCACCGAAATGTTTGAGGCACGAGTGACATAGTTGAGGTAACAGACGAAAATAACCACTCGATGAAAATTACTGCATATGACTGTTACGTTTGTCGCTAAAATCTCATGACTGGGATTATTTATAGTGAGCAACTTGTGGAGGATTTTAAAACTGACAGAAAAGGTGATAATTTTAAAACGATTTGCACTACTGGTTCGAGACTTAATTGTTTGTCAAGTAATGTACGTATCAGTGCGTCGAAAACATATGCCTCTGGCGCAATTATTGAATCGCGCCTTTGTTGAATAAAAGTATTTAATAAATTCAGTTCTCCACCACATTTATATTAAAATAAATACAAAATAACGTGAAAATACACAAATAAGAATGTACTGTTTTTATCTTTATTATTCATTAAAGGGATTAAAGGGATACAAATGAATGAGGTGATTAACTTTGTTGACTTAAGAAACTATATCTGTCTTTCACCTCATGAGCCAGTTTCAAAGCGACTAAACCCCCGACAGGCATTCAACTCCTTATCATCCGTTACCAGGGTCTTGGGCGGGGGTGTCCCCCACTCCCTCCCCATTTTCTGAGTTTTTTCCTACACGACGCTGTGATACTTGGATACTTAGTAAAATTATGTTTAACGGTAGGACAGAGTAGAGTAGGGAATGATTGATGGAGCATACCGGTGGAATGAGTATTGGCAGGGGAAACGAAAGTACCCCGAGAAAACCTGCCGCAAATCTGCTTTGTTCACCACAAATTCCACTTGGAACCGCTTGAGGTCGATCACAGGCACCGCCACTGAAAGGCCTGTCTGCCACAGGCCACCCACGTACGCTTACGAATACATGCAGAATGTGTAAAAAAATCTTATTGAACATACTGCTGTGAAAAAAATTATCCGAAGTCTCTTAAATCTTCGCAAAAATTATGTGTTTTTTATAATAAAAATTGAAGTGAATATCAATACTCAACAGTATTAAAAAATGTTTCAAATTTGTTGTCATTTCATTCAGACCTCAAGACCTTCAGTCCTTACTATCCAGAGAGAGGGTTCTGTAAATAATTTAATAGAAGAAAGTTCTTCTTCACCAAACACACTTAAATTATTTGATGGCTTCCCACTGCCAAAAGAAACGTGAAGGGCGTCGGAGGGCGTCTGAGGGCGTCGGAGGGCGTCGGAGGGAGTCGGAGGGCGTTGAAAGGCGTCGGAAGGCGTCGGAGGATGTCAGAAGACAGCGGAGGGTGGCGGAAGGCGGCGGAGGTCTGCAGAGGGCGATGGAGGGCGATGGAGGGCGACGGAGGGTGGCGGAGGGTCGTGGAGAGCGGCGGAGGGCGGTCGAGGTCACCCGGGAGCGACTGTGAGCTGCGGAGGGCACCTGCTGCTTGCGTACAAATCAATTTCCCCGCACGAGACTGCGCGTGTGCCGCAGCCCTTCCTCCCGCTCAACTTCACCTTCGCCGTTCGCTCCGCCCGTCTCCTTTCACTCGCCCCATCACGCCCCGCGCCCTCCTTTCGACCTGTTATTCCCATGTTGTTTCGAACGCATTACTACCGGGATTCGTTGGGTCTCATAGTGTAGTGGTTTCGGATGTAGCAATAAGCTGTAGGGACTACGAGTTCGGATCCCGTCTTGTTATTAATGGTGTTCTTTCGAGAACTATCAGGTAGCAACCCATCTACATTCCGTGATAGCCCTCTTCCTTCCAGAAAACGGTTTGTGACTGCCTGAGTGTCAGGAGGATTAAGCTTTGTAATGCGCATAAGCGCTGTTACTCAGTGTCACCTAATCACTTTTAAACCTCCCTAGCGGTAACAAGATTCAAGCGCCACCACGGGATTACGGATTACCAGCGGCAGGAGACAGTTCTTGTCCACAATGAGTTATATATGTGGTGTAAAGGAGTTGAGGTGACAATACAACTGATACTTTGAAGTTAGAGTAGACCTCGAAAATGCCTAATGACGATGATGATGATGTCGATGATTATACTTTTAGGATCCTTAGGAAATTTTAAACTTGGTCAAGTGTGAGACTTCATTGCATGGATGACACAATGAAATATTTCAAGGCAATTGATTATCTTGCAAGAAAATGGCAGTAGGGAAAGAAGGGTTCGAAACACACACGTTAACAATTATTCAGAAAAATTTAATCCTTATTAACATTTTAACTTTTATTTTACTTCACGTTTAAGAAATATTGTCAAACGCTTCTCATATATTTGTATCAAACTTATTCACACTGAATTGAAAATGACAACAGTTGAAGAGGAAAGATAAAACTGTAGCTTTAAACATTAAAATAAATTAGAAACTCATACCAATATTTCAGTTTCAAACCTGCTAGATAATAGGTTGATAGTGAGACGCCTCGCAGTTCAAGACGTACAGACTTTGTCATACAGTTTTGTAATTGATAATATCTGTGATTTATCTGTTTTAATGACAAATTGCCACTTAAGGATCTTATTTAATCATTGTCAATTATGCAAGTCAGCAACTTCACTTATTGTTGATATATTAAGAATGAACATATTGTAAAAATCTTTACATTAAAAAAAACTGCACATATCCTTTCCCTCACATACTTCATTTTTCAAATACTGTATGTCCTGTAATGACCAGTTCGATTGCGCCAGCAGAGGTAGGAAAAGAGGATTATACAAGAGTACCAGAACCAATGGACGTGTGGGGAGACCGCAAGAGGTGGTTGTTCAGGAGCTGCGTTCAGAAGCTGAGTAGATCGGCGACAGGGAGCCCTCTGCATCTCCAGATGAAACCGAGAGTATCGAGAAATGAGGAGCGGAATGATACTGATCCGCGAAGATGAGCTAATTAGATGTAAACCAACGAAAAAGGGATAACACAAAAGAACCTGCCGCGAATCTTTTTTTTTTCTAAACGAGTTTTACGAGTTTCCGCCAATCACGGCGCACCTGTCCCTCCCGAGCGCCCAGGCAGGATAGTATATAACACCGGGCGCGTAGCGCCGCAGTGTCACTGCCCTGAGGAAGCCTACGACATGACAGGCGAAATGCCGGCCTCCCATCCAACGACGCGGCGTCCCCCGGATAGCCGAGAATTTATAGAGCTTCATATGAAGTGATTGAGAGTATGACCCCAGTATACAGGGGGATATCTTACCGTTACTATGTAGGTCTAGAGTAATATAAATGCTGGTCAAACCTTAATTTTCTCATTTACGAATCAAAAAAAAGGCTCTAAAATTGTTCTCGAATTTCCTAACACTATGTACAGGGTTCAGAGTAAGGAAATCTGCAAACTCGTTTTCAACGTGTTTCTAAATCATAATGGCACTTCATTGATAACAAATAGTGGAAAAGCGAAGAATCGTGATCAAATTAACAATTATTTGGTGAACAGGAAAACGGAGTAAAGTTTAAAAACGAAGAAATTAGTTTCGTACTCTGAGTTTATAGATAGTAGTCAGTTCACCGGAACAAGGATTAAAGTATGATACACACAGAGTCAAAAGTTTAAATTATCCATTATAATATTGATTCAAATTATCGCTGATATTAGGAAACATGAGCATTAATATTTACATTCTTCATTTGTTAAGTAAACTTCAACTAAAAATTTTATTTTCCTGTCTACGACAAAATTAGTGACCGTAGAGTATTTTCCCAAACCTATTGCATAACCGTGTGTTAATCAAGTGGTGTGTAAATTCACCTTACCCCTCTCTTAACAAATATACCCATCTCTCTCATTGCTCATATTTCGATAATGAAAATTTCAATCTTCCTAGGTGAATGTATCTAAAGATGCAACTTATTTGTCTCATAATTATGTCGTTACTTCTATAACACTTATCTATAACACTTCTTGGAATTTTGGTTTTGTGGCTTACATTTCTAGTGTTATCAGACTAACAGCAACTAATATCAATGAAGTTATCAAGCATACAGTTTTTCAATACTGCTGGGTGAGGCATTCACATAAATGTGTACTACAAAAAATAATACGCAGTTATAACTCAGGTAACCAGATAACTTTCAGAAATAACAGGGCAGATATCGTATATGTTCGAGAAGCCAAGGTAGGAAAGTCAGAAAAAGTACAGTCTGTGCTCTAGTGTTATTTCCACTAATTCCAGTAAGTACACTAATTTATTGCAATGTTATGTGACAGTACTTTATTTGTGGTTCTTGAGCAGTGTGATTGCAAAATGTTGCAATGCTGTGGTTTGGTTTTGCAACATTTTTTCTTGTGCTGGCACTAGTTATACATATTTTTGAATTACAGATCTTTAAGGTTTACCAAATTCGCAATCTTTCGAAACCTTCATGTGGAATAATATTAATAAGAAATTGAGACCGTTCATTATTAAAAGTAAACCGCTCATAAAATTTTGGAAAGAATTGATGAATTTCTAGAGATGTTTTACTGTCTCAATATTAGAAAATATAATAGTGGAGCTGAAAGTAATGCTGTATTATTTTGATACCTGTATTACATTTAAAGAATTAAACACTCTGGAAATTCGTATAAAATAAAGCTATTTTCAGAACAAGAGATTCAAAATTTTTTATCGTAAATGCGAAATGTCGTAGTCTAAATGATACAAAGCTGCTTTTTGTATCGGAAAATTTGCAAGCCGCTTCCTTACTAAAACGCTTCTAAAATATTTACTTAACGGTTCTAAAGGAATGGCCTCTCTAATTAAAAACAAAAAAGTTGTGGCCTTCTTCCTTTCTTGTTCAGATCCCTTTTCTCTAAAATATAGGTGAATTTATTGTACCAGCAAAGTTGAAATGAAATCTCTGGTTACTAGAAGACATTGGTGATTGCAGAAGTGAGAATCTGTTGAGAAACTATGAAATGATGTTATGCAAATCTTTAATTTCAAAACGTAAATAAAGTGAGACAAAATACGAAATTATAGAATAAAGAGGTACATTGATCACATATTTGGTTATAAACATACTATCAGGGTCTCCGTGGAATCCCGGACCTAAGGGCAGGATAACACGCTGGTTTTGTTATAATAATAATAATAATAATAAAAAAAAATAATTATTAGCAAATTAAGATTTCTTTACGGGCATTTGCAGGGAACGCTGAATGAATCGATAGGGTGATGAAGAGGGGTGAAAGACTAGGATGATGGTGGGAGGTGGGTGATGGGAGGTAAACATGGCATTTTTGAATCATCGCAGCATTCGCCTTATGACTAAGTAAAACCACGAAAAAAATCCCAGTCTATGATTACCGACCTGGGGAACGAACCCGGACTCTCGGCCTCGAAGTCAGCGCGCTACGCACTGAGCCACTTCGCTCGGTACACTGCTTTCATTTTTACCTAAACTACCTTAGCCTGGACGTCTCCAGGGTTTTCGAGTTCCTTCCAGGAAATCGCGCCCGCGAGATGGGAAAATCGTCCGAAATCAGCGGCGCCGAAGAATTCGCCCGCTCCCTTAGGTCTAAAATTGCTCGGACTTTCCAATTCCACGAACGCGCTGCTCCGGACATAATTGATCCCCGTGGCGGCGAATTACGCAGTCGATACAGCAAGGCGTTCTTTTCTCGATGTGACTTCGCTACGCTTATTAAAGACACGTTAATTATGAGAAAATTACAAACGAGCGATTTGGGAGGTTAATCTTTCGAAAAATCAATTTTCGGTCAATATCTTAACTTCGCAGTGAGATGTGCAAATATTTAAAAGAGCTTCATTCTTTGTACGAAATTGAACTCCTTGCTCTGTTCAGCGTAAAAATAATCTGAAGTGCTAATTGCTAAATGAGGCCCTCCCAAGTCTTCTCTTTTATGAGAGCTTGTTCAACGCACTTGAGCCTTGCGTGGCCTTTCGGCGTGCTCTCTGCTGAAGACGCAATTTAGGTGTTGACATGAAGGCTAGAATAACAGACGAGCCTCACGAAGGAAAATATTTTCGACAAGCAAGAGACTCTCTTCCAATTCGTCTCTCCAAGCGTGCCTTCAGCCTGCACGTTAACTCAATCGTCTAGATACAAGTATTGCATTTGTTCTATTAAAGTGGAGAATAAATACTAAAGGACTCTGAAGCTATGAAAACGCATAGCTTAGAGGAATAGTAAATAAGCAGGTAAGCAATTTTTTAAGAAAAGCTTCTAAATAGTGCCATCAGCAAACGATTTTAATAATGTCACAATTATTATCTCTCTATTATTACTGGCAAACAATAAACATGCAACTATAAAAGAATGTTTTTCGAGCATTCTGTTTATGAATTCTAAGCGAGTACGTGGAATATCAATAAAAAGTGTTCTAAAGTAACACTTCTGTAACATTAAATATCTACTGAACTTCGTGGAACATTTCAGAAAGGAAAACAACATAATTATCTCCGAATTTCTCAATAAATTGTAACTTTGAAAATATTTCGTTGAAAAAACTTGTTTTAAAAAAAAGAGATTGTAGTACAGTATTAATGCCATCTTTACAAAAAATTGTTTAACACACGTGAGAAAACATAGTTTACATTTCAATCAAGTTTTTTTTCTTTTTAATTATTAAAACTACTATTAAGATGATTCTTCTATTGTCTAATTTATGTAGTGGGTACAAGAATTTTATTTTTGTTATTTGGTTCGCGATAAATAAAAACGTATTTAAATCCTCTATATAATGTGATTTTAATCATTTTCAAATTCGTGACAATATGCTAAAATATCTTATATCTCGTTATATACATTTATCTTAATTCAAGTAAATTCCGCGAAACAGAGGTGGACAGCGATTTAACGCATGTTTGAAACCTAGGCTGATGTAAACAGAATGTCAAAACACGTCCTAGTACATGTGATTGAGTAGAACAAATCCAATTGTATCAGCTCTCACTCATTTCTCATGTAAGCGCATGATTTCGGATGTAAAAATCATCCCAGAAGCAATTCGAAAATCATCAGGTCAATCTGCATATTCACGCCACAAATAATTCACTCGCTTGATGAGATATTCACAAGCAGTCATCTGGTGTTAGAACAATATGTATAAGGGCGATACAGCTAAAAATTTACACCCAAAAAAACACACTTAATACATCTCAAATAATGAGAGACCATATTTTTCGATAACCTCAGTTGACGCAGCTTTCTAAAGAAAACAGAATGTCAAATCTCGTGTAATGCACATGCTCCACGTAATGAGCCAAAAACCAACCCAATCGTCTCATTCTCGCTCATCTCCCGTAAAAGTCGATCAGATCGGGCGCAAAAATCATGCCAGAAGCGATTCGATATTCATCAGCTCAATCTGCATATTCACGCTGGAAATAATTCACTCGTTTGATGGAGCAGATTCCAATAATAGCGGTGGCGGTGGCGCCATCTCTTTCCTGCGCGGTTGCAGCGGCGGCCGCGGGGCGGGCGGGGAGCGAAAACAGGAGGCGCGGGTGAGGGACGAGGGTAGTAGTGCCGACGGCAGCAGCGGGGGCGGTGGGGACAACGGGGCAGCAAGGACGGGGTGGCAGTAGCAGCAGTTGGGGCGGCGGGGGCGGGAGCGGTGGGAGCGCGGGGGCGGCGGGGGCGGCGGGGGCGGCGGGGTAGCGTGGCGTGGCGTTGGGTCAGCGTGAGCGGCGGAGGCGGCGGGGTGGCGGGGCGGCGGGGCGGCGGGGAAGGCGGGGTGGCGGGGCGGCGGGGGCGGCGGGGGCGGCGGGGGTGGCGTGGGCGGCGGGGGTCGGCGGTACAGCGGGGGCGGCTAGCGTGGCGACGAGAGCAGCGGTGGTGAGGGCGGCGGCGAGGGTGGCTGAGGCCTGGCCGGCGAGGATGGGGCGGGAGCGCGTTTATTGGCGTCGAGTGCATCGTATCAAAGGCCGCAACCGGGGAACCTTGAATGCGATGCGATGCGATACGACACGAAGCGCCGCCGCTGGTTTCCTGGTAATATCTGGACGAGACGACGCACTCGTACTACGTATCCGAGTCTCGAAGCCGGAGCGTTCGAAGGAGCGGCCATTAAATGCGATTGCTATGCGATTGATGGAGGTGTTTAGTTGTCAGTTCGCAACTGATCGGCAAGAAAAAATATTATTCACAACGATTGCGATTGGAATGTTGTTTTTTGTACGTGTAGTGATGCCGCGTGCCCGTCAGATAGCATTCAGGTCGACACGCTCCAGTATCTGCCCAATGAGAAGGAACTGGGGCGGGGGGATGTATCTCCCCAGGGGGAGATCATGGACACAAAAAACCCTGAATAAAATTCCGGCGTTGGAGGGTGGTAGTGGATACACGTAGGCAGATAATCTTAACAACTGAAGTTCAACGAAATCTTGCCGTGGATGGATGGGATTATCTCGGTGTTTAGCACCTAATAACGACGCACTTCTACTGAAATGTGTGCAAGTGGCGTTGACTTAGCACATAAGCTTCAATTAAATCAATCAATCAATGGGGTCTTATTTTACTTGACTCGTACCATGCAGCCTGCTTCGCCTGACCACGCAAATGTCGCTACACTCCATTCAATATCTAGCGGAGAAAGAAAGTATCACTCGGGCGACAAAACAAGCGATTTTAATTTACGTTTCCCTTGAGATTATTTCTGGCAAAATTTGAATTTGTCTTATTTTCGTACTTTTGGGGAGAGTTCGAAACCACCAGATAGGGAATTCTTAATTAACGTCAAAGAATATTTGTTTTTAAATTTATGGACCCGATGTGTTGGGCATCCGAAACAATTCTGCGTCGCGCTGGCGCGACCAACCAGGTGTTCGCGATGAGGCGTTGCAGGGCTGGGTTTTCTCGGAAATCACGGTCGAAATGAGGGGACGTCAATAGATTTCGCGATGTGGAACAGGGGATCCGCACGCTCTGTTTGGTTGTTTTCGGTATTTAAAATGGATTTATGAATTAGTACGTACGTGTTCCATGAACGTCGGAGAATGGGTTTGAAAATATTAATTCTTGATATGAAAAAAATTAGAATCCAGCCCGACTGGTATACGTGTTAATATGCTGGATTTTAGAAACAGAGTGTGTGGGTTCAATCCCAGCTGAAGGTTGTGGATTTTCGATGGGCGGAAAATCGTCCGTGTCCCATATCACGATTGCGGTCCATAAAATAATCCTGGTGAAATACTACCTGGCAAAATTAATCCTGCGACATTTTCCGTCAGATCAATGTAATAAAATATGTATCATATAATATAATGATGTATTTTATATATCATAATATCTAAGTAAACAGATCCCATATCCACTCATCGAAAGAGCGATGTAAGCGACGGTTAGGATGACTCAGACATATGTGTGGATGTCTGGCGGCGAACCTATGGCTCCAAACAATAGATGTTGGCTTTGAGCATCCGTATGGAGAGCCATATTCGAAATTTCCCAATAGCGTCAATGTGAGGGAAGAGGCACGAAGAAATATCCTTAGCCCTAGCATTCAACAACGACATTTTTACTTAGAAGTATACACGAAGTAGTATAATTATACAGAGAAGTTATGTAATGCCGAGGCGAAAAGTGTTATTTTTCGACCCCAAAAAGTCGATTTGTTGCTTCATGATATCGTATAAGATAGTTTTGACTTTGCTCCTATACGTTGTAAATTACTTCTTGTAATTTCTAGCATAGTCAGAATCCACATAATGTGGTTTCTTAATATGGAAAAAACATTTTTCTTTTAAAGTTCCCTTATCTGTCTGTAAACAACACTAGCGCCTAAACTATGTGTCGGAGAGTTTTCGAAAATGAATACTTCTCGACTGATCTGAACGGACTTGAAATTTTACGATTTTGGGAAGAAATATTTAAATTTTGGAGGTAATTTACCTGAAGCTCAACATTTTCAATTTTTTCTCAAAATTGGTTCCAATATTTTTCTTTAAATTTCTAAAATACATTAATAAATATGGCACAGGTCCGATTTCCATTGCGCAAATTTTCTTCTGATTTTTTTGCTAGAATAGAACAAATAAAGCTAATGCTGTAGGGCCAGTTAACATTGGGAATATCCGAAAATTACAAACGCTTGAAATATGTTGAACGCTTTATTGCATCAACAATGTTAAAGAAAGATATTTTATTGTCTACAAAATCTATTTATATAAATCAAATCTTTAAATAATGGTGTGCACAATTTTTCAAAAATATGTATATTTTTCACGTGTTTCAATAAAATTGGGGTAAATAAGAAGCAGATATTACATCGAAAATGGAACCATATTTTACTTCTTCGTATACATAAGTATAAATGGAATAATATACGTAGTATTCAAGACAGAATAATTAACTGACCTGAGAGGCAACTGTATGCGTAATTAACTGAATCCATACACCGAGAACAATAGTACCGTTATAGTACCAAAGAGTACTATGAGCAAGTATCTACAGTATATTGCCGAGATATACCTCCACGATACGGGAAGTGCGGAGGTTTTCATCACTGAAAATTGTTCTAAGAGCAAAGATAGTAACTGCGAGAAGGAATTTTATACGCCTATATCAGCTCAGAAGAGGATGGGACGAAACTATAAAGTTAGTCCTGATTGCAGAGAACAGAAAACTAAATTACACAAGAAAGTCTAAGCCATTTTGTAGAACTACTAATTTTAAAAAATGTATGTTAAAAAAGAATATCACCTACACTCACTGAACACAGGAGATTACTTAGAGTAATGAGCATTGAGTTAGATACGGACCAAATAATTACCGTATTATTCTGATTTTTTTCGAGTTTTCTCTACAACGCATTAATTTTAAGTTATGAAGAAAAATGAATCAATTCAATTTTAAAGTGGTTAAAATTTCCTACAATCTTTGTATACGTAGTAAAAATTTTTTTCAAAACCAATTACCAAGTAAGTTTTTTTCTTTTACAAGCTAATGATTTTGTTTGAAAATATGACTCACTTTCTACTCACTTTTCGAGGGCTGTCTTATTCCCGCAGTAAACTGTTCTTCATTGTTACTCCCCCGTAAGAAGATAAAGATGTTTTGTTAAAATGGATTTGTTGCCGCTTTGAGGAGTTAATCTGGGACACAAACACACATATACACATCCATAATTTTTTGTGAATTAACACTTTCGGAAATGGGTTCACTTGGGAAACAATGTTTAACTGAACGGTGAGATAAATAATAGTATTAAATGTAATAATAATTATATTTATAACAGATCGGTTATAATATTACAAATGTATGCATTTTCACACAAATTTGGAGATATTAAAAAAATAGCTTTTTTAAAACTGTAGCACTCTTAATAATTGACTTATTTAAAATCCAATTATTTTTCTACTGGACTTATTGTTAAAGCTTTTTGAAGAAGACTACAAAAAAATCTGGAAAACGACGGTTTTTCGGGCCTTCCTGAGTTACCACAAGGTCTGGGAGGGCGAAAACTTGGGGTTTTACTTCGTACCTGCGTACATACAATATACCCCCAAAAAACGTTTTTATGGCATTTTCCGAGTAAACTCTACTTAGTGACAGGACTATTACGTAATCTCCTTAATATATTCGGAGAATTAGCTATTGAGGATAATTGGATTATTAGGTTTCATTTCATCTGACAGGATTCACAAAACTATTTGTATTAAATTCCACTCATTGAGCTAGTTACGTTTCTTCATGTGAACAAAATATTGATTTAAAGCGGAATGTTTACCCCGATTACTGAACTTCAGGCAAAAGAGGAATATCTTCTCATTCGGGTTAAAGCCAAAAATTCATGCTCTATAAAATCCTAATAACGAAAAAGGCGAGGCAGAAGAGTTTTATTGTCATTCTTGATTCTTCTCAGAAAATATCGATGGAAAATATAAATACATTAGTATTATTAAATTTTCTAGTTATACCAGACGCGTTCCTTTACCAGAGATCTCATAAATATTTACATACTTGATTCTACATACCCTCTAACATAAGTACTTAATTTAAGGTGAAACTAGTGGCGGTACAACAGAAAATATTTTCTAACATTATTTCTAACTTTTGCAATTTTCGAAGAGAGAGTTCTGAGGTCAGAGTTCTTTGCTCTATCATTGGAAGAAAATTTAAAGAAAAAGTTTGAAGTGTCGTAAGAAAGCATTAATATGAAAATTAATATGGATAGGATGTGATATTTAGTTTTTCGTCCTTCAATCCCAGGTAAGCGACTCTGATTTCTCGAAGTCTATTGTTCGTTCATTCATTCATTCACATATTTATACAACGTCTATCTGGCTGCGCCTGACCGTTTTAACTTACTCTTCTTTAGTTTAAAGTCATAAGAAGGTAGACGCCTGAAAGACAGAAAGTAAACAAAATTGAAATTAACATCTCAGTACGAGTCCAGATGTTACTTAAATGTGTCCGCAGTCATTGATTTTACTAGTGGCTTAAATTAGTTATGAATAATTAAATATGTTTAAATTTTGTGATTTCATTGATTGAATAATTAATACATTTACTACTATTATCAGGATTTTTATTTTTAATTTAGGAAACCTGGCAACTGTGTCTCCCAAAATAGCTGCTTGCCAATTTCTATTTAATTACACTAATTGTTCAAATTTCTGATGTTTGTAGCATACTGTTCACATTTCAATACACAATGCTTTAATTTTAAAAAAATCCAGCTATGCAATTGAATGCAAGTCAGTCATTAATTATTTCACAAACCAAATTACTTGAACACAATAACCCTATTTATTGTCACGCCGCAGCCCGACTCTGTTCCCATTTAATCCGAGTTTATTTGCGGCAAGAGGTGGAAGTGTCGGTCAATTTTCCAGCACAGCGAATTACTATACATTCGGTCAAAAAATGTTCACAAATACACGACCACATCTCTTTCTCTATGGCGCGCTCTCTGAACAGACTCCGCGTCACAGAACTCTGAGGAGCCAGCGAGAAGGTGCAGCCTCTGAACTGGCCCTTTTGCCCTCGACCACGCTTTCTACTTGGTCTACACCCCCGCTTCCGTCACCTTCTATACTGCCACTTCGGTGATGCTGCCGTTTCGGCCACCTACTACATCGTCTCTCGCACTCCCCGATGGTATTGTATTAAATTCACCACCCACCCCGCTGCCCGTTCGTCACCGTCGCCGTCACCGTCGTCACCATCGTCGTCAATACCGTCGTCACCGTCGCCGTCACCATCATCGTCACCGTCATCATCACCGGCATCATCGTCACCGTCATCATCGCCATCGTCACGGTAATCGTCACCGTCATCGTCACCGTCACCGTCATCGTCACCGTCGCCGTCACCTTCACTGTCTTCGTCACTGTCGTCGTCAACGTCATCGTCACCATCGCCGGCCTCGCGTCCGACCTCGTCAATGGCGTCGAAGCCGACTTGCCACCGAATATGCCGCCTTTGCAGCCGTCCCCCCCACCGATTCCTCCTCGGCCATCGCGCGCCCTCACTGTGGCCGAGCCTTCATTCCCTTCCCAGTGGTAGGGCAGCTGGGCAGACAGAGGCCACACGGAATAACCAACACACATAATGAGGATCAGAAGGAGAGAGATTCGTGCATGCAAGAGGAAAGGAATTGGCGAGAAAAGGTGTCGACAGTTAAATCAGGAAAGGAGAGAGGAAGTGGAAAGTAGGATGGGGTATGCGTTTACAAAAAGGGAATTTGATGATGTTTTTAAACACTTTAAATATTTTGTTATCTTAGTAAACAGTTTAAATATCTCAGAAGACGATATAAG
This sequence comes from Gryllus longicercus, assembly GCA_038098605.1. Lineage (NCBI taxonomy): Eukaryota > Metazoa > Arthropoda > Insecta > Orthoptera > Gryllidae > Gryllus > Gryllus longicercus. Next base: position 157,506 of record JAZDUA010000985.1, read on the forward strand.
AATGGTAGGAAACGAATGAATGGTAAAAAATGAAAAAAAATGGTAGGAAAAGTTGACAAAGAGCATTCCATACATTCTCACAATTAGCAGATGAGAGACAAAATAAAGTTCCCAAAAAAAACAAGTAAAATGACAAATAACATAGGTGACACGAACTCAGTAGATGAAAGATTAATTTTACATTGAAATCCCTTGAAACATTGTAAAAAATAAATAACATGAAGGAAATGAAATAAATAATTAGAGCAGTTGGGTTAGGAAGTGAATTGCGACGAAAAGCCCAAGGAGAAAAGTGAATTGAGATTCCAAGCGAGAGACTGACTATAATGAAATATTGAAGATGGTTATATAAAATAAGGAGTAAAGAAGAGTACAGAACGGAAAGAGAATAACTGCCGAAAAGGAATCAGAGTCGGGAAGAATGGAAGAGGGAATCAGAGACGGCCTGTTTAGAAACAAAGGGTTCCCAATATTAAAAAGACAAAATCATCATGCTCTATTGAGTGTAAATGAAAAGAAATGTAGCATGTAAAAATGCAAAAAAGGAAGAACGCGAAGATTTATAACACAATTAATTTGGATGTTTGTGTAAAGATGAAACAAACACTCGCAAATGAACTTGAGGAAATAGCTTTGTATGCAGATCTGTTTCAACGAATATCTTTCAGTCCAATGTTAAAATAGTTAATATTTTCAAAACTGAAAAGAAAGCCAAGCCGCGTTCTTTTGAAGCTTTTTTTAAATACAGTACAATGACATCGTATGTAAACACAACGAAGTTACCAGAGACGAATAACGCGAGATCATAAACTACACAGTTGACATTTGAAGTCCAATTTTCACATAATCTTTCAAAACCAGTTAATAAAATTCAATAAGCAAGCCCAAATCACAGAGGTAGATTAAGGATACAGAATGGGAAATTATTATGCAGTGGAAGTTCTGAGCGACGTTCACGGCAAAATCCCGGAGAATGCGAGATAAGGAGCTGAAAGCGAACAAGAAGACGAACAGCGAGCGCGTCGTCTGGAGCTCTTCCTAATTGCTTCTCCCCCTCCGCGCACCCACCCCACCCCACTCTACTCCCCCTTACCACCCCCCTCTCATTCCCCCCGCTGCTCTTCAGCCGCTTTTTCACTTTACAACCACTGGCCATGCGTAGGGGGAAACGAGTTAAACATTGACTACTTATTGAAAAAATCGCAGTGAGTATTAATGCAGTCCGACGTATTTCTAACTGCAGACGGTATTTTGCTTCAATTTTGAGTCTGTTTTCAAAGTTGAAGGTAGAATTCGAGTTGTCAACGTGCTGCTAATAAGCTTTTTTGGGTAAAAATCAGTTCACTTCAACCACTGGTTTAGATATGCTTTTCTTTACTGAGGCTATTTCAGTACGCTGTGAATCGTCCTCTCATTTGATGTGTTAAATTTGTACAGAACAAGAGTTACATTTGTATTCGTAAAGGCAGTTTGTTTAATAAAACGTGATTCAACGTAATAAGCACAATTTCTTAATCCTGGGATTTAGAATATTATTCCTTCTATGCTTCAAAATTTCAGTAATTTTTACATTTTCGTATTTTAATATACTTCTTTGGGTACTATTTAAAAATAACAATACGATTATTTTACTTTCATTTACATATGAAAACATTACTAATTAATTTCAGATACTTGCAATTTGATGGATTTCAGAAATATCGCATGTCTTTAGTTTTTCCTCCTTACACTGTTCCATAGTGTTAACTTCATAGCCCTGCCAAAACAATAATTCAAAATATACGACAATTATTTAAACCGCTTTGGTGACAGTAACTTGGGCACGTACGTGCAAACACGTGCAAGGCTACGCTACTAATATTGATAATCCACCTAGCACCCTAGGAACTGCAGGTCAGAGGCAACAGCAGCTGCCCCGAGCCATCTCGGCGGGCGCGGACACGTAGTTTGGGCGCGGGGGCGCACGCTGTGCATCAGAGCCGCGGCTGCCCTCGGCGCTAACTCGGTTTATTAGGGCGCTGCGCTGTGACGCGCCGCGCCGGCGCGCCCCACAGGCAGGGGACCCGATGCTCATTTGCAGGCAGCGTGAGAGCCAGCGACTTTCTAAGAAGGCCCGCACCTTTGAATGCATTCTTTGCAAACCCCGAAATAAATTACATTCAGTCTGAATTCACTTTTGTCTGTAAAGTCGATTAACACATCGATTCCTCGTGTTCCATTCTTTAGTGTGCTTAGAGTAAACAACGCTTTGGAGATCAAATCCTTAACTATGACGGAAATAAGATAGAGTAGCTGTGCTGAGTTGGTGTTATAAGTTTATTTATTCAGTGCTACTGAATTGGACAAATATTTTGGTTGGGTATTATTTCTTTGGGTTACTACTACATTGAAAGCTACTCATTATGCCAATTTGTGATAGTTTTTTGAGAGAAAAATATGCCTAAATATTGCCAAAAATATTGCACAAATTAGTTTGCATACATTAATAAATATGATATGTTAACTTGTTAAAGTAGGTCACACACGCTCCAAATGGTCACGAGTTTGCCAACCCTGGGCTAAATCAAGGATGAGACAGAACCAGTCAGAACGGGACGGAATGGGACAGGATGGGACGGGATGGGACGGGATGGGACGGATAGGATGTTATGGGAAGGAAAGGGACGGGGCCAGAGCGGGCGGGTCAAGACGAGACTAGGCGGGGCTGGGCGGGGCGGAGGGTGGCGGGGCGTGGCGGGGCGTGGCTGGGCGGGGCTGGGAGGGGCGGAGGGTGGCGGGGCGTGGCGGGCGGGGCTGGGCGTGGCGGGGCGGGGAGGGGCGTGGCAAGGCAAGACGTGGCGTGTTAGGGCGTGTAGGAACCTGGCGAGGTTTGGCGGGGCATGGCGAGGCGAGGAGACATGAGGACGAAACACGGTAGGGACGGTTAGTATGGGGCGTGAGGGCGTACAGCGAAGGCTGGAGGGACAGGAAAACGGATGAGGGAAAAGAGTGGGCGTGGCGGGGTGAATATGAGGAGGAATCTTGTGCATCGGCAGCGAGCGTCGAACAGCAGAAAAGTGAAGTCTCTGCGACTAGGACGGAGATCGGGGACCTGGGGCGGGGAAGAGACGGGGAGAAGCTTGGGGAGGAGAGGGGCGGAGAGCGACGGTGGTGCAGAAGGATGTGAGCGGAGAGGAGAGAGGCCGGTGGGGGATGGAGGTGGTGAGGGATGGAGGTGAAGAGAGACGGGGGTGGCGAGAAACGGGTAGTTTAGAGGGGCGGCAGCTGAGAAGAATGGGGCGGAGCGGACGGGGGGGTGAAGTAGTGTGGAGAGGAACGGGGCGAGTGGTCAGGAGCGGAGACAGGGAAGGGGGAAAGCAGGAATGGTATAGACGGAGGAGAGGTACGGGGAAGGGGTTCGGGGACGGGGTTCGGGGACGGGGTTCGGGGACGGGGTTCGGGGACGGGGTTCGGAGACGGGGTTCGGGGACGGGGTTCGGGGACGGGGTTCGGGGACGGGGTTCGGGGACGGGGTTCGGGGACGGGGTTCGGGGACGGGGTTCGGGGACGGGGTTCGGGGACGGGGTTCGGGGAAGGGATTCGGGGACGGGGTGCGGGGACGGGGTGCGGGGACGGGGTGCGAGGGCTGGGTGCGGGGACGGGGTGCGGGGACGGGGTGCGGGGACGGGGTGCGGGGACGGGGTGCGGGGACGGGTGAGGGGACGGGGTGAGAGGATGGGGGTCGGGGGAGAGATGCGGGGACAGTGTTCGAGGACAGGGATAGGGGACGGGGTTCAGGGACGGGGTTCGGGGACTTTCGGGAGGCGGTGGTCGGGAGCGGGGTTCGTGGTGGCTTGGGACCGCCGGCGGTCGTTATGTATGCCGCGGCACACTTCCCCCGCTTCAAAGGAAACATGACAAGTGGATTGTGAAGGTGGAGCGGACCACGGCTTTGACGGGAGCACGATGGAAATTTCCGCATTGTCCGTGTAACAGTATTTAAGGCTTTGTTATCTGCGCAAGAGCAATAGAAGTAAATAGCAATACACATTAAACTTAAATTATTTAAAATGTGTTACGTAACTCTAATTTGTTACATTTATATGCTTGTGAATTCTCTAAAAGAAGGTGGAGGGGCTCAAAAATTGCATTCTCTAATTAAATATTTATGTATTTTAATTCCCAGTTTATTTTCTAAATACAGCAGTTTTCAGTTTTTTTTTAAAAAAAACTAAAAGTTTGAACTGCCCAGCACAAGTAAAACAAGGTAGTGGAATTTACCGGAGATGCTCCGAAATCAGAAAAAAATTATTCATATAATTCCAATCCTCATTTACGAACTTGTTAAAATTATAGAGTTGTATTGAGGTGTTTAACAAAGAATATAGTTCTTGTATAGTCTTAGAAAAATGTGTATCATTGCAGCCTATTTTTCTTGCTTTAATATATTTCTACACCCTTTTTTGTTGGTTTTTTTAGTGTTTGCTAACTGAAAGATTACACTTTTGTAGTGTACTTGACAATGTCAACACATTGCACAAACATTAGTGCAGCAACATTAAAGCCACTAATGCATAAACATTAGTGGCTTTAAGAACGAAATGTATCATGGAAAAAGTTTGGTTTCGATTTAATAAGGTGTAGAGTGAGTTAGAGAATTTTCCACATACAGAAATGTGTTATTCTCAAGAAGTGTCTATTACTTTCGTTGTTTTTAATGTTTATGTACGAATAATAAGATACGTTTGACAATGAAATTAAATTTGTTTGAATGGTAATTCTGTTTCTGTAAAACTTCTCGTTGATTCAAGGATGTATAACCGTGAAACAATAAGTAATCCCTTTGTTCCATTGCAAAGAACGTGGTTCCGATAACCTTAAGAATCACTTAGATGATTAAGCAATTGCTCCGCTTTAGTAAAGAGCATCCATGAGATGTGTATTGTTGCTACATGTTTTATTGAATCCAGCTGTACAGCCCAAACTCAAAACTGTATGAACGAAAATGTGTATTAATTATGTATATAAACTAAAATATCAATAAAAACGTCTGATGCGAAGACAGATAATGACTTTGATTCAATGATTAATTATGCAAAAAAATCAATTGCAGTACAATGGTTATAAATAAAATTATTAGTAGCGTTAACCATTTTATACAATGCGGTTATTGATGTATTTTATTGTATTATATTGAAGTTGCACCAAGGATAGAAAAGAACCTAAACTAAAGTAGTCCATACATCACTTGCAATGAAATATTTTTTTAAAATTTGAATTAACTTCTTTATTACTAGTGAACATACTTTATGGTATTATTTATGTTATATTAAATAAAAATTTATTATATTATTATTGTTATTAATTATTAATTTATTATATTATTTATGTTATATTAAATAAAAAATGTGTAGCAAATATACACTGAAGAGCCCAAAAAACTGGTAAAGCCATGCGTATTGAAATAAAGAGATCTGAAACCAATTAGAATACGGTGCTGCAGTTGGCAACGATTATATAAGACAACCCGAGACTGGCACAGTTGTTAGATCGGTTACTGCTGTTACAATGGCAGGTTATCACGATTTAAGTGAGTTTGACCATGGTGTTATAATCGGCGCAAGAGAGATGAGGCATAGCATCTCCGAGGTCGCGAAAAAATTGTATTTTTTCGTACGACCATTTCATGAGAGTACCATTTCACGAGAGTACGACCATTTCACGAGTGAATATCGGGAATCGATAAAACATCAAACCTCCGGTATCGCTTCGCTCCTTCGGGCCGCAAAAAAATCGTGCAAGAACGGGACCGACAACGACTGAAGTGAATAATTACACGTGACAGAAGTGCAACCCTTCCGCAAGTTGCTGCAAATTTTAATGCTGGGCCATCAACAAGTGTCAGCGTGTAAACCATTCAACGAGACATTATTGATATGGCGTTTCGGAACCGAAGGCCCACTCGGGAACCCTTGATAACTGCACAACACAAAGCTTTACGCAGTGTCTGGCCCAGTCAACACCGACATTGAACTGTTGATGCCTGGAAACTCGTTGCCTAGTCTGACGAGTCTCGTTTCGCATTGTTTCGAGCGGATGGACGTGTACGAGTATGGCGACAACCTCATAAATCCATGGACCCTGCATGTCAACAGGGGAATGTTCAAGGTGGTGGAGACTCCGTGATGGTATGGGGCGAGTGCAGTTCGAGTGATTTGAGACCATTGATACATCTAGACACTACTCTGACAGGTGACACGTACGTAAGCATCCTTTCTAAACACCTACTCCTATTCATGTCCATTGTGCATCCCGACGGACTTGAGAAACTCCAGCAGGACAATGTGAAAGCCTACACGTCCAGAATTGCTACTGAGTTACTCCAAAAACACTTCTGAATTTAAATACTTCCACAGGCCACCAAAATCCTCAGATATGAACGTTATTTAGCATATCTGAGATGCCTTTCAATGTGCTGGTCAGAAGAGATCTCCATCCCCTCCTACTCTTATGAGTTTATGGACATCCCTGCAGGATTTATGGTGTCAGTTACCTCCATCACTACTTCATACATTAATCCAGACCATGCCACGACATGTTGCGGCACTTCTGCGTCCACGCGGGGGCCCTACACGATATGAGGCAGATGTACCCGTTTTTTGGCTCTTCATTGTATATTGTTCATAGAACATCGCGAGCAAACACCTTTAATTGATTCAAATAATTAAAACAAACTATTGACTAATATTGCAGGTGATGCACGAATGGAAACTATTTTTTTGAATTAAATCATAATGCAAAATACTCCTTAATAATAACAGAAAGTTGTAACCACAAGTAAAGGAACAAAGAGTTTGTGCGCGGGTGTACCTAAGCATGCAGGCTGGGGCCGTGTCGGCTCGTACGTAGAGGTTGTCTTACAGTTACAGCGCGGACAAAAACGAACCATCACACATTCATTCAAGTCAAGCGATGGATGAAGACAAACCACTACGCATGCATTCAAGTCACCCAGCCCATCGATCAACGACACGTAGTCGCCCGGAAAGATGAAATCACTCGACACTGATTAGTCGCCTCCGACCCCAAATAACGTTGCTCATAATGGAGATTACTGAAACGATATTGCGAAATTTCAATCCGTTTACATGACAAAAACTTGACATACGTTTAACTATTATAAAACATTGAAACTCGATAGAAAAATTGCTTTTGAAATTTTACTGAACAAATTGAAATATTACCGATTAAATCCCATTTTATCTTATTTGTGTAGTGTACGAAAGCCTCCATTGAAAATTTCCGGTACTGCTCAATGAACTCATTATTGAATATGAGTGCTTGCCACGCTGATCTTTAATGAGAAAAAAGATGCTTAATTGCTGTATCAATAAGAAATGTATTATGATAATTGATATATAATTAATAAAATTACTAGTAATTAATTCTTCCAAATTACTAAAATAAAACTGACAATTATTTATTATTATGATGACTGTTTTTGAGACTTTGAAGATTACAACCGATTCTAATAATTATTATTTACAAAAGAAATACTAATTAGGGTCAATTCCACACACTAGTAACTGTACTTTGTCTCTCGGAACGCTACATGAAAGTGTGAAAAATATGTAATTACTTCAAGTATTCTTACACACTCTTCATTATACCATTATTACAGTTTTTGGAAATTAATTATCGATTACCGATTATCTACTGTAGCTATATCTCGTTTCTAGCACTAATTTCTACGATAAATGATATATTTTTAGCTTATATTGCGGGGAAAATATAATTATTTTATCTTAGAAAATCAATATATTCTCATATAAAATCAAATTTTATTTTTCGATTTGGAATGTTTGCTGACTCTTAACTGCAGTTAATATGAATTTCAAGAGGAATGTTTTTCATTAGGATTTCACAGACGCGGATTTTTGTCAATAAGCGAACCACGACCAAGCTGCTTATTTATAGGCAACATTAGCCCTTTGGAGAACGATGTACTGTAATTTGCGGATGCTGCGTTTTATGGACATGATAATGGAAAATGAGGATCATAGACGGAAAAATGAAACGGTTAGGCGATTTAAACACCGCATTACAGTTCATAATGTTGATTTCCTTTACATAAAAAATTGTCTGCCTGTCATTTTAGTTCTGCCAACGACCTTTTGGGTGAATTGGAAAACAGCAGGCTAATCTGGCAGTAATTTGAAAACGATCATTAAAATGATTGCAGGTAGAACCTTTGGATATCAGGTAATTTTGGAGTATTGTTATCGTGAGGACACAAACAAAATAGAAAGTTGTATGGTCACAGTAATATAAATATTTTAATAATTTTTTCTTTGACTAAAGTAACTTGAACTTCTTTTTGTATTATTTGTCACAAAAACCTTTGTACAGCAAAAACCTTTTGTAATAAAAAAAATACGAACACTGGTTGAAATGAAGGAATAAATTGATAAGTTATGACGACGTTTGAAAAGGCCAATATTAAAATACATTTGATTTGATATAGTTCTTAAAACGAACATAAAGCTACGTTATTAATCCCAAAGGATAAATTCATGTTTTCAATGAATATCTTACTCATTTTATGGAACTGAACTAGTCTGTGGCTCCCACAGTTCAGAACTGTAGTATCCAAAATAAAGCAATTTCTAAAAATGGATTTATTCCAACCACAATCAGTACAGAGGTAGACGAATTCAAGCCAGATCCAAACAATTTTCCAGAAGATGTACCGAAGAATGTCCAAGTCACAATTTTTCGGGGAGATGTCCAAAATCGCAGCCGTTGTGCCGTTCACTGTTCCAAGAGAGAAAGTCCGTAAGCGTAGCTGTGTCGTCGCACTTGTTCACAATCCTCTTATCACTTCACAATGTAGGCAGGCGCTTTTCAGACTCTCAGCTCCCCGGGCGCGGCTTTTATAGCCGGCTCGGGCTGCGGGTCCGCTAGCCAGCTGTCAGGTACGGGTGCGCTCGTCCGCTCCGGAGCCTGGTCGAGCGTGACGGCGCCGCAGCGTCTGATATCGCCGCCCTCTCTTGAGTGGCTCCGGAACTAATTTCCGGCGACAATTTTAAAGGTACACAGTCGGCCACAGCAAGAACGTTCGTTAATGTTTTTTTTGCGAGTGTCATTAAAACGCCATCTATTTGTCTTGCTTCTTCAATAATTCATAGTGGTTGCATAATACGTGAAGGAAGGAGAGATGGATATTAAAAACATTCTATTAGTGAATGTTTTCATGGTGTAAATCCACTGCTCCAGCGGAGATGGATAGATGGAGTGAAAGCACAAGTTCCTATCTTTCTGCAACTGCCCGTAAATACATCAACAATAAAATTAGGCCTCCATTCATATTTTAGCAGATTCGCGCACGTAGCCAACACAGAAAATTTTAGAAATGTATTTTAGTTTAAATATCTCCGGCATCACGCGAAAAATACGTCTCATTAAAAATGCATCTTCTCCACCAGGGAGGCAGGAACCTAGAAAGTACTTCTCACATGTTTCCGGCAAATTAAAACCAGTGCGCAGCGATGAAGTCTCAACTTCCCCAATTACGCGGCAACTTTATCTCCGCGTGGGCAACCGGGAGTCGGCACACAATAGTTTAAAACACGCAAAAAGTGGGCAAAATTAATTTTTTCCCAAAATTATTCTATTTACATGATTTAAGTACAAATGAAAAGTATATGAAACTGAAAATGCCTAGGACTTCAGTTTTATATTATCTTTACACACATTTTGTCCGCTGAGATGTAAAAGTCTGACAGCTGTGGAGAATTTTGAAGATTCCGGAAGAATTTATGTTCATTTAGTTCTTTTTTTAAATCCATATTTTTTCGCTAATTTTTTCAACTTTTTTTCAAAAAGCTCTCAATCATACGTTACAAAAACATTGAGTACTGTGTTACATGTTGTCCTTTTTTTAAGGTGAGCCTTCCATTCATGGAACTAATCTAGTGAGTGGGTCCCACAAACAGAACTTTCGCTGTTTCGCGAATGTCATTAAAACGCTTTCTATTTGTCTTGCTTCTTGACTGATTCACAAAAAAAGTGGTTTCATATTCGAGAAATCTAGAGACACGAAGAGTAAAAAAAACTAATAGTCTTTTTTCAGTAAAACATTTCGTGTACATTTTTTATGTATTCAAAATAAATAACACAAACGAGTATATCATGAAATATGATTAAAACATACAAAGATAATAATATTCAACTCACCTCAAGTAATAAAATTTAAATTAACATTTACTATATAGTGCTGGATTGAAATGTTTAAGAAGGTGTAAAAAGAATTGCGGTACATGGTCCATTATCTAAGGAGATACTACAACTATCGTTTGGAATTGATAGAAAAAAATCACATAACGAACGATTAGAGTAGTTGCCTTTAGAATTTCATCGAGGCAATGGTCGGCGGTCACACGCGGTTAAGAGAATCCGAAAATCCGCCAACGTCAGAATTCGTTCTAAGCATCTTTTGGCGAACAACGCCAAAACGCACACGATACACGATACACGATACAGCCACGATAACTAGTGTAACATTACAGAATATTTTTTTATATCTATTTATATTTTTGTCAATTAATCCATCAACTTCATTACCGTCAAAAACTTAAAGACTATGACACCTAGGTGGAGTACAGTGTCATCAAGTTTTGTTCAACTGACGAATCCCTCCCTCTATCGTTTGCTATAGTTAATTCAATTATGAATAAAGGTTGCAACAAACTCTTTTGGATAAGTAGTAATATTCACTCGTGCTTTTATGACCGCGAACGACCTGCAGATGTATGTTGATGGCGCCTCTGACGAAGTAACGAATCCTCGCAAGAAAAGAAAGGTCAAGAAAACTTGGGTAGATAGTGAAGCAACATCTTCTGTGCAGAAGCAAAACAATCTATCGTGGAAATGAAGGAAGATTTTTTGGCCACCGTTCCCCAAAAGGAACCACAGTGCGGCAGCGAATTCCACTCGCACCTCCTCCTCCGACAGCCACCCCGGCGTCAGTTTGAGCGAAGGGGCCGGGGTCGGGGCTGTTTGGGTAGGACGTGGAAAAGCTGCCAACACACCCAACAAAAAGTCCTTGCGTCCAGGTAAACGGCGAATGCTGTAGTGAAAACGTCGAGCTCTCTGCTTGGATGTATATTTCATTAGTGTATTTTATGCTTGCTGGTCAATTCATTGGCATATGTTGCAATAAATTAAATGAACGAGGTAAGCTATCTACATGTAACCACATAGAATATAATCCTAGTAGATGGTGATCAATAAATTTGTGAATTACATTTTTTTCACCTCGATATTGTACTATTTTCACTCTGGAATTATTAAAACAGGCTTAGTAACTGGGGCTTTTTAAATATCTATGGAAAAATGTAATATATGAAATGGTTTTGGATTTTTCTATTTAAAGACAGCGTATTATTACTGTATACATTTCATGGAAATCCTGACTTATGAAGACATTTAGCAACAGTATTTATCCACTTTCTAATTGCCAGGAGCCGACAATAAGAGTTTTTCTTTCAAAAATTTGCCGGTGCACGATTACATAACTTTCCCTTCTTACAAAGTACCTTCGTAAGGACGAGAAAGTAAAAACGGCGGCGCCTTCACAAACAATTAGTAATAAATCGCTTCAAATTTTCGTACTATTTCTTGTGAATCAAGCGTAATTATTTTTCCTGCCTCCTTGGCTCCGTTTGCAAACGCGACCTAAAGCGTTTGGCTCTGATCAATGAAGACTTCAAACGGGTCGTGGCTCGATCGCAACCCTCTTGTGCCGCCAATGTTCGAGATGTAGCGTTGGCAGTAACTGCGGCCGCCCTTGTCACCTTGATTTAGCTGAAAGTTTCGGCTTTGAAAGGGATTTATACTGTAACAGCAAGGCTCTTCATACAAATACTTGATGTTGCTATAATTATCTCATCTACTTCATTTCTACGGATCACTTATTCGAATAAACAGAGGTTAACGCAAAACTATTGATATTTCAAGCAGATATTAAGAAGAAATTTAAACTTTCTTTTCAATTTATATTCGACATCAATATGCAACAATTCATACTCATACAATTCATTTGTAACATCAATATGCATAGCAGCATCTAGAAATCAACTCAATTTTTCCTCTTGTTAGAATTGTTACTAAAGCGATAACAAAAATAGAAAAAATCGATGAAGCATTTCGTTTTTGTGTATATTATTGTTCTTCTATAAATTATCGTTAGAAATATGATCACGTACCACACATACAATCTCACACATCTCTCGTACTCTCTCTCTCTCTCTTTCTTCTTTCTTTCTTCCCTCTCATCGCTCTTCCCTCTTCTCTTCCCCCCCTCTCTCTCTCTCTCTCTTTCAATGTATAAACTTAGACCTCTTAAAGCTTTTATTTCGTCTTTCTTCTTCCTGCTATTTCTTTAATAATCTTTAGTAGTAATATATTATTATTCGTCAGGTTCTGCTACGAATCCTTGTTGGATTCACTCAGACTTGGAACAAAATATGTAATCGTTACTTAATCCCTACATGTTTCTAGCCTATCACTTGAATGTTTCCTCATCCTTCAATTGAGCGCAAAAGTGTTAGCCATAGCTCACTTACAAATCTGCCTAACTTTCTTAAATTTCATACATTCCTGCCATTTCTTTACCCGGCGTGCGTATATCCACGCATTGCACCGGTTTTTCTCCACTGCCGTTTTCTTTTAAATGCTAACTTTAAGGATAATAACATGCGTCCAGGTCATGTCATGTCCGAAAAATAAACATTCAATCCTCACTGTTTCTTCTCCTGACCCAAAATAAATCGAAATTTTTGTTTATGAGAAATAGTGTATGCCTCACCTCGTATAATGCCTTCTAGCCCTTTTAAGTTGCAGGGTTAATTTCAAAGTTAAGCTATGATAAATTGAAGCATAATCTCTTATGTAATAAAATTATCTACTTTAAGATTGCATAAAAAGTAGAAAATATTCGATACACTTTGTCTTTATTCTTACACTTAATTGAAGGTTTACTATTTGTAAGAGAAGGTTAATTTTAATCACAATAGATTGGAAAATATTTCACAGGAGGACACACAAATAGTTGTCAATTTGTTTCTTTCAGTCTAGAAATCACTCAATTTTCAAAATCCACAACAAAATATTCAACAAAAAAACAAATAAAACATCACAGATTTTCAAAAATATCAAAATTGTCAAGAATGCATTGTATATTATCGTTTTTCTACTTACAGGGTTATTATATCAATCATATAGGTATATGATAAAATAAATATCCTAGGAAAAATATAAATAACGGTACGTATATTCAAATAAATTACAAGTACAAAATGTTTTGTTGATTATAAGCTTACCTTCACTTTCGACGTCATTTTTTGGGAGCGTGCGAACTTGATAGGTGTCATTCTCTAAGTCGTACACAAGAGATATTTGTATACCTAAAAGAAACAAAACAAAGACAGTTTAATAGCAATTATTTCAAAATATGATAAGGAGAGCCCGAATAAGAATTATACCTTCCTACCTTCCGCTGTTGAAAACCGAACTTTCCATAATTGCATACATACAATGGAGACCTATATCTACTTCCATTATCTTAAACAAACAACTAAATCCGTTTCCATTAGTAAATTGAATCGTCAAATAATCAATAGTACAGCTAATTTGATGAGTTGTTCAACCAAACCAGCCACTCATTGCCATTGCAAAACTTGAGAAATTCCGTTTGAAGCCGCGGCGGCAGCGGACGGGGAGAGGTCAGCAGCGACTGCCCGCAGCGGCTTCATAATTCATGCAATCTACAAAGCGCCTGTCGGGTGCGCATAGAATTTGGGCTGCGGGGGGCCGAACCTCCCCCCTACGTGACCACGTCCCCACCGATTGCGCTGCCACGCGACTAGTCCCCGCCCTCGCTCCGGCCACGTCCCCGCCCCCACTCAGCCACCGCCTCCCACTGCACAATCGCCAACATCGCTTCCGCCTGGGTCCACGTTCCCGCTCTCACCCTCTCTCCCGCCGTCTCCAGCGCCCCCTCTCAGCCACCGCCACCCCTATTATCGCCCCTGCCACCTGCGTCGCCTCCGTTGTCACTGTCACTGTCAACCCACCTGCTCCTACCCACCGCCATCACCACCAGTTCCATCATCGCTTACTCACATCCGCTGCTCCATTGTCACCGATCCTATTACCGCAGCGATCACTGTCACTGACACTGTCGCCGCCATTGCCATTGCCACCGCTATCGCCATTGCCACCGCCTCCCACACCAACATCTCCGCCATCGTCGACCCCACTTCCGCCACTCCATTGCCCCCGCCACCCCCGTCAACGCCATCCCCATTACCACCTAAAACCACGTCCCAGCCTCCAATATTATCGTTTCGGCCACTGTTATCCCAGCCTCCGCCGTTGCTTTCATCATCGCCGTTGTCACTGACACTTCATCGCCCCTTGACATGTCCCCGTCACCACCACCACCTTCTCCTTACTCGCACCCGCTGCCCCATTGCCGCCGATACTTTTGCCACCATTGTTAACGCCATTGTAACCGTCGCTGTCGCTGTCGCGGTCACCGTCTCCGTCAATTTTACCGCTATCGTCACCGCCAGTCGCAGCCAATGTCACCGCTACTATCACCGCCACCGCCTCCGCCTCCGCCACCGCCACGGACTCCCGCGTTCCCGGCCGTCGCCTCCGGTGCCGCCACCGCTGCATGCTTCCGCGCCTCCGCACTGATCGACTTTTCATGAGCCCCAGGCGCCACTTCAAAGGTCGCGTACGCCGCTGGAGGCAGAGGATGGGCGCGTACTGCGATGCGCACTCCCGCCTGTTCCTCTTCTGTCTCTCTTTCTCTCACTCACTTCCTCTTTCCTTTGCCCAAACCCCTTACGGGTGCCCGCTTTCACTCTCCATCTACTCTTTTCCTATCTTCTTCTTCTTCTTTTTATATAATTTCCCTGTTTTTTTTTTTACCTCCCCACACACTGGGAATCTGTGTAACCGCAGCTACTTCCTTTCGTCATATTTTTCAACATCCACGTCTTTCCTTCTTTTCTTCATTTAATTTTCGTATCTTTCCTCTCAATCTTTTCATGCCTATGCTCTCCCCTTCACTATTCGCCTCTCCGATGTCATGTTTCAAGAACTCTTTCACGTCTTTCTCTCATGCCCTCATTCAATTTCTTTCTTTTTATCTGTAGAATGAATGTTTGGTTCCATCATTGCCATTTCCAGCTTCATTTCCTTAATATTTGCTTTATTGTTGCTTCTTTCATTTTCTCCAGAACTCTCTTCTATCACCACCTCTTCATCTTCTTCTGTTTCTTTTGTCACTCTCCGTTTCTTGATTTTGCTTTTAACTCTGCCTCACAAACACTGAATTACCCAAGTCCTTCCCCCAATTTATTGGAGAAAACCAACAATAAGCAATACAAATTAAATTCAAGAACAAAATGAATATATTCGATAATATGTGCAAACATAGCATTGATTCAAATCCATTTCTTTCAGTAAGATTTCTCAATAGACTCTGGTATAGAGTTCACATGATTCGCATCCTGTCCAGCAGGTTGAATGGTCAGTTTTTGAACGTCACACTCATAATACAATGTTTGACATTGTATCCCACAATTTCTATATTTAAACAGAATTACGCACATCAAAGTAATGTTTAAGATACCTCGATAAAGATCCACATCCACACTCGGAAGATTTAATGAGACTTAAGTATAGTTCGCGTGTCAACTACAGCAGTAATAAAAAAAATATTTTAAAAGAAGTGTCTGTTTAAGTAATAAAATCGCTATTCTCAAAGATTTAGCACACTTTCTCGTTTCATCACTTTTCTTATCTTCAATTATTATTCAAGAAAACTAAACTACAACGCATATAACTGTAGTAAAAGAATAAATATCGATTTCCAGATACTGTTCTACTTCATCATGTTGAAGTAAGTCCTGCACTTTCCAAGACTTGTCTGCCCGTGTATCTGTTCTTTCCCTCGTTAGACAGCAGCCGTCACGCCGCAGACAATTGCGTTGTTTACGCCCGCGTGGGAATAGTGCGCTTCCGAGACAGCGGCCACCGCAGCTGATGAATGGGCCGGGCGCAAGGGAAACATCGGGGCGAGCGTGGGAGGAAACGGCAGAAGAAAATCACTCCGACCGGCGACATGGCGGCTCGTAATAAGCACAAGGCAAAGAAGACAAATTGACGAGGGAGGCGGTCCGATAGGTGGTGGCCAAAAAAATAGATGAAACTGTTGCAATGGGGCAAATCAGATAAGTAGTTTGGTAATCAAAGCATTAAATGTTAATGGAATCACTAAAATGCCACTTCTCACAAAAATAACCGAGGTGAAAATATCTTGCTTGTGACAAAATTGGGTACTTGGGGAGTAGTGTTGGTTAAAAGTCAACTAGCTCAACATTTATAAAAAAAATAACAAATTTGTCTTAATAACATCATCTTCACAAGTTTACAGGGTTCTTAGAGACAGACTAATCAAAATAAGACATCTAATGACACAATCATTTTTAAATGTTACAGAAATTCTCAAGAACATTTGTATTAAAACGGGGAAACCAACAGCTGCGCATTTGTCAGCTAATCATTTATCGCATTTCCAACCATAAAATATTTCAAATTTAACACAAGCTTAATTACTTATATAGTTAACTCATAGTAGATATCCGTAATGATCTTGAACGTAGTAAAAAAAATATACTCATCGTTTCTTTGAAAAAGTGGTTTCTAATAATTCATAACTACAAGACTAATAACTCGTAACTTCTCATCACTCAGAGAAAAAATGTTTCGAGTCTATTTGTTTATTTAATGTCAAATGCAGTTAAAACCCGTGTGATGTACTACGGGCAGAAGTACGACACGTGCATGGTTTCTAGAATTCTGGGATGTCTGTTTTAACGCATACACATATTAAGTTAATTTATGAATACATGAAGCAATAAGCATTTTTGGCAAGAATCGATATGAAAATATTCACTCCCGTTTAATAAGAAGTATTTTCAAAGGAAAATCAGCTACAGGTTTAGACTAGTATTTCTGACAGCACAAGACGTATTAATAACGCCGGCGTGGAGAACAAAGTTCGCTAAGGCTGGAGGGCCGCGGCTGCCTCGGCTCGAAGGGTTGCGGGTTCGAATACCGCCACGGGCATGGATATTTGTGTGTGTTTGTGTTGTCTCTACGTGTCATCCCTACAGTCCCCCCTACAGTTAAAAAATCACAGTGGTCGATATATGACTAAGTTGTTAAAAAGCGACCTTCAAAAAAATAAAAATAGAATAATAACCAAAACGGTAGGAGACACGTGTGCACCTGATGGTGCGGAAAGTGCAGGGGGAGCAACGCAGTTGCAGTGGCTGCGAGGCAAAGAGCGACGCCCGACGTGGAAGAAGGGCTTCAGAGAGGTCGAGAGCACTGAGAGCTCGGAAATCGCAAAGTAGCTTGCGGACCGCAGAGCCGCAGCGTGGTCTGGCCGGGCGGGGAATATTAGAAAAGATCTGAAAATGGTCTGCTCAGGAGGTTAAGAAGGAACGAGAAATAGCATGAAGAGAAATAATGGCGGAGAAGGAAAGGAAGAGCAAGACGAGAGGGAATGGAGAAGTACAGATCGCAGCAGAACAGCTAAGAAGGAACAAAGCAGATAGCGCTAGGCGGGGCGGATAGAAGCAGGACCATAGAATATACCTCCTTAGTTTCTGACAGGTCTAAAATGTCCAGACAAACCAAGAAGAAACGGTTAAAGGCAGGGAGAGATGGGGAGGGGTGAGGCAAAGAAATATTAGGCGAATCGAGGCGGGACAGAAAGAGCAAAGCAGGTCGGTGTGTAGGAGAGGGATTACCAATAGGTGGGGGAAGGACTAGACGGTTACAGGACGGGGTGGGAGACGGAGGTGGTGCAGAATTGGCAGGAAGCGGGACAGGGTTGTTACCGGCCGGGCGGGAGTCGCAATACGAAGGCGTGGACGGTCGAGGCAGGGGAGGAGAAGTGGGGCTGAGATGGTGGCGGGCGGCGGTGTTACAGGGGCTGGATTGGGCGTGGGGGCGGGGAGGATCGAGACGGGGAAGGTCTGGAGGGTTCGTGTTGGGGCAGAGATGGAAGGGAGCGGACTAGGTGAGGCGTGGAGGGGTGGGAGAAGCGACGGGCAAAGGGACAGAGGGGAGGGAGAGATCAAGATGAGGGAGGGGTAGGGGTGGGGACGAGGACGGAGCTGGAGGGAAGACTGGCAGCGGGGTCAGGGAACGGCGGGGCAGGAGGGAACGGAGCGGGTCTTTGACAGAAGCGGCCGCGTCCGCGTGGTCTGCTGCAACCTTGGGACGACTGGGCGCGCGCCGCGCTGAAGGCGGGCAGCCGCGCGTGTTGGGCGCTTTGGAGCAGCCGCCGCTGCCGCTGGGGACGAGGAAGTCCGCGAGCACAGTGGTCGCGGCGACGCGACGGCCGGCGAATGCAGGAGGGGGGGGGGAGGACGGAATCGGAACGGCGACTGCGGTCGCGAGCAGATGAATAGAAGCTCCGGCCAGACAGCATCTCTAAGCGCGCCTCGCCTCTCGCACTGGCCTCGCACCGGACCAACAGGCAGCCACCAACACACATACGCACGCACACGCACGCGCACGCATACGCATACGCGCACGCACGCACATTTACAGGCACACACACACACACACACACACACTACGCTGTGAAACCTTTCTCCTGCCGACAACAACTTCAACCTTTCATTCAGTTTTTTGGATTAACAAACGAATCGGTTCATTTTGAATTATTTTGTTTACACAACTCTTAAGTTGACTTTTATAGACTTTTTAAAATACAACTAAAATTATTTTTCGGCGTAGTTCTCTGAAGACCTTTGCACCAACTTCAGTACAACCTTCAGTGAAACTTTTTCCAATTTCAGTTCGATGCGACGTCATTCAGTGAACACAATTCCTTGGTATTAATGTTAAATGTGCTCATTACATTGTCACATTCACATTATTAGCAGTCTTCGCATCAGAGAATTACATTACATTTCATATAATTACTCTGCTCGACATTTCTTAAATGTTATTGAACACACGGCGACACGATTACTGATCTTTGCCTGTACAAACATTGACATTTTAAAACTATCTTTAATGGTAGTTGAGAAAGCTATTCATTTATGTACGGATATAATAGACAATACTTGACTCACAAATAATTTCAGTTCCTAACCCCAGAAATACCTAATGTTAATGTTTTTCGGGCGTGCTTGCTTACTGCCTTCGGCTCGACATCGCTTCCCTACTGGTTAATATTTCTCTGTCGAAAAACACCTACCACTTTTCGTTCTATATCCACAAATAACTAATAGAACTTTTTTAAAATTATTCTCGGTGACAAATTATTCAGTTATATTCCTGTCTTACAATTTTTCAGTATACATGTGTAGTCGTCTGACAACAAAAGTATGATCATAACTACAACATTTTTTTTGTATTCCAGCATTTTAAAATAACCTTTTATCTTTCAGAATCGGGAATTTTACGGCACAAATGATGACGTATTAGATTTTATGTCACAAATGATTCCGTCATCACACATTCAGCCAATCGCAGCGACAGAATTGGGGGGAGGTAGAGCTAAACGAAACAGCCGACCACCGTTTACTCGCACGATGTCAAATACCCGAGTCGTCACTGGGAAGTTGTTCCGCAAAATTAAGTTTGATTCTCTTATAAATGTATAATGCTGTTATACAAAAAATATAGTATGCAACTCGTTTATAATATTGCTTTATTACATTCGTAAAAATTTGAAAACTCGCTCCTAAAGTCGCTCGTTTTCAAAACATGTACTCATGCAATAAAGCTTAACATTATAAACTAATTGCATAAACTACTATTAATGTACTTCCGATACGAATTTCCTGTATCTTAGTAAATGAAATAATTTGACTACGGACAACGTGAACTCCACATGAGAAAAATAATGACAGTAATCTTATGTAGCTCACAAAAGAGTGCCATGGTTGTAACAACAAATTATATTATTATTATTGGTAGTAGTATTGTTCTAATATGCTCTTAAAACGAAACAAAAATAATATAAAATTAATAGAAAATTGTAGTTACTTCATAGTGTTCTCTAATTGCAAGCTTATTTCTCTACTGTCATCTAATTAATTTTCACAGACACAGACAATTCTGTAAGGAAATATTGGAAAGTCAATGAAATTTTTGTGTAATAATTCATACAGTTTTGGAATACAATTATAATTGTATAAAACTCTCCATCTTTGCTCTGTGAATAGATCTATTAATTCCAGATTTACAATCATTTCAGTTCTGGTTTGACATTGTATTACTCAAAAATGTATAAGAGGTAGAAATAGTGACTGATTATAAAAATAAACATAATTATTAAGATGAAGAACAATTGAAATTTCTGAAAACGATGATCCGAAATCTATCTATCAATGCATATTATTATTTTTTCAATTTGGCAAACAAGCCTGTTTGGAAACAGCACTTGGTTTGTTTTATTGTATATTTGCCTGCGTAGTCATCTCTGCGAAAACGGTCTACCTCACTTGCACAACTTCCACAGTTATTCCTACCAATTGACTTAGCAGTAACATCAGATAGGTTCTTTTCTGCTTGTTTTTTCGACGCTTGAAAACATTTTGCTCCTCCTTCGTTGAACGTAAAAAATACACTTTACCGTTGAACTTAACGAGCGGAATGAGTGAAGTTATAGCCGTGTGCCAGGGTATCTCTCAAGAAATTAAACTGGGTCACTGCAACATCCAAAGCACTTGAAGAGAAATATTCTTCCGGACGAGAAAACGATTCGCGCCGCAGAACTTGTATAACCGGCTATAAACATAATTTCAACATTCGTAGGCTTCGCGTAATCAATTTCGTAACTCCCATTTGATTCCCTTTCGCCAAACGACGTCGTCGCAATCGTTCTCGAAGTCCAAACGACACTTGCGAGGCCGCCATTCGGACTGCCGCTTGCCAAATAAAGAACACGAAGCCAGAGTCGAGCGGTGACTCTGATGCGTCTCAATAAACAGGACAGATAGATATTAAAGAATTGAAACTAGATGATAACCAATCATAGGCAGATGTGAGGAAGAAGAGAGGAGGAGGCGAGCGCAGAAAGATCTGCCTATGATCTTACGCGCCCTTGCATTATGAGAAATGTTAATATTTATTACATAAAAATATCAACAATAATCATCAACGTTATAAAGCTCAGAAGTAACGGAAATCTTTTTTTATAAAAATTACAATTTAGTCTTGTAGAGTGATAAGATTTTTTTGGTCCTAAACTACTAATAAAATCATGACATCATAATATAATAAATGTTTAATTATGTCAGTAGTTTTGATGGAAAGTGAATTCATTGGTAAGGCCAATTCGCAGAATGGAAGTGAAACTAAGATTACTTTTAGAATAGAAAGAAATAATGTTTATTAATTATTGTTTAAAATAACATCCCAATAGTTTCGCATAATAATAAAACAAGCAACTTTTGGGAAATACTTGAGGTACCAATAACATCAGATATGTGGAAACGTCTGACTTTTGGAGAAAGTTTGATTAATCACTAATAGCTTCATTATTAGTAGGTGTTATAAAGATAGACGAAGCCAATTAATCTCTTAAAACTAATTTCATTAAACGACAGAAAGCAATCTTAACTTATTGTCAGAGAGGATCAGATATAAGAAGAGTTTTTGAAGAAAAAATTGTCGATACCAGACCCATTAAAACACCGAATTCTGTTACAATCTCGACATATAAAGCTGACTAACGATTAATATTCTACGTACTACATGCGTGAGTAAATAAAAAAATCTCGTTACTGAACACAGTAAACCTAATAAGATACTATCACCTTGTGGTATCGTACATGGCAAACAGCATTCAAACTTACAGGATGTAACTTGAGTATTCATACCAATAAAATAATAAAATTTTATTGCTCAATCATCAAGTACTGGATAATTTAATTATGCAATAACTAATAAGAACCGGATGTTTTCATCAATAGATATGTTTAGGAGTTGTATTTATCACAATTTTTAATGTCGCTGGATTAATGTTGCATATTAAGTTTCCTAACATGGTAAAGTACATCTGTCATCATAACTCTTTGTAAACTCAAAATATTAAGACATCATACACAATAAATGATTTATGAATAACTATTTCCAACTGAAGTAAGATCATAATTTTTGAAAAAGTCCCTCATTCATAGGTGTGTATCGTTTTTATGTTAAGTATAACATTCACTCAATATTACGTAATATTACATATATTTCCTAACCCTTCTTTCATACCGTGAGCAAGATAATTCCCAATCTATGCAATGACGCTGAAATATTGATGTTTTCATACATATCGTACGGCATTCTGGATACTGACAGAAATCATTGTAGCCTTCTAACCGGCTAAGAGGAAAAATAAGCCAAAAGACATTCGTATGAAGGATACTTTGCAATTTGTTATACAAAACAATTGGAAAAGTGTTTCTGCATGCTTAATAATATCGATTTTATATTATATTTTTTCTGTCATTTTTTGAAATCTAATTCTAATAAATCTAATAAAAGAAGAATTCAAAATTAAAAGAACATTTTAATAAAATTCATCATTCTAAATTGCAGATGCTGATGAATATGTTTTTGGTTTTAATATGTTTAATTAAAATTCACTGTGTAAAGTAAATCTGGAATAAAAATGTAAAAACAAATGTCTCTTTTCTTGAGTACTGATGACATGATCTCATTTGCTCGCCCTAATATCGAAGCGGTCGAGCTTTGCCCGTCCCCCTCGGAACATAGAGGCATGGGCCTCCTTTCCTAGAATATTGGTGGTCCCGCGGTCGCCGCGCCGCGCCGCGCCGGGCTGCAGAGGCCGGAAGAAGCCGCGCGGAAGGCTGAAGAGCGGGCGCGCGGGCGCCCACTCACTAATCGCGTGGGAGGAGCGCGGCGGCGGGCGCGCGAGCGAAGGCCAGGGGCGGAGGCCTGCGGAGGTTCACGCCCCGGAAGCTCCGGGTGACGTGGACGCACTGCCCAAACGCACGCCTTCGCGCGCCACCCGACGCGGCGTAGCGAACACCTCTCGATCTGAAACGCTGTGACTGAAAAGGGACGCGGATGGAGATCTCCAGGTATAATCAACGCTCCGGTGAACTTAGGATTTCTAGCTGTAGTAGGAAATGCGTGAACTTTCCGGAAAATAATTTGAAATATTTGAAAATTGTGTTTCTGGAGGTCTCCAGAACAATGAATAATTATTCATTTTGATGTAGCTTACGTATATTGAAGTAGTCGAAATAATTTGAACACTCATGAAATCCTACGAAAAGCCTTTGCATTACTCGTATTTGGAAAGAGTGCTTGCAGTAACATGTACACTTAGAAGCGCAGCGATGCCAGTTAGTTATAATAGAAGTCAAGGCAAACTAAATGTTGCTCATTTCGCTGTACTCATTTCAATCCAGAGTAGAAAGTTCTGGAAGCACACCTGAACGTGATTCCCTTCCGACCTACTTTTCCTCGCATGAAAATATAATCGAGACATCATTTAGTAAAAACGCTGCATACTATTTTGTAATTACATCTGACGATGAATTTTCCTCCTACATTTCTATCCCTATGATTTTCCAATGATGTTCCAGTCAGAATGTTTCTCCTTCATAATCCAGACACCTTATAGTTAAACTAATTTTTCAGTAACAAAAGTATGTACTGCCGATCTGGTGGCCGAGATCGCTAAGGCAGTAGTGCTGTAGTGATGTCGGGTCGAACGATCAGGTTCGAGGGCCGGCTCGGGCATGGTTGTATTTGTGTTCGTCTTTTCAACCCCCATCACCACCATATCATTTCATCTGTTCATAGTTACCCATAACATGAATACCCATGTTATAACAAATAGTGGTTGTTAACGGCTAAAGATGTTGATGCGACCACTATTGGTTATAACAAAAAAAACTAAAAAGGATGTACTGTTTGAAATCTGGCAGAATTTGCGTACCTATTGTTGAAATTACAATTTTTCTCAGATTTCTATACTATTCCAGTAATATTTGGGTCTCAGTTTTTTTACCTCATACTGATGTTTTCTTATGAAATAATATGAAATTTCGAATACATAAAACCATGTATAACAAACGTATACCGCCGGGCTTCAAACACTAACATAAATCACTTTCATCATTAAAAAATAATTTTTTAGTTAAGTGAAAAAAACAGTTCAATGAAGTAAACAGGTGTAGTAAGAATCCATGTTTGATGCGTCCTTTACACCGTTATATTAGATTACGGTAAAACGTCTGTCCATCTATCTGCCCGTCTGTCGCTAGCGGCTGAAACGTAAGCAGGATTTGATAATCGATATTCCACGATCAATCTGACTGATGTCAAGGCCCCTTCAATTTGAAACTGATAGATATATTCATTTTTGGAGTGTTAATAACATAAAGCCTCAACACTTTCAAAATTTTCTCGAAAATGGCTCCAAAAATCTTTTAATTTCTGCCTAATGTAAAGAAAAAGACGCATAAAGAAATAGGTTATATCACATTTTCGTTGAACTCCCTGAATTTTTGAAAGTTAGGAAAGTTCAAAATTTTCTCGTCGTGTTCCCACAAATACAATAAAGAAGATAGATTTTTTTCTTAATAAAATTTGTTCATAAAAAAACAGATCTAGAAATAAGGTTATGTTTACTTTTTCGAAAATATGAATAGTTTTTGCATAAGTTTGCGTGAAACATATGCAAATTTTCAACAATTATTTTCTCAAACAAGGCTTCATTTATTTTTTTATTTTTTCTCTCGTATGTAACACAAAACAATAAAAAAAATCGTGCTAGTCCAATTTTCGATAAACTCTATTTTCGAAAATTGTCAAATATTAAGATCGTTAAAGTACAATATTTATGAAAGATATTTGTTGTGAAATGACATTTGGTCACAAAATCATTTCTTTGAAACAAACCATGCACATTTTTTAAATATAAGGTCTGGTAAATCTTCGAAATTTGCAAATTCATTTTTGTCTGCGCTTAACTTGCTCGTCTTTCACGATGTATAAGATTGCATTGCAACAATCGGAACACCGCGACACAGCAGTTTGAAATTCTCAGAATAACTTCTCATTTGAGAGCGTAGGCTTCCGCGGCCGGAGTCAGTACTTACTAGGCTGTCCGGACAGCCTAGTAAGTACTAACTTCTCATTGTTGCGAGAAGTTTGATTGATTGATTGTTTGGGGATTCCGGGCACGTCAACTACCAGGGTCATTAGTCCCGTAAGTGCAGTGCATGATTTTTGTTCGGGAGGTGGCGGTGGCTTCTCCCCCGCTGTATGGCGAGATCCGGCGTCAACCAACCGTCCGCTAGCGGTGTTTCCCCAACCAGGTGTCTCCCATTAGCGAGGTGTAAGTGTGTTTAGGGGATGAGAATAGGACAAGGAAGATGAAGGCAAGATTGCGCGCGGTCCGTGGCCCGTTAGTTAGGGTACTGCTCCGGCAGTCGCATGGTACTGATCGGAGAAACCACGGGAAACTACCGCAGAGCAGCCGGCCGCTAGAATTCTCCTCGAGACAACAACTGAATTCGGCCTAACTAACAAGCCAGTGTCGAAAAATCCAGCCACCATCGAGACTTGAACCTAGGACCTCCCAGTCAGGACTCCATTGACATTAGTTGATGTTCTGAGCCATCTCTACCGGTGGGAATAGTTAAAGCCTCATGAAACACATTTTTAACTGTACATTTTCTGTTGATATTAGCTTTATAATAATTAGTAGTTTTTGCTCCTAATATTCTTCGATTTGTAATGAGATACATTAATAGGGACAGAAATTGGGAAATTATTATTACGTAACGTCACTGTTGCGAGATAGTACGTGCAGTTATGGCTCCTCTAGTTTAGATGTGTCACTTTTCTTATGGACCGAAGTTATAAAAAACATCACCGCTGAAGCTTAGTTCTGCAGTCTAACATAATTTATTATTTCATCAAATTTATTTATCTTGCGATTATCTTATTTCAAAAGAGATTACTATAGACTCAAACATTGCTAAACATATTCTTCTTAAAACGAAGCACAAAGTGCTCGTCAATAGTACATCATTCTTACAAGTTTACAAAAACAAACTTCGGAACACGAAATAACAAAACTAAACCGGAAGATAGCGCTTAACGCCGCCATGTAACGTTAATGACTCAGCGCCAAACATCGCCTGAGCGACGTGATGCTGCGAGAGGTGTTGAGGCCCCGCTTTTCTCTTAAGCCCCCCGGGGGACGGGGGCAGAGGTGGGGGCGGGGTGGGGGCGTGGGTGGGAGCGGGTTGAGGGCGGGGTGGGGGCGTGAGTGGGGGCGGGGTGGGGGCAGGGGCGGGGGCGGGGTGAGGCGGTGGGGGGGCGGTGATGGGGGCGGGGGTGGGGGGGCGGGAGCGTGGGCGGGGGCGTGGTGGAAGTGGGGGTGGGGGCTTGCCGAGCAGCTTCCCGAATGCGGGCGGCGCGATGTTGCGGATGAGATTAGTTGGCGAGCATTTGCTGCAGTCGCCCAGACGGCCGCCTGGGAACGTTTCTTCCTCGAATCTCTTCCAACAGCTTCAATCAGATTTCGAGAAGGAATCAATAGTGCACTCGGAGAGAATTATTGGATCCTGGTGAAACGAGAGTTGAGTGTATCAATAAATCTTTTATGTCGACATTTCTCACTTCAGCATAAAGCTCGGGAAGAAGATATAACCGCAACACACTTAGTCTCGTTTTGTATGACAAAAATCTTATTTTGTCTTGGGTAAAATGATTGAAAAACTGAGAACAATTGGAATGTGTGCGTCATAACTTTGATTTCTTGGTTGTGATTAGATGAATCTTAGTATCGGGCATGATTATAACATTTAGTAACATAATTTTTTAAATAAATGAAATGAAAATGAAATTTTATAAGTGTAATAAGGTAAATGTAGACATAATGTATAAATGTAATAATGTAAATGTTTAAATAATGTATAAATGTAATAATGTAATAAAAATTTACCAAGACTTGGATTTGAACTATAGAGCTCAGACAACGAGGTCATTTGCGTTCCCAAAAGCCACAACGGAGGAGGCGAAAATATTCAATTAATAATGCTATAACGAATACTTAAAGTTGTGAAAAGAATCCCAACGTATCGCAAAATTACTCAAAAACGAGTAACATTTTGAACAAAAGTGTGTATAAGTTTAATTAAAGATCTAACATTCACATTAAATTATAACCCAAATATCCAGCTTCCATATTAAAGATGTAGGACGTTCGGAAAAAGTTTAACTTTTGACATCAGAGGTTTTAAATGAAAATCGGACTTACCGCCCACTCCACCTACGTACTTTCATAGCTATGATTTTGAATTGTTGAAACACAAGACTTTATTTTCAAAGTATCAGTTTTTTTCTGATAAGGAGACCAAATCCAAGATCACAAACCGTCGAGGACATATAAATAAACCAACTCTTGTCGAGGAAATGCGAAATAACCAACCAGACATTGCACTTTATTAAGAATGTTTTAATGTAACATTCCACGAAAAATGCGTAATACTGTTACATTGACTTGAAATAACAAATAGAGGAATAAAATCTCATTCTTAAGCACCGGCGTCCGTAGACGATTTAACAGTTCTTCGCCATTTTGAACAATCATACATAATGAATACACTTATTCCAAGACTTATTCCAACAACAAAGCATATTTCTTGTTTTTATGTAATTTTGATTCTCAATTGTATTCTAAGAAGATGTTACAAAAAGTTTGAACAACACACAGCCAATAACACAAATAAGACACTCGGATAGTTATGAAAATCGCATATCACCTCCGTTTACAAACGTCAACAGCTTATATTTTACCATCAACTGTCGTAGTTAGGATGAAGAGGAGGCCTAATGGCCTGAGCTTTGCTATTAATAAAATATGATTTATTGTTATTATTATTATATTATTATTCCTCTACTTCACGGCTAAAGATATTTTGAGTCGGTTGAATATAAAATCTAGTCCAGGTTGCAACCAGCTTCCTAAAGAGCAGATCTAGGAGAAGTCTCTACAATACTTTGCGCAAAATGTGGGCTGTTGCAAATAAAGAAATGTCTTTCACTTCCCAGGTTTTTGAATGACCTCGGAGTTTAACATTTTGCGGAAAAAATCTCAGGGCTCCGATAACTTTCGTACCTGTGCCTTTACGTTCCACATTTGGCTGATCTCGATTGACCAACTCTAGTATTTAAGACGTTTCTCTGCCTCCTTGGTTACGACGTTTCGATTGCACGGCACAGCATCTACAATATATACTATTTTTTTTCCAAATCCCGGATAACAATATCCGGTTTGATTGGAGCTATCGGGCCATCAGTTCAAATTTGTTAGGTGTACATTATTGTAAACAGTCCAATAGCAACTGTTTTTTGGTGAGTGTTCTTACCACTTGGAGCAGGTGTTTGGAACTTCGAGAGCGATACAGATCTGTCAGTGGAGGTAACTACACACCCTATAGTGTCCTTTTATGTATTCGGTCTTTGCTATAATTCGACAAGCTGAAACAATATTATCAACGCTACTTTTTCCTGACATATGCGGCATTTTCATCTCGCGAAAATTTTGATAACCGCTTTATCATAATATCGTGTCTCAACACCAGATATTAGGTAGCTATTATAACTGCTTCCGATTCTGGCTCCATTCTTCTCCTTTTAAGCCACATATATGATTGGTCTTTATTGATCTGCACCTTGCTCATTCTTCTTGTCCTTCTTCTTCTTCTTCTTCTTCTTCTTCTTCTTCTTCTTCTTCTGCTTCTTCTTCTTCTTCTGCTTCTTCTTCTGCTTCTTCTTTCTTCTTCCTATTATTATTATTATTATTATTATTATTATTATTATTATTATTATTATTATTATTATTATTATTATTGCGCTATTTCATGTTTATTAGCCTAATGACGTGAATAAAACTGGCATTAATCTACCCAAAGGAAGTGACAGTGCGCGCGTGTGTTTGTGTCGGCAGGAGGCAGCGGGGGCCGGGCGAGGGGGCGGCGGTGGCGGCGGCGTCGCCCGGCTGGGCGTCCATGCGCCGCAGCAGCAGCGAGCGCCGGCGCGACTGGCGGCCGCGCCTCTCGCTGCGCGGCCCGCGCCGCCCGCACCAGGGCAGCACCGACAGCACGGAGGTCAGCCCACGCACTTCACGTTTTCTAACCCCCCCCCCCCACTCACCACCACCACCACCACCACTAGCTTGCACGGGGGGCATTCGGAAAGCAAAGGAATGTAGCTTCTGTATCTGTGCACGTCTTCTGGAGTTCGGAGGGAAATACAGTTCTTCAAATTATCCTTCTCCATAGTGTCGCGACGGGCAGTACTTGTATTCCTTCACGAAAGACATGATGAGGGACAAGAGCCCAAATCTATAGCTGACTTGTCCCTGAAAATATATTTTATTACTTCGGAGCGAATATTTTGTTTAAAATTCTGGCCAAAAAGTCGACTTGTGAATGGCTTAGGGTAGGGATTCCAGAATTAAGAACACGTGCATAAAATACACATCTGCTCGTAGCACGTCACGCAGTTTTTGACGTAAAATAAAAAAAAATAATAAAAATAAAGAACTTTTTCCTACAGAAATTTTATTTGATATAATTAAACGAAGCTGAATTTTACGAGTAATTTGATACCCAAACTACTTTTCTATATAGTCACTGATGAAATTTACGCCCTTGTCATATTGTTTTACTAGTTTTTCAATGCCTTCTGCACACTCGGTTGCTTCCAAGTTGTTGAAACACTGATTAACGGCTTCTTTAAGTACAGCATCACTTGCGTAACGTTGTTAACCCAACAAATGTTTCAATTTGAGGAATAAGTGATAATGTATTGGGGTTAAGTCCGGAAATTTGTTGAAACATTTTCCACTGAACTGTATCCTATGTCACTCGCGCTGCATGCGGCGTGCATTGTCGTGGATGAGAATGACTACACTGGTTGGCGCCGATTTTTTAACGCCGCAGTCAAGTTATTGAATTGTTTGACAGTAGGCCGTCCGATCCACCTCAGTTATCTGTCCATAAATTGCGATAGGTCGAACTTTTTGCGCGTTTAAAAAGCGAATAACACTGCGAAACTCAAACTTGGCGGTATCGTCAATTTTGTCACACATTTTAAAGCCGCAAAGCTAAGCAGTAATGAACCGTATGGAATTGTAGCTGCTGTCAATTTTTCAATAGCAAAAAGTTGCGAGTCCGTGATACAAAAATGTGGATACTTCTTGCCATTATATGTAGTACATTACTTCCTTGAATACATTGTGTTGACATGAGCAACATTTTGTGGGTCCTTGATTCCTGAAAAGTTGTTTTTCGGAAAAAATGTCTGGCGTTCCCTCTGTGGACAACGCCAGCGCTTAAACCGTACTCGGGGTTTTCATCAAACTTGATGAAACTTCACTATATAATTGTTGTCGCTTGCCATTCAAGATGAAAAGGATATTTTCACTCTGGAGATTACTTATATGAAGCTTTAACGATATTTGTGAAAATCAATGGCTCCAAATTTTCTCAAAACCGGTTCCAAATTTGTCATTATTTTTTATTTATTTATTTTTTCCTTGAGTATAAGAATCTACGCTTATAAAAATGTTGTTGTTCGGATTTTCGTTGAAAACTGTTTTCTGAGATGTAAAAGCGACCAATTTACACGAGTATTTTGACTTCGAGTTCAAAAGCTGGGCAAGCTGGGAAGCTGAGTTACCACCTGCTGTACCTACGTATCTAGGTTCGCGTCCCACGACTGATAAATATGTTTGCGGGTTGGAAATACGTATGTTTGAGAGTTCGAAATAATATGTCTGCGGGTTGGAAATAATATGTTTGCGGGTGGAAATAAATATTTTTGCAGGTTTTATGGGTTTTGCGAGTTTAACTAGAATTTCAATGTTACGTAACAGTTACGAATAATACGAGAATATATTCGCTGATGAAGCATCACAAGTTATTTTCCCTATGGCATGGTATCTTATGTTTATTTGCGGAGATACGGTGCAATGGCAGTTGGCATACGGTGCAACGGTAGATATATGCACGAAGGGCAACGGCAAACATATTGGAAAGGCGTTTTAGTTTGTGTTGAGATGTAATGACGGCGAATATGTGGGTAATGAGCATGGAGATTTAGCAGACTGTGAAAGGGGCGACAGGGGAAACGACAGAACCCCGAGGCAACCTGCCGCAAACCAACTTCGTCCCTTTCAAATGCCACTTGAAGCGGACGGGAATCGAATCCCGGGCCGAGCGGCAGCAAGCGGCGGTCTGATCACTAAATCAGGGCTGCTCGAGTGGGCGGCCCGCCGGCGAGCCCTGGCACAGCGCAGATCTGCGGTCAACCGGAGACCCTCTGCTTGTCGAGTCAGCCCGCCGGGAGAAATGGAGAGCGAGGGGGAGAGGGGAAGGGAGATGGAGAAAAGAGAGGATGGGAAAGATGAAGAGGCGACGAGGGAAAGAGAGAAAAGGGGCAGAGAGGGGAGGGGGAGGATATAGGGGAGAGGGAGGGAAAAAGAAGGGGAAGAGGGGAGATGGCAGTGTAGTAGGGGAGCGGACATGTGAGGAGGAGGAGATGGGAGGAAGAGGAGAGTAGGAGGAGAGAGGGAATGGAAACGGAGGAGACGAAGGGAGGCGCATTGGTCGAACGGCTTTAGTCCAGTTGAAGGCGAGTGCCGAGTGGGCAACAGCATAGGACCACAGCGCGCACTCCGGCTTTAGTTCTTGCTTTTGAGCTGCACAGCGCTAAACCGCGGGTCGGTCGCCACTCGCCTCTTCACTCGATTTAAGGGCTCCATATAAAAATCAGCCGTGCAGCGCGTCTTTTGATACGAATAATAATAATAATAATAATAATAATAATAATAATAATAATAATAATAATAATAATAATAATAATAATAATAATAATAATAATAATAATAATAATAATAATTTGTTCTCAATCTGCTTCTGATATTCGCCGCTTCATTGTCCGGTTAACGGGGAACGAAGTGATTAGCTTGCGTTTTCCTGCGAAACGTCTGCAATTCGCTGGTGAGCAACGCCCCCTTTTGGTTCATCCATTCACCTCATGAGCAACGCGGTTTATTCTTTGATCCAAGTGGATCTTCATTTCTTCTTTTGATTCTTCTTCTTCGGTCCACAAATGAGACATAGGGCTTGCAACACAGTCTGCTAAAAATCATTACCTAGTAAAGTCCGGCTAGGTATCTTGCGTACAAAATAGTCAAATCCACTGTTTTTATTATTTATCATCTTAACATAATGTTAAGTTATTAAACAATATGAAAGCAGAATATATTCAATGAAAATAATTCATGTATTGTTCTATATTGATTTGATTTGGAAGTGTGAATAGAGAATGAATTGTGAATAGAGCTCGCGGACGAGTTGAACCGTCCGCAACACCGCACGTAGTAATCAGGTCAACTATTATCATCACAAAAATCTTCGGAAAGCGCACTGACTGTGTGACGTATCGCTTTATAATTCAGATACGTTGCGCACAGAAATTATCCTAAAAGATCATTCAGATTTCTTAGCTTTTGTCATTTTCAGAATATGATTGATCGTGTAAATTTTATTATTAAAATATATAAATTTGACGAAGCAAATGTTTCTAGAGTTACAATAAAGTTGATTTTATTTTTGCCCTTTAAAATTATATTCTCTCTTCTCAATTAAGTCCTCTCAATTCGCTTCATATTTATCTTCAATTTCACTGCAGCGGAAATGTGATTTAAATCATGGTATTCGAGCGCATTTTTAATAAACGTTCTCTCAAATGTTCTGTGTATCGATTTGCCTTCTTTTCTTTTACAAGCTTTTCCGACTCTCCTTAATACTGCATTTTAATGAACGAAGAGATTGTGCTACCAAACTCTACTCGTTCTTCACATGCTTGACTTCTTGAGAGTTGCAAGCCCTCGTCCTTTCCGTATGTCTGTTTTTTCCTTTATCTCCCATGAGGAAATCGTAAATATCCAATTTATTTCCGGTTCTTGCCTTCCTCTTTTTCATTCAACAGTAAATACGTTTCTATTTCAAGTTTTAGGAAAATAGCAGTCCTCGACATTTTTATTTGAGACGTAACGAAATGGCTGTTTTTAAAGTGCGAATAAGTAATACATCATTCTCGGAAAATAGCCTCATTATTTGGCTTCTTGTCTATTACATTTCACAGGCTTTAGAGATTACGTGGCACTCTTTATGAAACGAAAGAGAAGGATACGCAGCAAGAAGGTTTCAACGGAAAGGAAACATTTCCTTCATAAATGAGGCAAAGCGCGTTGAAGGTCCCTTTTACCGAGGCAAAGTTACTTCAATGAGCATTCGGACATCTCAAAACTTCTGGGAGAACGGAACTTTCATTTCATTCTCCAATTTGTTAAAGATATATAAAAGATTTGTAGTTTATATGTATTCGTTTTTCCTTTCCTTTCAAATTAGTAAATATATAATCTAAATGTCCGATGTATCGAAGACTTAGGTTACTAATAAAGAACCTTCAATGTGGTATGTAATATATTTTTGTAACACAAGTAATAATAATCGCCGAGGGTTAAAAGGATAACATTTATTTGATTTCAATATTTTTTAAAGATTTGTATCTTCAAAGTATTAGATGTTAGTACATGATGCACAACTAGCCATCTTTCTCTTGGAAAAGAATTCCAGCTCATAATGCTTCAATCTCACACGAACAAATTCCTACGTTCGTCTTTTAAATTTTAGTTTTTTAGATATCGGCTTCTGCACAATCTGTGCACCTTCTTAAGCACGCAAAGTGAAATTCCTTTTATTACCAAACTCAACCCTTCTTGGAAAAAATATCAACGATATTTCGAGCTAACGACATTTGATAGCAAGAGAGGACAATGATGTCAATGCTGTGGGCTTAAGAGAGAGCAAAAGAGAGTAACTTAAAAACTATGTGTGAGTGACAAATACCTCTTATTTTCTATTGTAAGAGGATGCCGATATTTAGACTGCAACATGTCAGTAGCAATTATCTTCATATGAATTTAAATGAAGTCATTGCTGCAATGTAATCCAGTCATTTACATCTTCAAATATAAACGTTTTTTAGTTGCGCATTTAGCACTGCTTACGGTGAGATCATTGCTCTGAGAGTATATGCGACTGACTGACAGAATGTAAATGTAAACATGAACGTGAACGTGAACGTAAACGTGACGGGTCTCACGGAATGTTTCTAGATGCAACAAACTAGGAGAGCCATGTTCTATTCCCGTCCTAACGCAACCAATGCTCTGAACATTTTGAATTATTTATCATGTGAAGAATACCACCGCGGGAAATGCAAAGGGGGCGTCCCGCTGTCCGAGCGCCAGCGGCTGCGATGCAATTTTGATGAGGGCACTCGCCACCGGTGCAGGGCTGGGCGCTACTCGTCCGAGACTATTATGTTTCAAAACAGAAAGTTTTCTTCAAAGCGCACCGCATTAGCACGTAAATTAACGCGCGAATTAAAAACACCCGCGGATGGCGCGGAACGCGGAGGGGGTGAGTGGGGTGGGGCGGGGCGAGGCGAGGAGAGAAATGAGGGGGTGGAGTGGCGATGGGCGAGCCGGGCTCGGGACGGGATGGGATAAGATGAGATGAGATGAGACAAGACGGAACGGAACGATGTGGAGCGGGGCTGCGGGTTTCGGGGCGGGATGGTTTGGGAAGGGGAAAGGAGAGGGCAGTGAAGTAGGTTACGTGCATCGGGATAGGATGAGTGGAGTAGGTTGGGATAGGATGGGTTATGGCAGGGTGGGAAGGGGAGTGGAGAGGTCGTTTAGGTTTGTGAAGTAGGGTAAGTGAATTGGGTATGGTATGGTGCGATGAGAGAGGTGGGGTAGGGTGGGGTGGGGTGAGGTGTGGGAAGGTGAGGTGGGATAGATGGATGGGAGAAGCGTGAAGTGGATTACGGGTGGGGTGAGTGGGGTGGGGTGGGTTAGAATCTGGTGGGTGGGGTAAGGGATATGAGATACGGTAGAATAGGGTAGGGTGGTGTAGAGCAGGGCAGGGTAGAGTAGAGTTGGATTGAATAGAGAAACGTAGGATGATGTAGGGTAGGTTAGAGAAGAGTAGAGAGGGGTAGATTAGGCCGGACCGGGCGGGCCAGGCCGGCAATGTTGCTGAGATGGGAGACGGGAGCGGTGACGGGGCGGTGGGGATGGGAGGCGAAAAAGTTGGGAGCGGTAAGGGCGGAGAAAAGAGCAGAGGGAGAGCAGGCTGCTGTGGATAAAGAAAAAAGCGCGAGGGAAGTGTAGGACGCTGCAGCGGAAGGGAAGAGATGAAAGTGGTGAGGTTAGAGTGGAATGTTGGGTCTGGCGGATTCAAAAAATCTCACCGTTCCTACTTCAGCTTCAAAGTTTTATCTTCTGTTCCAGGAAGGAAATATATTTTTATTAACTTCAATTCACAGGTACAGTGGATAGCGGAATAAGTGGGACCATATCTCTGGTGAGAGAAGTAATCCACACTTCGCAACTCTGGCTTTCGTGAAATAATTTGTCGTTTATGCACTCTAATGTTTTGTCACTCTCAGCCAATCATCTATTCCCACTACATAATCTGTTTGAAAGCCTTCATTTTATCTCAAAAAAACTGAAACGTATTTATCAAACAAAAGGGTTTTATGTAGAATGAACAAGGCTCAGAATATCTCATCTTCAATATAATATTAACTGCAATGTTTCGTAAAGATCAGAGGTATTCTTAAATGATCGAGAACAAGATGGTTTAGGATTTAAATTATTATATTCTGAGTGTTAAGATTCTTGGGGGTCTTAAATCAAAAACTCGAATCTTAAATGAATATTGTAACTTTGCTATTTCGACGGTGTATACGTCTGAATGTGAGACTCAGGTTTTATTTGTAAAACAAAAAATCCACAAGATTAAGAACAGCTTCATTATAAAATAATTAAGTCGCAACGAATTACTGCAAGGTGGATTCTGCGATAAGAATCTACATGTAATGACGTTGTAATAGAAACACTGTAATATAATTTCATTTCATTTTTCATTTTATTTTCGCGAACACTATTACATCGTACTTCACTTTGGTAAGCAGTTTCTGTTTTATTATAGGACTGCGCACGCGCTTACACGCGCTTTTTTTCTTTTGTTCGTGCTTTTTCTAGTATTATGTCACATCTTTTTGCTCTTATTCAGGATCCTTTTTTATATGCGATCTACTTCTTCTGAATTAATAATTTCATTACTTATTTTATTTTTTTCGTTTCGTATTTTCTTTCTCATGTAGTATTCTCAATTTAGAAATTGGATTAGTTAAATCAAGAATAAAAATTACTAAATTCTTACATCCATCAGATCTTATTGAACGACGACAATATTAACATTATTTCACACTTTCTGATTACAAAAATATATTTAGTTAATATATTATTGTTCAGGTTTGTTTACAAGTAATGTAAAAATAAATATTCTGTTTCTAAAAACTTAGAATGTTGGGAATATATATTTCAAAATACAAATAGGAATAAAATGAGAAACTTGGCTTACCAGATAGAATTGGTATTTCAAACAAATGAAACTGCGAAAAAATCGCAACATCCAAATGCGTATATTTCAAATACTAATATCTTCTATTAATTAGCGATGAAAATGTAAATGGGTCTTGGCACAGTAGAAATTATTAGAAAAAAAGTTGTGTACGTGGAATATTCCGGGTGAAAGGAAGTTATAATAAAGTGGCCATGGTAGCAGAGCATTAGTGCAGGCAACGCGCGCAAAGCTTCGTTTCGCTGCAGCCGAGAGCGACGGCGCGCTCTCTGCCACCGCCCGCTGCCAAAGCAGGTTTGCGGTCCGCGCGGAGCAGAGCGCGCCCGAGGCGAAGGGGGCGGAGGAGGGTGGGGGGCGAGCGAAGCAACTTCCTCTGTTGAGGCTGCGCCCCTGCCACAGCCGCCCCGCCGCAAGGAAGGGGATTGAAATGGATCGATCTCACACAAACGAAGGTGGAGCATTTCATCTTCAAGCTCGCGCTTTTCTCATTACCTAGCATATTGTAATTCTGTTTTATATACATTGGCATTGCACACGGTTACTATTAAAATCAGTTGCTTCGCCTAACTAACCCTATCTTCCTTTCTTCTTCAGTGCTTATCTCTCATTCCTTCTTTCAATCTTTCTTTCTTTCTTTCTTTCTTCTTTCTTTCTTTCTTTCTTTCTTTCTTCTTTCTTTCTTTCTTTCTTTCTTTCTTTCTTTCTTTCTTTCTTTCTTTCTTTCTTTCTTTTCTTTCTTCTCTTTCTTTCTTTCTTTTCTTTCTTTCTTTCTTTCTTTCTTTCTTTCTTTCTTTCTTCTTTCTTTCTTTCTTTCTTTCTTTCTTTCTTTCTTCTTTCTTTCTTTCTTTCTTTCTTTCTTTCTTTCTTTCTTTCTTTCTTTCTTTCTTTCTTTCTTTCTTTCTTTCTTTCTTTCTTTTCTTTCTTTCTTTCTTTCTTTCTTTCTTTCTTTCTTTCTTTCTTTCTTTCTTTCTTTCTTCTTTTTTCTTTCTTTCTTTCTTTTTCTTTCTTTCTTTCTCTTTCTTTCTTTCTTTCTTTCTTTCTTTCTTTCTTTCTTTCTTTTCTTTCTTTGTTTCTTTCTTTCTTTCTTTCTTTCTTTCTTTCTCTTTCTTTCTTTCTTTCTTTCTTTCTTTCTTTCTTTCTTTCTTTCTTTCTTTCTTTCTTTCTTTCTTCCTTCCTTTCTTTCTTTCTTTCTTTCTTTTTCGTTCTTTCTTTCTTACTTACTATTTTTTTTAGTATTCTTCTACCTGTATTTCTCTCTTTTCTATCTCTCTCTTTCTCTTTCTCTTTCTATCTCTCTCTTTCTCTTTCTATCTCTCTCTTTCTCTTTCTCTTTCTATCTCTCTCTTTCTCTTTCTCTCCTCTTTCTCTTTCTATCTCTCTCTTACTCTCTCTTTCTATCTATCTCTCTTACTCTCTCTTTCTATCTCTCTCTTACTCTCTCTTTCTATCTCTCTCTTTCTCTCTCTCTTTCTCTCTCTTTCTATCTCTCTCTTTCTCATTCTCTCTCTCTTTCTCATTCTCTCTCTCTCTTTCTCATTCTCTCTCTCTCTCTTTCTCATTCTCTCTCTCTTTCTCATTCTCTCTCTCTTTCTCATTCTCTCTCTCTCTTTCTCATTCTCTCTCTTTCTCATTCTCTCTCTTTCTCATTCTCTCTCTTTCTCATTCTCTCTCTCTTCTCATTCTCTCTCTCTCTTTCTCATTCTCTCTCTCTTTCTCATTCTCTCTCTCTTTCTCATTCTCTCTCTTTCTCATTCTCTCTCTCTCTTTCTCACTCTCTCTCTTCCTGTCTCTTTCTCCCCTTTTCCTTGGTGTTGTGATCGACTATAATTATGCACAATAAATAAATTATTTCTTAAACGTATGTGTGATTCTTTCTCGTCTGCCAAAAGTGTTTCTCACGTCACTTCTATCAGTATAATCTTCCTGCCGTCAATCGCTCTCTCGTTTTCCAATTCCTCCCAGCTATTTCAATCTCTGCCATACTCTTCCCGTATCTCTTACCTAACATTCACATGCATGTATATCCAGCTCCTCTTACCCTTATCCCTCTTGCCTTCTCACTATCTCTATCATCAAAGCGAACCTATTTTACGACCACAAATCCTTATCTTTTCACATGCAATAAAGGTGCACAATAAAGGTGCACAATTTTAATACTGAATTAAATATTCATAAATGCGAAGACCAAAAAGTACCTCATTTCCTGCACCTGTGCATCGTTTACTCACATTCGCCCTCCTCACCCACGCGTAATTTCCCCAGAGATAAAGGAAACCGCGCAATGGGCGCCGACAGCGGCGGCCGCGCCGCCGGCGACCGCGACCGCAGCGCTCCGCGGCGACCGCACTGACTGGAGCCCGCAACGAGCATAATCCTCGCGCCGCCAGACACCTTTCCCGACCTCCGCTCGTCCCCCTCCCCCTTCCCATGGTCCCTCCCGCTGCCCCGCCCGCTACAGGCCAGCTATACGCCCGTTATCCCGCCTCCTACCCCGCCCGTTAAACCGCCCCGCTAACCAGCCCTCTACTCCGCTCCTACCCCGGCCGCTTCCCCGCCCGTTACTCTGCCCCGCCCACTACCCCGCCGGATACACTGCCCGCTACCTCGCTCGTTACCCCCGGCCGCTACCCCGCACGTTACCTCGGTCCGTTACCCCCGCTCGCTACCCCCGCTCGCTATCCTACTCGTTACCCGCTCGCTATCCCGCTCGCTATCCCGCTCGCTACCCCGCCCGCTATCTCGCCCTCTACCATGCCCGCCACCATGCCCACCCACCCGTCTTCCCCGTCACCACAAAGAGAGTTGAAATGGGCCCAAACCCGTGCTTGGCTCTTCCGCATACTACGCATCAATTTTTTAAAATCTGCTATGATAAAAACTACCTTTCTATTTTATTCAAAATGTTAACGATATCGATTTAGGAAGATTGGGGCTGATAACGAAGAGATACATTCTTTGTAACAAAACATGCCAAATTCATGTGAAAATTACAACCTAATAGCAGTAATTTAGTGCTGAAGCTTGGACAGTGGGATAAGGCGTTATGGTATTCCATAGATTTCCCGCAGATTCAAAACAGGTGAGGAATATAAATAATACAATAAACCTAAGA
This sequence comes from Gryllus longicercus, assembly GCA_038098605.1. Taxonomy (NCBI): domain Eukaryota; kingdom Metazoa; phylum Arthropoda; class Insecta; order Orthoptera; family Gryllidae; genus Gryllus; species Gryllus longicercus. The sequence continues at coordinate 197,259 of JAZDUA010000985.1, forward strand.
CGGAATCGTTTGAGTTCAACATTTTCTTCCATTTTGAACAGGTTTTCAGCTTATTCAGGTTTGCAATAACAACTGTCAATTCAGAAAATGCAATCGTCCAAAGATAGAATAGTTTGTATGAGTAGTTTATCTCACGTAAAAACTACATTTAAAAGAAACGATAACGACCCCGGAGGAACAAAATGACGTACGGAAACGCATAACAAAGTCTAATGATACAAAGAACATCGTAACAAGTAAAAAGAAATATTATTTTTTTCAAGGTTTGTGGGAACAGATGAATTCATCTGAAGATTTAGGGTTTGGCCATTCGCTCCGAAGAATATTGGATATCAAATATAAAAACCCTTTTAACCACTCATTCTTGATTTTGTTTTTTTTATTAACAATGCACTTGAGTTTTCCGAACTTTAAATTATTGTTTTAAACCTTAACTGAAATGTTTCTCTGTTCCTTCTCATCAATTAGTCTAACTTTCTCATCAGAAATTGACGTTTTCACTTTACCGCCTGACGTCATGATCAGTTGATTAACACAATACCTGCAACATTTAGAACCACTGAATCCTAAGCACACATTGCAAGAATTGTGGAGGTGACACATTGCAAGAACTGTGCAAGTGCGATGTTTGGTCGAGAGTACCTGAGAAAGGCAATAGACGAGCGCAATTCTGAGTGTTTAATTTTAAAACAATACTATTTTTTTCGACTTCTCCAGAATTGTTAATACTGTTGTACTACAAATTCCTTTCCGTTTCTGCGTTAGGCAGGTTTCTGGCTTAATCCAGTATGCTATAGATTGCAAAATAGTTTGTTCTGAGATCTTTACGTCGAATGCAGGTTTCTGCCTCGCCCCGAATTGTTCCCTCCCGTCCCGTCTCGTCGGTCATTGTAATTCAGTGAGAGCTCCGCCACATGGCAGTGCGCCTGCCGTCGCGCCCGCTGCTCCACCCAAACCCCCACCTGGCGCCCGTCACCCGAACTTCCCATCCCCGAACCGACCACCGCCTGACACTCAGCGAGCGCACCGTCCCACCCCGCTCCCCTCGCAAACGCCCACGCGAGGCGCACACAATTAGTGCAGATGAAAGAGACCGCCCACTCGCCCCGCGAACATCCGCGAGGTGCGCGGGGGGGGGGGGGGGGGTCGCGGGTGTCTCCACCGCCGCGACGCGGGATTTCACAGCGCCCCTCTCGCTCTGACGTCTTTGCTCTCTCACTATTCTGTTTGGCGGTGTTTTCACAGAGCACGCCGTTTTGCCGCAGGATACCTGATGATCTCCGTCAAAGTCTCTCTTCAAAAATTCTTTTGCTGTGCAATTCTTAATCTTTTCTACTTACAGAGTGGGTAACTAGTTCTCAAAGGATACGCTATGCCACTGAAAGTGCCGGGAAGTGTGTGGCGAAAATACGAACACATTAAACATTGACGCTAAGACTACATATTTATATTACAAGCTAATAGTTGGAAAATATTCGTCAATATATAGAATACTTGCAATTAATTGGAAAATCGGAGAATTTTTGTTTTTGCGTAGAAGTAACAACGCACTCTGAAATTTGAAGATTTTTTAAAATAACTATTCACTTTTTACAGAAGTGCTTTTCTGAAATACCAAATAAGAATAATACCAAGACGCCAATAAACACTTGAGTGCATTCCACATTCAAGTTGTAAATGCTATAGAAAAGTGTAAATAGAACAGAGTAAATAGAGTGTAAATTTCTTGTCCTCTCCGTAGATATAAACAGAATACATTATAACGGAACGAAAGACAACATTCAGAAGCGATCACAAAGGTAGAATGTCGTAACTCGCCGAGTCGTTGGTAAGGGCTCGTAAAGGTGACTTGAAAACTATGTACGTCCGATGCTACGGGCAAGTCCAACAATTTTGGGTGAGACCTCTTTTTGAGAATAGCGTCGGCACACGACTCGGACGTGTTGAGATTTATCGATTGTTGACTACAACACTTGCAAAAGTATGGGAAGAGAATGCCGGGAGTATGGCGCATTTACTTATTTTCTTGGCTATACAGGCTGACCAACTACTACCGTGACAAAAAATACCAGATTCTATGTTGAATTTCATGCAGAATAGCAGGTCAACTTTCCAGAAAAAAATGTCTTCGAGGAAATTGGGTTTAAAAGTCACTTGACATGTGGGTATGAAATTTAAACCGGCTGCAGCACCTTCGCAGACACTGCGGCGTCCGGAAATGAATTTTAAACCCAATTTTCTCGAAGACATTTTTTCTTGAAAAATTGGATCTGCCGTTATCTAAGAAATTCAAAATAGAATCTGATGTGCTTTCGTGACACTTACTGAATATATTTTTTGGCGCGGCGTATCTGCCTATGCACGTACTTCAAATGTGCCTTCCTGAAAGCATCATGATGGCCGGTGCTAATTGATCGCGATTTGAATACAATTGGCAAACGCTTCTATTCCACTGATTTGTGACTCAAATTGTAGAAAATGAACTCGCGAGAACTTGTGACGGAACATGAAGAAATTGATTTTGTGGGATAAATGGAAGCTTCTTGTGCGAAAGCTATCATTACTTAGGGCACTGCCAAATGATTTTATGTTGTGATCACGTGAATACTTCAATTTTTCTTGCCAAGCGGTTGGTTGCTACGCACGCCAGTGTACCGGTATTTGTAATTGTTTATCGAAGCGAAGGACGGGAGGTTTCCCGTGTTTGTCTCAACACAACTGATGTTATTCATATTACAAACTTCGCCAAAATCCGTGGTTGCTCTGCGTATTATGATAACTACTAGAAAAAGATTGCTCACTGGCAAGAAGTAATCATCGAGGGTTACAGGTTCTAGAAGTTTGCAACATTTATCCTAAGACAACCTCAAGTGTAAAATTGAAGTACTTAATTCCAAACCTTGAGTTATTTTGGTTTTATCATTGTCTCATCATTTATCATTGCCTTGGCACTTTTTGAAATATCATGTACCTTACAGGAGAAAAGTGATTAAAAATATAACTTAGTACGCATAACATTAAGAAATACATTTTTATTCTAAATACCTTGCAAATCTTACATACCTGCCGTACGTAACAGATGTAAATAACAGATTGAGAATTGAAAGTGACATTAAAGCTCTACGTACTTTTAAAACAGATCATTGCCCGTTGATAGCATAAACTGATGGACCGGCAACATGAACTCAAAATGTTTCTCTTTACATTCATTTGCCTCAAATTACTCCATTACTTTGTTCCAAATTTCCTGTTTTGGGGAAACTCTACATGAATGTTTCAATAGGTAATCCATCCAAATTACAAAGAGTCTGTTAAACCCTCATAGTGGAACGGAAGCTATTGATGCACAAAGAAAAAAGCTGGAGGGAGAGGGATAGACTAAAACCGGTCCAATTTTAGCAGACTGCCATGTGGTGTAAAGGAAATAACCCAGATACGAATATAACTCACCAACTTCAACCCTTATGCGCCGGGGGGAATCTATTAATGTTACGTAAATTACATGCCGTAACGACATCATTACGTTCCAAATGGCGTCGTGAAAGGCTTCTAGCAAAATATTCATTCTGTCAATCGTAGTTAGCCAATGACCTCCAGGTGAAAACTAAGCGACAATAAAAACCTCAAATAGCATTGAAAGCATCATCTAAATATTTGGCAACACAACGTAAACCAGAGTAATTTAACAGATGCATTACATCCGTTTATGTTTTCCTGTAAATAATTGCTCATATTATATTCATATATTCTCATGAGTCTCATACTATAGAGTCTACATTACAGTGATCACTCCTCGCTAAAGAGCAGGTATGGCTGGAGGTAGTTTAGAAATATCGTGCCTGAACAAAAGCCCCGCGCTATATGCAGATTAAGATTGATATTCTCTCTCCACATCAAAGCTGCGGCGTGAAGGACTCGCAAATGCGATATTGCCCCAAGTGCAGAGAGTGTTTGAACATGAAAACACGAATATACGTTGGGTCATGGTGCGCCGCACAATATGGAACGTTTAATCACTACATTGGCGGAGCCTTTTCCCTTGTGGCCACCTGCATTAACAGTTGCAGGTGGACGCTCGATCTCAGGTATTCATAGTCACACGCTCCGCATGTTTGAGTTTAATTCAAGCGAGATTCGTGATTCTTTCTTTATACTTACACGTGTTATGTTTAGTTTTTCTCTTTGAATGTCTACATGATCATCCTTCAAGTGTAGGAAATGTTTTGTGACTGTTTAGAGTTGTAGTCACTAAAGAAAGTGGACTTTGTGTATAAAAAGACGGTACGCCTTTTTTCTGGATATCTAAAATCCAAACTGACACAAGAACTCAACGAAATATATATTTTTTTGCTTTTAAGGAACATGAATTGGAAAAGCAACAACGTGTACAGGTGATTTACAAAAAATGTTTCAATCTTCTTGGGCATTTAAGGGGGCAAAAATATGTTTTACCAATAAACAAGTGATGGAAAATCTCATTTAATAAAATTATAGTGACATTTCAGAAATCGCTCCCCTGATCGTTATCATTGCCGTTACCGTTGCATGCATAAAACATTGTGGACGACCCTTCGAGAATTTCTTTGTAATAAAAACTAAACAATAAGAAACAAGTAATCGAGAGTCGTTGCCTCTGGAAAAATCATTTGCAATTCATGTAACTGCGAAATATGAGTTCAGCGTGAGTTACCTAGTGCGATTTTAGAAATGTAGCTTGTGTAACGTCGCTAAATCAGATTTCTCACTACACGCTCTGGCGAGAGAAAGCGATTATCACCTTTCCACATGTTCTAGAAGTTTGTAACATTTTTTCTGAACCAACTATGTAATTCCAATAATGAATAAAAATTGTGTGAGAGCCATAGCTCATTAAGGCTGAAAACAAACCCGATAATTTTATTATCATGGTGCTGATGGAAAATAAATTATGAATGTTATACTTTTGTAGCTGAACTTACAAGAGGAGTAAAGGAGTTCTTTGTGTAGGAGTAGGGTAGGGGTAGGGGCAGGGGTAGGCTTGGGCCAAGGCCTGGTGAGGGAGTGCGCGATTGCCAGGGCATGGGCAACAGCGAGGACGAGGACAACGACGAGGACGAGTGTTTGGGCATTTGCGAGGGCATGGGCGATGGCGAAGATGAGGCCGAGGGCGTTTGCGAGGGCGAGGATGAGTGCGTAGACGAGGGTGAGGTCGCGGCCTTGGGTATATGCGAAGGAGTGAGCGAAAGCATGGGCGATGGCAAAGGCGAGGGCGGGGGCGTGGGCACGGGCGACGGTGGGAGTGAGAGCGAAGAGGAGGGTGCGGGTGAGAGAGTAGTCATGGGTAGGGGCGTGGGGGCGGGTGAGGTCGAGGGGGGGAGCATGGGCGTCGTATGGGTCTGTGTGTGGATGTTGGGGAGGGCGCGAGCGCGGGGTTTGGGGGCGTGGTCGTATCGCCCCGCCGCCTCCCGTCGTTCGTTTTATTGCCCTCCCTGGGTCGCGAGGGGAGGGCGGTCACCGGCCGCTTTCATTATGCGTCTGTGGCGGCGCCACAACCGCCACTCGCTGCCGCCCTCACCCTCCACCACGGTCATCCCGACTGCCGTCGAATCAACCTCCTAGGCCCTTCGCCTTTCGCAAGTGACCATGTTTTCTGCGCTAACTTGAATGATGGTTTTCACTGTAGCCTGTCGTTACTATCTCGCTGACTAATGTATCTAAGGAAATGGATAGTTATAGTTATTATTATTGTTATTATTATTATTATAATTATTTCATGCCAGTTGTCCCACAACAATCCTTTGGGAACTGACATTTGGTCACTGCTTCCCGGATCTGCGATGTTTGTCTAGATAGATGCGATAGATTTTCTGAGTCAAATTGGTAGGACGTACAATGATGGGATTTTGACCCATCGTTCGGTTAAATGAAAATTTATTTAGGGTATAAGATGCTTAATTCGCCATGTGAGAGTCACAGTTCTGAAGATTGGAATGAGAATGGAATATGGATAAGAGCTTAGCGCGCGATATTCAATCCGCGAGCGTATATTCTACGGTACTGCTCGTACCGAAGGATGTGGCATTGGGCTTACAAAAAATCAAGATTTTGTTACTAATCTCAATACTTTTTATCATCCATTTATTGCATACCATTTTTTTAAATCGATGGTATGCGCTCGATGTTATGTGTTCGATGTTTTTACGATGTTTAAATAAATTGTTTAATATCAAAACGATGTTTTTTTTATAATTTAAAAACACTGTATTAAGTTTCATATTTTAATAAACTTAATATCCTTTCACTGTAGACTCATCCAAGGTGTAAAAAAATGTCATGTTTATCCACACTTCTAGACTTTTATTTGTATAATTCAATCTGATTATCAGTTTTGCTAATTGTTCAAATGATTATTTTATCGGTTTATTGTGGAAACCTTAATTACATATTAATAAATACGATAATTGCCAGATTAAATCCCTCTCTAGCCAACATTAATAACACATGTTACTAAACCACTTTTGAAAACATTAATGTTTAAAAACATCAATTTTTGGGGCGATGTGTTAATTGACAATAATTTTAACGCTCTCAACGCCGCACAAGGGGCTTGGAGACGCGTTGTATCTATCTATTGATAATATCTATTGATATAGTTCAAATATCTATTGATATTTTGAACCCTTATTACGTGAAAACTTCAATGAAGAAAAATATTTCCCAAAATTCGTTTAGAAGACGGAAAATATGCTTTGATGAAAAAATTGGTAAATACTAAAACAAAAATAGCGTTTAATGGCATTTTTCTCACGCAGCTCTGTTAATTGTTTATCTTAACTTTCTTCCTTCCTCCCCTCCTATCTTCCACTCTCTCTTCCTTTGGTTATATACGGCAAAGTACTCTTGGTCTATATCGGGATACCATTACAAGTTTTGTTCTATGAATGTGTTTTTGATATTTACTTTCAATTAATATTGTTTTACGCATATACGGAAGATGAAGCCAATAGATATTAGAGAAGATATGAAATAGTACTTCTGTAAATATGAATCCTGCATTGGTTGATATCAAAGTTAAAACTTTTATGAATGAAGGTCTGGAGATGACCCCAAAAACTCGAGTTGGAGTACTCCCACCATTTATGGGACTAATGTGGATGCATTAGGATGTCAAAAAACAATTAATTGGAATAAATATATTTTTGACTCATCGAAAGTGATAGAATTATCAACTAATTTATTTTTCCCCAATGAGAAATACAATTTTCATTTTATATAGATAAATTATTTATATATTATTTGGATGAAAATAATCATGGTTTATGACGTGACATGTTTTAGTAGTAGAAAATATTCAAATGGCATCGTACAAATATACAAAACAATACAATGTATAACAACAGGGCTGAACTGTTTTTATCCGTTTTGCAAAAACAATCTATAGCTTCCGCTTTCTATTTGCCGAAGTGACAGAGCGTTGAAGAGCAGACAACCCGCAAAACGTGAATAACACATACCAAAGCCTCATTCACATGCATCGTTCGTGAAGTCTGTTTGTGTTGAGCGAATCGATCGGAAGTATGAACCATGAAGCCTGACACCCTGAAAATAGTTTTTACATGTCGAATGTCTCTCTTCATTACTGGTTAATTCACAATGTGCCGAGAATCGAAAGGAAATGGAGTGCAGTTGCTTCATTCCAGACACTAGTCAACAATGAGATAATTAGAATTCTCTTCACACTATACAAACACGTTATCGGCAACCTTAATAAAGGAGAGAAATAAGAATATTAAAGGAGTTTGAAAGAAAAAATTGGAAACTGAAGTAAAGATTATAGCAAATCGAGCAAGAAGAAAATCAACAATTGCACTCCAATTAGTGTGGATGTTCTACGAAAGACTTTGCAAATTAAACAGAAATAATTTAAAAGCAGTTCGTGAAACTGTAATTTTGGTTAATATAACAAAAATTAGTACTTATTACCCACTTTCTGCTTGTTGAATTCACATCACACCCCCTTTATACTTGGTCTCGTTTTTATTCGCACTCAGAACAACACAACGTTCATTTGCAAATCTGCAACACTTACGCCTGACGCGCATTCATATATTGTAGCCCCTCGTTGTTATGATATTGGTGACGTGCCATCGCATGAAACCAAATGAACCGCCCCTGGGTGCATTGTGACCGCCGACCCGTATGCACAGCTGAGGCTGCGATACAAGAGCGAGCACACGCCCAAGCGGAGAGCAATGCGAAACAGACACGAAGAGAGGGAAAGGGCGACTGACATTTTTAATCTGCTGCGCGCGGACGTCGTTTCTCCACCCATAGCCCCTCCACCCACACTTCGGTCCCCGCCACTCTGCTATGCTCTCCCCCACTCACCCCCGCGCGCGCTCGACGCCGGCGCCACGCCACGCCTCGGCCCACATTTCGGTCCTCGTCACGCCCCCGCCGCTTCACGCCTCCGTCACGTCCCCCCCCGCCAGTCTCACTACCATGCTCCATGCTACTCGCCCCGCCTGGCCACGCCTCGGCACGTTCCCCGCCACGCCTCGGCACGTTCCCCGCCACGCTCCGGTCACTCTTCCGCCACCCTCCACGCCACCCTCCTCGCCACCCTCCACGCCACCCTCCACCCCACCCTCCACCCCACCCTTCACGCCATCCTCCACGCCACTCTACACGCCACCCTCCCCGCCACCCTCCCTTGCATTCCTCCCTACCACCCTCACCACCACTCTCCATGCCGCACCCGCCGCCACACACTCGCCACGCCCCGACCCACGCTTGAGTTCCCGCCACGCTCTCTTCTACGCCCCCGCCATACACCCGTCCCCCGCCCTCCCCGCCAGGGCTATGGCCACGCTCCCTGCGACGCCCCCACCATAAATCCTGCCACGCCCTCCCACCGCTAACCCCTCGAACCCCGCAACCACCCCCGCCATGTCCCTCGCCCCTACCCCTTGCACGCTGCTCGGCACGAACTATCCACTTTATCCCACCCTCGCCTCGTTAGCGCCTCCACCTCTGCACCAGCGCACCGTGGCCAGCTGTCGTCGCTGCCACAGAGCACAGTGAATAATTCTCGAGGCGCCTGCGAATTAGCCATCTCCCAGATTAGCAGCGACCGCGAGAGCAGAGGGCGACACACGGAGGTATTCGTTGAGGACGCGTGGTCGCGGAAATACGCAAAGGAGCAAATTTACAAAGCACGCGCGAAGGCGCCGGAAGGGAAAGGAATAATACATACAGAACGCTCCAAAAATTACGCCTTCAACACCACTGCAGATATATCTGGTACAAATGGTAACGAAAAACTCAAATGCACGGCTGATTAAATATCTTACATTTTACAACTTATCCACTAGCGTCATTCAAGTCGATTCCATGCATCTGCAATCAAATTCGGCACGCAGCCCCTGTGACGTAACAAGTAGGTTGAGTACTAAGGATGTGTTCAGTCAGCATCTCTCTTGTAGGAATATTACAAAACGTCAGACTATTGAGTTATTTTCAATTACAGTGACGTTTATCCAGCATCAAGTCTATTCGCAGGTGACTAACCGCTCTCTTTGTGTCTGTTTCTGAGTATGACGTGGCGAGCAATGAGGTATCAATACAGTGTTTGGTGACGATATGCTGCGGGCAGCCATGACCATCGTTGCCTGTACAGAAATGACCAATTTGTTTTATTGACTGGCGACGAAGAAGATGGAAACTATATTAGAACACGACAAAAATCTCTATTCGCTAAAAATCTCACTCGCACGACAGAAATAACTATTACTAACTTACTAATTATTTTTTACGTACGATGATTTTAACTTTTTTAATCAATTGTGGCATTCATCATTACGCTAACAATTTCTAAGTCAAACTGCAAATTTGTCGCGCCAATTTTTGAGACGTTGCCAAGATGTATATTTGATGCGGCCTCATTCACTATAATTCATCACTTATTGAGGTTATCTTCATTTATAGCATCAAGACGTTTCGAGACGTTGCCGAACTCACTTTTTGGATGTTTTAGAATACTTCTCGGCATAACGGGCTCGTTTGATAATTGTTCAATCTATACAATACACATAAGACGACTTAGAATACTTTTGCATAAATTATGATTACGATACTGTTGATGTAAATGATTATTATTACATTACTTTCACTCCCGTAATACATGATATTCCTTGCAAACGAATTGAAATTCATCACTGAATTTAATTGATTAATCTACTCATGTAATTAATATCAAAAGCTGCCAAAGACATCATAAGCTGTGATATATCGGTTACAGCAGGTGGTGTGCTCTTAATGAGCAAGTTTCATTAATTTAATTAATATTTGATGTATTCTGAAATACTGTTGGACATAATTTCATTCATTTTATTACATTCTACTCGTCCGTTATGTCTTGCTAGTACTCCGGTGATATTAAAGTAGTGGCAATCATGTATTTAAAGTTATTTTTTTGTTTATTATACTTGAATTACCTGGAAGTATTTTTAAATTCTCATTCATACTTCATAGCACATTTCATGTGTCACTCAAATCAACTCTGTATGTCATGCAGTGTTTCCAAACCACTACAATGTCAACCAGCATGATATTCTATTCCGAAGTAATGAGCATGACTTATGATATCATATCTATGGAGAGTTTAATCCTGTTCTCAAAGGGAACTCGCAAAGTACGCGAGAGAAAAAGAAAAGTTATACATAGCATCAGTGAAAGTTCTTAAATCAGCGAGAGTTGAGATAGAAAAATTTGAGTAGACGTAAAGGTTCGAAACCAAGCGATTTCCAGGTATTTGTATTTAGCCATTACATATCCCGTAAAGGGAATTCGCCTCGGCGCCGTTAGTTCCTCGTCGGTCACCAAACAGTAACCCGTGATGTCTCGAATTCTCTTAACCTTCGTGACTTCATGTAGTTAACAAATTCGACTATGCGGTCGTGACATTTCAGAAGAACCATCCAATAATTTGCCTGGATGACCAAGGGAAACCACGAAACTACCGGTCAGAATGGCCAGCACGGGAATGGATCCTGGGCCTTCCGAACGCGAAGACAGCGCACTACGCCTAAGCCACTTCGCTCAATGATTTCTATGTATGGAATCTAAACCTAGAAATCAATAATTTGTATTTGCACTAAGATAAGGGGAATAAATTTCTCTGAACAAATCGCAAGGCAAAACAGATTTTTCAAAAATACATTAAGTCAAAACTACTAGTCAAAAGGAAAGGAATAGGTCAAGGCAAAAATCACTAAAATATTTTAATCGAAAATGACATTCCAAAATTAAAATAAAACCAAACTGTATTAGAAAAAGCGATATGACTTCAGCGATAAGCCATCAGCAGAAGAAAAGAAAACAAGGATGCATGGTGATGAGCAAAGTGAAATTTTTACTAAGACATGATAAAAAATATAATGAAATTTGGAGACGGTGAATACACATCAAGTAGAAGATAAAAAGAATTTAAATGAGGCAAGAGACATTTTGAACGATGTTAAATTGAACCTGGAGGCGAGATAGAGAAGAAAATGATATGTGCATGAAGCAGTTTCAAGTAGTGAAAAATTTGAATGTTGCACGAGCCAGAGACAAGGTGGGAGGAAGGTTGTTTTAAAGAAAGAAAATTTAGTGAAAAAACAAGGGATAACGGAAAATGTTTGATATCCACAATCTCAGCCGAGATATCCTCAGTTATTCTTTTTGGAAATTACCTGAGAGTTACTCATGTAATTTAACATTATTTCGTTGTATTTTCTTTTGTAGTACCCAATACATTGACACATTCTTACCAAATTACCGTTCTGCAAATTTTCCAAACATTAAAAGTTTTAACGTTTAATAATTGATACATTATCAACGAGGCAACTGTTGTCTTATGAACATAATTGTTGAATTATGTTACAATGTAACTACTTTCTAGTACAGTTTTATTTTATTTGAGTCCGACTTTATTTTATTAATGCTTTTGCTCTTTTGTGCAATAATAAAATTCAAACGTGTACACAGCGCATAGACTTATTTACAATTATTACGCGTGTACAAAAATAATATTAAATTATTTTATATATTGCTTTATTTGCAGTTTATAAAATATTCTGTATTAAATTTAAAATTCCATTTATAATAAACACGTAAGCTTTTAGTAAAATGTCAATTACATATTAACATCTAGTTTAATTTGCGACAAAACAAAATGAGATATGACAACAATCACAACATGCAAAATCATACATCGATATAAAACTAAATATCACATGTTTCTTGCATTATTTGCTTGATTAACGTTAAATAATGAATATTACATGTAGTTCTATGAGAATTGTGAGTGGGAAAACAAGGTATCGTAGATTGTTCCAGCTTAAACTCTGATACAAATCTAATTTTAACCGACATGCAGAGTCAGTAACAGGCTCCTATGGAAGATGGCGTACAAAATACAAACATTTGTGTCAGCGTTATTTCGAAGCAGAAACCAGTTAAATAAATTGTTACTACTTTGAAATCTCTGGGTTTTATTAAATGATTCGCGTTTCTAATATTATAACAAGAACTGGAAGGAGTTCTTTTTCCCCTCAGAACGGGTCGAAAATTTTCCCATACAAAATTTGTGAATACGTGTTATTCATTCAAAAATTAAATTCAATCCTTTTCATTAATAAGAAATGATATCTTCAAATACGAATTAGCTTTTCGAAATATGTTAGATGCTCTAAAGACAATTTACTGTAAGCGTACTAAAGATACGTCACTCGTCAACTGAAAGGTCATAAGACCTGTCACATTCAAATGTCTTCATTATGATATGGGAACGGTTTCCTGGAATGTTGCAGAAAGGGTGTATTTTTGAAGAAACTGACCTTACCTCGTGTGTAAACGCATGTCTAATGCAATACACATGTCAGTTCAAATCTCTTAAACATTACTTTTGGATTAAGTAAATAGTTCAGAAATAGTTGGCAATCAAATGCCCACAATCTGGACGAGTCAAAGTCCGCATCTCATTCCGATGAATTAATCTCTATTACAAATACAGTCGACTCCGGTTATAGTGAACTTCTGGAGACTTAAGTTTTTGGTTCACTATATTCGATGACTTCAAAATTAAACAGATTTTCTCCACAATGATTGATTTTATTAATATAGAGATAAAGCAAAATACATTAACAGCACAAACTAAAAATTTCAATATCTTAATTTCACTTTAAAAAATCAATTATTTTAAATTGTTTGGTGCGTACATTTTTCATTACTAAGATCCTTCTCCAAAGTTATTGCTCCCTCCGTACTTAACTGAATTGTCCACTATCTCTAAGAATCCACGTCGTATGTGCCCTGACCGTCCCACTCTTGAAGGCCCTTTACTCGCTAAAATAACACACGAGGTCCTCTCGGTAGAGCAATGGCGCAAGTGGCTAATGAAACCGGTCGCTTTTCCGCGCGGCGCGGAGGGTGTCGCCAGGCAGTGGCAGTCGCACACTTCCTGTCGCCTACGTAGAGCACCACGCGCTCTGTCATGCTGAATCTCAAGTAACATCATGTTTGAACCTCAAGCAAGCAGTCGTGCGGCGCCGCCGGCATTTGTAACCCACTTAGACCACGGCCTTTTTCCGGCAGTGAAATTGAGTGACACAAGGTTATCAGTAAGGACTTCATTCCATATCCGATACCTCCTCCTCAGGGGAAACTTCTTGCTGCTCTTTGGCCGTCATTCTTTCCAAGCAGCCCAGTGTTTGAATTTATGGTACTGGGGTGACATTTTTTTCAGGACGTTGCTTGTCGGAAGGAGTAAATTTTCAGGACGTTGCTTGTCGTACGCTCATTATAGCCGAGATCCATGAAACTGAATCTTCATGTTCTTATTTGTGATGTTATAGAAGCGGTACCAGTAAGCGGTACCGGTTCCTTACAACCGAGAGTTTTCTATATCCGAATTCATTATATCCGTAGTCGATTGTATTGAGGTGATGGCAACTAATCAAGTCAGGCAACTGATCAGATCAGGCTTTATAGCCACAGGCGATTGTATTGTGATGGCAACTAATCAAGTCATTTGCCAATAATATTACATTGGTTGCAAATAGTATAGTGAAATATAATACAAAAATAATAATATAATGAGTTGCCTCAAACATTTTCGATTCTGTTTTGCCACAAGGAGCAATAATTTCCCGGCACGAATGTGAGACTACTCTTACACCAAAATTATTTTTTGCATATATTACGCCTTTTTAATTCCTTTTGCGTAAATTTTGTCTTAATAATTTATGATACATGCACATGTTGCCTTACATTTCGTTGGCATTATTAAATATATAGACTCATAAATATCACAATCTGTTTAGAAGGATTCACTTTGAAAACATTCTCCCAATCCCTGCTTACATTGAGGAATTCTAGACAAACGACTCTCCGACGCAATTGTATCAATTAGAACTATGAGTTCTATTTGTAATAATCTTCAAATAATGTTCTCCTGAACACCCACGTTGGTTGCTTCTGTCGGAATCAATACATCGTTAGCGATTAAAATAAGTATTTCTTTGTATTATAGGAATTGAAATACTGCGTTATCAAGTGAGAGCAACCATGCAGATTCTCCTCCCTCCTTGGTTTCGTTACACTTAGAGAGAATTTGATCCCTAAAACTTAAATTAGAAATTAAAGTGAAATAAACAGTTAAGATGGAGAAATTTTTTTGGAACTAGTGTGGGAATAAAGGTTTTCTTAGAGCTATATTATAATAGTTCATTTAGTTACTTTTCTGGTGCTTTCTTCAAAAATTCTTTCCTTCATTCACTTACATACTGTTTACTAAATTAATATTTTATGGTAATGACCGAAAATATTTTTATTTACAAAAAAACAATTCGGTATTCTACAACAAAAGCGTTTTTACTTATTCCCGAAAAATACATAAGCTCCAGAGAATGAAATGTAACTGTTCGTGTTGCCATTTATTTATTTTCTCTTGTGAAAGGCGACGAAAACTAACGGAGGAGAAGCGAACCCTCGAGTTACCGCGCTGTTTGCAGGAGTCCACTTGCTCTGCAGCGAACGCCCCGTCGTTCCTGGAAGTGGCGAAGCCCGCAGTACACCGGCGCAACACCTGGCAGCTGCCCGCTCGTTGCGCATTCAGCCAGGCGCCACCGCTCGCCTTCCGCCGGGTGCGTTGCACGTGCCCGCCCCTCCCCGTCCCCACCCCTTCCTCCCCTCCCACGGCCCACCACGCCCGGCCCTCACACCCTTCGACGCGTCGACCGCTCTTGTTACACTCTTGACGCTCATTGTTTTTGTTCTCGCGTTGCAACTTCCCTACATCGGAGCTTTCCCTCACATCTTGGCTCTTTTAATATCCTTGTCCGCGTCGCGTGTCCATTCCCTCAAGGGAGCCCACGCTCCTCACCTATTCGTCCGTTACCTACCTGCTCCCACACATACCCACCCTTTCCTTCCTCGCCTCCTCATCTACCCGCCTGTCACCTAACCGCATCTCACCTACCCGTCCCCTCACCTACATGTTCCATTACCAACGCGATCGATTTCTGCCTCACTTTTTTTATCCCTTCACCTACGCAACCACATACGCTCCCCAGGCTGTTCGTTCCTCTCAAACAATCATATCTCTCGGCATTCCTGCGCAATCCATTGCTTCTCCCTCTCTTTCCGTCTCTCTCCTCTCTGCCCTCTGAATCCGCGTCCCCTCTCCTTTAGTTTGCATGCCCGCCTGCGGCGATCCCCGCAGCTGAGCGCCGGCAGAGACGCGGCTTCTGGGAAGCGTCTATTTGCGCGCCCGCACGCACAACAGCAGCCGTCCAAGTTTCCGGAGGGGGTGCCTCGCGGACGCTCCTTTGGCGGAGGCCGGCCAGGCGCACCGGGCCACGGCGCTCACTCTGGTCACGCTCGCCCACCCCGCGCCTGTCCATTCTCGCCATTCACCAACACGTCCTCCCCCCTCATCTACCGACTCCCTCACCAAGCCTCTTCCCTACCCGTCCCTTCAACTAGCCGTTTCCCTAACAACCCGCCTATCCCTTACTCGCCCCCTCATCTACCCGCACCTTTCTTAGTCGCCTCTCACCTAATCTCACCCAAACACTCGCTGTTTGCTAACAAACCCGCCCCTTCCCTACTCACCCCATCATCCACCCGTCCCCTCAACTACCCGTCCCCTTAACTACCCGTCCCCTCAACTACCCATCCCCACAACTAACCGTCCCATCAACTACCCGTTCCCTCAACTCCCCGTCCCCTCAACTCCCCGTCCCCTCAACTCCCCGTCCCCTCAACTCCCCGTCCCCTCAACTCCCCGTCCCCTCAACTCCCCGTCCCCTCAACTCCCCGTCCCCTCAACTCCCCGTCCCCTCAACTCCCCGTCCCCTCAACTCCCCGTCCCCTCAACTCCCCGTCCCCTCAACTCCCCGTCCCCTCAACTCCCCGTCCCCTCAACTCCCCGTCCCTCAACTCCCCGTCCCCTCAACTCCCCGTCCCCTCAACTCCCCGTCCCCTCAACTCCCCGTCCCCTCAACTCCCCGTCCCCTCAACTCCCCGTCCCCTCAACTCCCCGTCCCCTCAACTCCCCGTCCCCTCAACTCCCCGTCCCCTCAACTCCCCGTCCCCTCAACTCCCCGTCCCCTCGACTCCCCGTCCCCTGGACTCCCCGTCCCCTCAACTTCCCGTCCCCTCAACTCCCCGTCCCCTCAACTCCCCGTCCCCTCAACTCCCCGTCCCCTCAACTCCCCGTCCCCTCAACTACCTGTCCCCTCAACTACACGTCCTCTGAACTATTTGACCCCTCACCAACTCGATGAATCACTATCTTAACCTCACTCTTAATCCATCACCTACCCACCCACATTGACTCCCCATGCTGTCCGTTACTCTCACAACACTGTCACCATGCACACAACTCCTTTGGCCAATCATCCCCTCCTCGTCTCATCGGGTCAGGGGTATTCACCAGGCACGGCGCCTACTCGCCTATGCTTGCCCTCTACCCATACGCAACTCACCTGTCTCCGTCCCCCGCTCTTCCTTCTGACACTCTCGTCTGCTGTCGCGCAAACCCTCCATACCCCGCTTCTATTGGGCAACTAGCTATTTACCCGGCTTTGCGCAGGAATTTATTTAACCCAAACAATATCTCCCGCCCTGTCCATCGCGTCCATTCCCGCTTCCCCGTCCGCCAGCACTCATATGCTGCTTCCATCCTGCCCCGCATCAAGTCGCCTGGCAACGGCCGACAATATTGTTGCCTAGATGAACTGCAGACTGCATTAAAAATATATTTTGTAAAAAGTGTTAGATTCGCAACAGTCCTATGTTGTTGATTTTCTAGGCATGTTGAAATTATTCGTGACAAATTGGAAAGCTGTTGCATCAGTTGTCGCACAGTTTGTGTGAAACGTACAAACACATAGATGTTTTCACTCATACAGTGTTCATGTGCCATCATGCGCACCATTCAGCCGGATTTCCACTCCGTCCAAAACACGCCGCATCTTTCTCTCCAGTCGTCCACCCTTCCCAGCGCACCCCGTTGGTTATTACTGCCCGCACCCTCACCCAACCTCTGCCCCCCTCGCCTGCCAGCACGTGCGAGCCGCTGCGCCGCATACACTCCGTGGCCCGGTGCTACGAGACCGCGCCCTCCGGCGTCAATTCGGCGATGGTCGCGTGCCTCCACGTGCCCCTATCGCCCTCCACAGCCCGCCCTGTCCGCCTGCCACAGCCTTCTCGCCCGCGGTGCGGAGTCCACCATCCACAGCCCCCCTCCCCCGTCAGCCGCCAGTCGCCTGACGCAGCCTCCCTCCTCCCGGCGCGCGCTGCATGGCAAGTGGCTGAGAGGCGCAGCACAAGGGAGTGCAAACCCTCGCTCGCTTCAACACTAGCTGTTCTCAGTAGCTTTCAGTTCTTAACTCCGCTTGGATATTCTTTTCCCCGAGGATATTTATTATTGGAGGTCCCAATAATGCGCCCATACAATAGTAAAACAATTGAAAAAATGTTTAATTATATATTTTCCTTGTTCGACGTAATAATGGGTTTCAAGGGTTTGAAAATATTTTACATAAATTACATTGATTTTGTGGTGTATTATAAATATAATTAAACATGAAACATAATTAACAATCTTAGACGTTGTTCCAGGAAGGGGTCTCTATTTTAATTTTCATGATTGACATCTGTGGAATTAAGGAAGATGATATCTTTCAAATGTCGAGATTTAATTCGGGTTAAAGGGTGAGCTGACTGTTCTAATTTGAAAATTTCTGTCGCTAGGCAAGAAGTAAGTGAAAAGTAGAAACTGTTTGATAATTTATTTATCCATATTTTAAGGGGTTGAATAGAAAGTTTTCTCAAAATTCGATTATTTCTAATAAACCATGAAAAATATAAAACACGTGTAAAGAATCTATTTTGAATAACTTCAATTTTACGAAAATTTGTTTTTGCTGTGCCACCCCATATTTGACATACATATGTGAGCGAACGGAGGATTATTGTTTTGAATGTTGTGATAGCTGTTTCAATTGAAAATATATTAAAATTGTATTTTTATAGCCAGACCTTAGATATAAATACATCAATGTAATAAAAATTCGAGTACACCGATGGTTGCCGAGCGCTTAGCTCCATGATGATTTAAGAAACTCTTCCACTGCTGCGGATAAAAAATAATTGAAAGCGATCACTGCTTCGTAACATTAACTACAGTCAATATTTTGAAATGTTTTGTGAAGAGAATTTTGGATTACTTGTTATCAAGAAAGTAGGACGCATGCTTACCATTTCAAGATTGATTGATAAGAGATTATCTTAATTGGGTAGTTCAATTTACCCACTTCCAAGAAGAAAAAGTATTCATGATAGCAAAGGATATCTATGAATGAGCTAAGAGTTTATGCAGTCTAAATAATGCACATATAACATACAATAGAGATTTTTTGTTTCACAAATTAAGATGAGTACTGAAAACGATATAAAACCCATATCCTTTACACGTGATAAATATTCATTGGAGTGTGAACATGAATAATTAACTTTTATCAAGAGTATTAGCGCACTTCACCACAACACTTGACACCTTATTACAGAGTTACTACAGTCACCGCTATATTGGATCCGTCAAATGCTATACTGGATCCGTACTAGATTCCGGTGTACTGGATTAACTTTAGTTCTGCACCAATTAAACAATACTGATAAGCAACGTCCAGCAGATAGCAAAGTGCATATCAAAGTAAACTAATTCTCCAACTATTTGGGTTCAACCTCACCAACAGTCTTCCAGCTTTCACCGCCTTGGTAACAAAAGCAAGTAACAACCAAAATGACCAGTTTTCAACGTCTACGGAAGTGTCTTTCTTACTCAACTTCTCACCGCGTCTATTGTTTACTTGGACACTGCAGAAGTCTCTTCAGTTACTTACCTATTGCAAGTATATCGTCAAACATTGACTTTGCAATATTACCGCCTTGCGTATAGATTAATTACCTTCTTGTAGAATGAAAATTCAAATATTTAAAAAAAATAATTTTGTTTTAGTGTTTTTCCTCCTCATCGAGCCATCTTCATACTTAAGTAAAGTGAGAATTGCAACAAACGATTTTATAATATTCTAGAGTAAAATGTTGAAATTTGAATGACACTGCTTTGAAAGAAAACGTAATTTCTAACAACCAACAGAGAATTTTCTCCTAAATTAGATTTTATCAATCTGTAAGTAGGCATTCTGACAGATTCAGCCGGTGTTCTTTATAACAAGCAGTGAATTCCTTAAACACGTTTCGATTATTGTGAATGAAGGGGGCTTTAATTGAAAGTTCTATCACTTTCGTCACAATCCGTTGAGCGTTTCTCTCCAATTTGTAAGCGGCTTCACATCATACATTCTCTCGAGACAGTACCACATAAAATAATAAATGAGTGCGATTCAGCATACAGACACGTTCATTACGTCGATCTTCTCTCGTCTAAATTAATGTGATTAAGTTGATAAACAATTTGACTTTTTTCTTTCTTTTCTTTTTTCTTTTGACTTTGAAGTTCTAACTTTATTCGTTCAATGATTTGTGAAAATGATCCAAATGTATAATGTAGGCAGAAATTAATGACTAAATTATATAATATTTTCGGCCAAGCACGCTCACTGCCAGAAACTTTCTCTAGCAATCTGATAATTTTTTATTTTTTTAAAACTTAAAAGTAACACAATGATAATTCTGCACATTCTGTTCAGTTAATGAAAGAGAATCAGATGTCAAAGAATATAAATGAAAGAGGGAAATTCTATTCCTTCAAAAAATTTTAACGAGTCCGCTTTCAAAAACAACGACATCGCGGCAAAAATTGCGCGGATTGCGCCCAGTGCGTTGTTACACGAAACCAACGCGGCGGTGGCGCCATCTCCATCTCCGCGAGGCGGAAATTTGAATCGGCGCTCGTCGTTTGCGAAAGGAGCGCCTGTCTGCGAAGGCGGAAACCGGATACAAACAGCGCCGGCCTCCCAACCTCCCGCGCTAACGAACAGTCGGTGGCTGCGACGCGTAGCCAAATATTATGTAGACAATACGCGACACTTTGAACCTTCCTCATACTTTCAATGAGAGACAACTATTCACTAGCGAAGCTAGTGGCGTGAGCTGGAATATCAGAGACTTATTTGTTCAATACATATACAATAGCTTGCGAATCACTCTGCGGAACGTAAGTACACAATATCGTAATTATCTTTCAAACGTATACATTTTGTACATGGCTTCAAATGTCTCACGTTATATCGCCGAGTTTCCTGTATTGTTCCTATAGTATTTGGCATGGTTGTAGAGAAATGTTATATTCCTCCTTAGTCTACGGCATGACACCGCCCAGCCTGTTGCCACCCACTCCTCACCCCCGTCTCCATCACCTGCCCCTACGCGCGGTCACAAAGCACACCTTTGCTGTGAGTGGACAACGTCTGACAACTGAATACGTACATCCAACGGCCGACGACAAATGCACCGCATTAGGTGACTCAGGGGATCAACTGATGTCACTGCGATGGCTCTAGCCGAGAAGTCCTTGGAATCAAGGTAGCAGGAATTTCGACTCTAGTTTCATAGCTAGGTCGCGTTCTGCCGCTGTCTGGAGGAGAATTCTAGAAGCCGGCTGCTCTAATCCATACTTTCCCGCCACGCCTAGCAGCCCCCCTTATATGACGCACAGAAAGAAAGAAGATTGTCGATTTTTCTATCATATTCTCTATAATTTTCAAACATTGATAATACTAATTCAGATATAAAATTTCATAACAATAGGTCAACATTACCCTTAAGAGGAGGCAGTTTGTATTCAATTTAAATATGTTATAAATAGAGATTACTGGCTTCAAGTATTGTACTGGGCGAATTAGTAATAAAGAATGATTGGAATTTATAATAGACATGTTACTATTTTTTTTGGTTTATGTACTGACGAATGAATACATTTCAATTTTTTTTAAAAATTAACCAGATATTTTCTCTTGTTTCGTTTTAGCCATCAGGTAAAAAGGAAAAAAACCTTCGATCATCCTACAACACAAATAACAATAACTTTTTGCTGTTAATCAACTAATAAAAAATACTACTATAATGTTTGAATTTCTTTCCCATAAAAGGTCAAAAACGTGTAAATATTTTCCTCATTGAAATGCTCCTCAATGGTTCTTTACTACCTTCAAAATTAGAATCATTAATACTTTCCCAGTTTTGTCCTAGGTGTCTGGAAAGTGGAATTTCGGTGCTGCTTCTCTCGGACATTTTACATTAAACACACTTACATAAGAAACTATCGGAGCTACAACAGAACATACTTTTTCGCGTTATTTGTAACGGTTACGCAGAAATATACTACTATATGAACCTGTAAAAGATTTTTTCAAACAAGATTTTTTCTCCGCGACGAAATTTAAACCCAGGTACATTTAGTTAACTCGCCATGAACTTCTACACAGTGCAGTTTCTTGGTCAAAGTCATCTTTCCCGACGCTTAAGACACTAACGGTCTCTCCCATTATGGGAGAAGGTCTGGAGGGGCGGGACGAAGGTGTGAGTAGGGCCACTATAGCACACCGGATAGAGTTGTGAAGCGGGGCCGAGCGAACCGTACAGATGAGTCTGCTTAATAGATGATGTGATAAACACTGGGGAAACGCTGGGTAATCCGCTAGTAATAGATATTTGTAAAAAAAATTATTAAAAACTGGGTACATTAATAAATGTGTAAGCTATAATTACGTTACTCATTATTCATGTCAGCAAAATATCCAAACCCTTGTTGGAACACTATTATTATAATTGAACAGAATTTCTGTGTTTTTTTTATTTCAATATTCTGATAAGTCTCTGCAATGAAGGCAAATGATTGTTACTGTTGTTATAATTATTACTATTATTATTATTATTAATTATCAAAAAACTAGTGAAAGGGTTTTGTCATGAAAATGTATGGTATAACACTCGAAAGTTATTCATCTGCATTAACTCAGACGATTCAACATCACAGAAATAGGAGTACTCCATCTTCATGACCCATTGAACTCTTTCCGGAACCGCGCATTTTCCTTCGCCCTCCGACGGCCCGTCTCTTAAGGTTAAATGCACCGAAAAATACTTGTAGGAAAATTCAATAGATCGCAGCACTATCACAGGGGAATTTACTTTACTGATTACGTCTGAACCAATAATGGTCCGATTTTCGATCTGTAAACGGCATTTGACGCCTTTTTAAAATAGAATTTACGCTACGATGACCTTTTTCCAAAAATCTAGCAAAAACGCGAATTTGAAATTAATTCTCAAACTTCCGAGAACAAATTAAAAAATGTGGGCTTATAGCGCGATGGCGACATGCTTCCTGAATCCAACGCCGTGACAATCATGCAAATCGGACGAATAGGAGCGTCATAAAGTGAAATTTACGGAAACACCTCGCCCCCCCCTTCCCCTTCTGCGCCGTTGCGTCACCCACCCGTTTGTTGTGGGCCCTCTGTCAGCGCGGCGGCGCGGCCAGGCCCGGCGGCGTGCGGCCAGCCCCGACGGAGGAGGCGAGACTTGCAGGACACGCAAGCCACACAATCGGTTTATGCGTTCGTCACTTTGCATCTCAATCTATTTTTCCACGGATATCAAACTAGAGATTTTATACTACTATTACAGACCGAGGTAAATGGTCTGTAATAGTAATACATAACTTTCTTTTTCACATATTTCTGTCTACCTTCGAATACCATCTTAAAATTGTTTGAGGCATTACTCAAAATATCGATTCCGATTTGGAACTATTTTTTTAAAAAAAAAGGAACTAATTGTGCAAATATCAGCATTATTTCATCTCCTCACATCTTATTTTAGAAATATTTTACCTTTAAGGTCTTCTGTTATCACACAACCTTGCTCTAAGATCTTCCGTTGACAAATACAAAAAAAAAAAAAAAAAATGAGCGGAGTATACGCACGAGCTCTTTTATCCTACAACTCTATTTTTGATCTCAAAACGACGTTTATCTGCTTTAAGGAGTTCATCTGGTGAATCTCTTTTCCCAAGTAAAATAGCCGAAGCTAATTTTAAAAATGTTTTCGTACTTTCGAACAAATTTTAAAAAATGCATGATCTTGGCTGTCCGGGTAACGTCGCGTCGAAGGCTGTCTTGCCGACGTTTCGACCATTTTGTCGTGGTCTTCCTCAGGGCTGGTATGCCCATGCATACCATGGCTGGTATGCCCATGGCCGCGGAAACCTACGACTTCCAAATTTAAAAAAGGTGGTAAAATAGCAGTCTGGCGAGCTGTATCCTGACTCCAACGCCGTAACAAACATTGAAATAAAATAGTATGAATCATGTCTTATCCCAGCTTACTTGGTAAGTTATTTTGATATAAAATAAATATGTTATATTTGTATAATTCTGAAGGGAATAAATAATTCCGGTGAGTCATTTCATCCAGACTACGTAAGTGAATAAAGGGTAATGATGCAATTGGAAAACTCCTAGATGTTTGCTCGCATTTGGAGCATGTTTTCCCTTCCATTTTCTTTGTTTTATAAAATGTGTATTTTCTAGAATAAGTTATCTGTAGAAATTGCAGCATGCAAAACCAGTTAGACGTGACTCTTTCGTGACATATCGGGCAAAATGATATACATAATATGGAACATTCAAACGAGTTTAAAAACGAAGGAAATCTTTTTCTGTGAGTATGATCTTAGAATATGCTTTACACTAACGCTTACGCGACGTAATGTAATCTACACAACTTTCCAGAAGAGATAGAAAATGAGGTTTCTTTCAATGTGAATTGTTTTTGAAAATCTTAAGAAAGTATATGCTTACATCAACAACATTTCTAAAATCTTATTTTTTTCCTTTTCCGAAGGATGACTTTTGCCGATTGACTGAATCACTCGGTATTCATGCAATTGTGTTGGTTTTTTGCACTATCTCGGCTGTCTCCTTTCTTCTATAATAGAAAAAGTATAGTGCCTTGCAGATCTGTTGGTCACTCTTCTCTTTTCCAGATCACATTGCATAATTGTGTCAGTTTCGCCAAGATTTCTTCTCCTGTATCTTTGAATAGTTCGATTGGAATATTATCTACAGCCGGGGACTTCCCATTTTTCAGTTGTTTTGTCGCCCAATTCATTTCTTCCATCTCAGGTTCTTATTCGTAATCATCTATATTTATACACTACTCTATTTGTAAGTCCTTATCATATAACTTCTTCGTATTCTTCCCATCTTTTCGTGATCTCTTCTTTTGTTGTATTTATTTTGTCGTTCTCGTTCTTAACATTCGCCATTGTTGGTTTGCACTCCGTGGTCATATTTCGCATGACCTGGAAAATATCTTAAGATCTCTATTTGTTGTTATTTTCTTCCACTTCTTCGCTTTTTTTCTTGAATAAACTTTTCTTTATCTTGTCTTGGTCTGGGCTGGAATCCCCTTAGAGTTTTCTGACTTTCGTCTGGTCATTTGCTTTCTTTGCAGAGAAATATAATGTTTGAAAAGAAAGGAATATAAGGACTCCGTTGCTTATATCGTACTATATAATCCATCGAATCTTCACTTCGATGTCTGTGTTTCCAAGATTTTGTGAAACTTCTTTATATTTCACGGAGAAAATCTTGAATTTTCTCTGAGGGTCTGATTCACTCTGTCGATTGTCGAATGCATCGGGCGGTTGGTCTTTCATCGCCACCTGCCGCAAAGGACTAGGGCAGGGACTAGGGCACGAACGAGCCTGGACTCGGGTAAAGTGGCCGTGGGGGAGGGGGCCCGTGATTTCCAAGTCCGATATTGCACTGGGACAGTGGTTCGCAAATAGACAACGTGGTGAATGCTCACACCAAGTTCACTGATTGGCTCGCTTACTTGGTGCCCTTCTCCGCTCTACACTTCCTCGTGTCTCCACGTCCACGTGTCTACTGCGTCTGTTCATTCACGAGCCACCTCATTCTTGTAGTCGGGAGCTGACTTGATTGCGAGGCTGAGGAATGCGCTCTGTGTTCTTGGAATCTGCCCTCCCTCCCCCCGCCTAATCTGCAACTGCTAGCTGTCCCAAATATATTACGCCAAGTATCCATAGACAAAAATGAAAATATCATACGAAAATAAGGAAAACAAATAAGCAATAAGTGAATACCATCAATGTGGAATTTTTTTATCTTCACAATATGGTCTTTTCTTACGGGAGTACTCAAGGCTGCCCCGCCGGCTTCAAATCCTTTTTTAATTAATATCACAGTTCGAAAAGACACTTCAGTATAGTTTACTACCCGAAAATTGCTATTATGCAGCGTGTGATGAAGAACGCCCGAATTATTTTCTTCGTCACATTTCTTAATAATTAGACGTATAATTTCCCCAGCTTAACTGTGTATTGTTTGGCCTTCACTACGAACAGAAGCTATACCGTCCCACCAGAAGTCAGAAACCAAATTAAAATGAATACGCTATACACTTGTGTTACGAACAAGAAGCAAACAACATGTCACTCACTGAGTTCATTTCTTCTCAGAACAAGAAACATTCTATATCAGATGAAGTGATATTGAACCTCATACAATGTTGTCAAAGCAGATATACTATTTCCTCGACTGCTCGCGTAGGCGGCAAATTGCAAAACACGTCAATATGCCGAATACTTACACTGTAGGTCTTCGCGAATTCTTTAGTTCAACCTCTTATGTACGACAGATGACAGTAATATTTAAATATGTTGTTTATTAAAGTTTTGGAAATATATTTATTTGTGCAATGTAATTGAATTTCCCTCACTATTCAAAAGAGATTATTGTCAAATTGCCGCCTTGCGAAAGATAAGGCGTCAAAAATCGTTACACTAGTGGGAACACTTTTCAGGTTTTCAACGTCAAAAGTAATTTGTTGAGATCGCAAAGTGTGAAAGTGACTTTTAGATTGTACTATCTCAGGTACTAAAAACTTCGATTTATAGAGGAGTATACTGCACTATAATTCATGTAGAAAATGGCTAATAAATTGAGTGTTTGTAAACATTTCTTTCAATAATATTTTAGATCCTTCAATAATCACTACGAAAATCAGAATTCCAACGTTGCTTTTGCATCAGAATCGCTTACAACACCACCAACAAAAAAATCTCTGCCGTCATCTCGAAAAACGAAAAGGAGAATGTTGCCTTCTAATCTCATGACTTGGAAAATGGAAAACAAGAGACGGTGAGTGATCCATCAAAAACAAAATTCGAAAACCGCAGAACACGTCAGTGCAATAAGTCGCAGAGGCAACCACTCATTTTTCATAATTTACTTTTATCATGTTACAAACATAAGATGTACAAACTTTTAGAATTTCGTTGGTCAGTCACAAAAGTTTTGTGTTCTCTCTCTTGTATCTGCCTGTTAGTCTGTACAAAAGAGATTGTGAAAGTATTGCATGTCTGTCCTACCGACTCCGATCTCATAGGTCTACCCTTGATTTCGGTACTTTTGAATAAATGTAAATAGAAATAATAATAATTATTATAATAATAATTACACTGTAGATAACTGCGGCTACATGCATAAAAAGTACTAAGAAATTCAAAGTTATAATTTACTTTTAGTTTACGAGATAAAACTTTCCCCAATGTTACTAGTAATTGTACCTCGCAGCATGAAATTTCGTCTCCCTCTCATCGTTTCGCCTCTCTCCCTGAAGCGTTGCCGTGGGAGACACCAGAAGTGTGCAGGATCTGCGGTCGCTTCCGATGACTTACGAGGGTCTATGTTATTGCCTTCCGCTTACGGAGTTAGGAGAGGTGTCACAGCAGGAGCGGATCCAGCCGATTATTTTTCGGGAGGTGGGGGTATATTTTTGTATACATATATTTTTGTAAATAATAAATGAATTTGTTATTATATTGTATATTATTTAGAGATTCACCAAATGAACCCTTTAAAGCAGGTAAACGTCGTTTTGAGATCAAAAATCGAGTTGTAGGATAAAAGAGCTCATGCTCCGCTCATTTTTTCGGTATTTGACAACGGAAGATCTTAGAGCAAAGTTGTGTGATAACAGAAGACCTTAGAAGTAAAATATATCTAAAATAAGATGTGAGAAGATGAAATAATGCTGATATTTACACAATTAGTTCCTTTTTTTAAAAAAATAGTTCCAAATCGGAATCGATATTTTGAGTAATGCCTCAAACAATTTTAAGATGGTATTCGAAGGAAGACAGAAATATGTGAAAAAGATAGTCTAAAATCTCTAGTTTGATATCCGTGGAAAAATAGATTGAGATGCAAAGTGACGAACGCATAAACCGAGTGTGTGGCTTGCGTGTCCCGCAAGTTCGCCTCCTCCGTCGGGGCTCGCCGCACGCCGCCGGGCCTGGCCGCGCCACCGCGCTGACAGAGGGCCCACAACAAACGGGTGGGTGACGCAACGGCGCAGAAGGGGAAGGGGGGGCGAGGTGTTTTCGTAAATTTCACTTTACGACGCTCCTATTCTTCCGATTTGCATGATTTTCACGGCGTTGGATTCAGGAAGCATGTCGCCATCGCGCTATAAGCCCACATTTTTTAATTTGTTCTCGGAAGTTTGAGAACTAATTTCAAATTCGCGTTTTTGGAAAAAGGTCATCGTAGCGTAAATTCTATTTTAAAAAGGCGTCAAATGCCGTTTACAGATAGAAAATCGGACCATTGGTTCAGACGTTATCGGTAAAGTAAATTTTACTTATTTTGGTGCTGCCACGTGGTGGCCATAAATTGTACTAGTGTCGGTACATTTAGCCTGAAGGGTCATCCAAACTGCCAGCCGCCTCCGTCACCCGAGCCACTCGCCCCGCCCTCTTCCCGGAACCCCTCGGCACCCGCTCTCATCTTGCGCCCTCATCAGCGGCGCGGCGCCTTTCCATCGTTAGAGAAGAATTACGCCGCGGGCGGAGGGCTGGGCCCGAAAAACGAAAGGCGTGAGCATAAGCAGTTAAGAGCATTTTGAGGTAGGGAAGTAGGAATTGGAGGGGCGTGATTGTTATGGGATGTTTTTTTCGCATAAAGATTTATTTTCGGAAATCCATTCGGCTAACACCCCATAATTATTTCCTAGAACGGTCAATTTCCAATGTTTAGAAGCTGTTTTTGATGTTTATCATTTCCTTAGCCAAATAATGTTCATTCTCTTGATCAAAATGATCAGTTTTAATGACAGAGAAGTTTATCTTGACTATTTAATTAGCATTAACATGTAGATGTCATAATTAATGTGATCTTGTAGGATACACAATAAACAAGTACTTTAATTATATATAACACGTATGAATATATATGAATATACACGTAGGAATAGACATTTTAGAGTCGAATTAATCCCACTTTTCTCATCTAACGACATTTCCAAGCCTAGGGCCTGTTGTTACTTATTATCCATACCTGGGGGATAAGGGAGACATCTGGCTAGTATGACGTATTCTTTCATCACACAGTTAAAGAAACTGAGACGATTTTATTAGAAAGTTTCAACTCTATTGTTGCCAAGATCGGGAATCCAACATGGGTTTGCATGTGGGAAAGCCAGTACCCTCTCCATGAACCACCCGAGGAGCTAATTCATAAAATAATATCAATAATACGAAAATCTTTCTCATAATTTGTAAGAATTTATTCTTTGAAACAAAGAAGCTTCTTGACATTTGTAATACTGATAGAAACTTGAAATAAACAGTATTTTGTGGCCTCCCGCCTCGTCCAGGCTCGCCCACTGTCTGTCCGCCGCCCATCTCCCGCCCATCGCCACCCATCCGCCGCCCATCCACCGCCCATCCACTGCCCGCCGCCCGCCAACCTACCGACCACCCACCGACCACCCACCGACCACCCACCGACCACCCACCGACCGCCTTCCGTCCGCCTCGCACTTGCCACACACTGTGCACCCACCCACCACCGCCTGCTTCCGCGTTCCCTCGTCCCTTATCCCCCCGCGCGGCGCATCGCATCGCGTAGCGCTTCTCGCTACAAAGCGGCGCAGAAATTGCTCTCCGCTTTTTAGCAGGATCGGCTTCTTTATCGAGGGAGTTGGCGGCGGCGCTTTGCCGCGCAGCCGAGCGGCACCAGACTGCCGCTCTCGCGCCCACGCCCACGCCTTCGCCCACGCCCAAGCCCACGCCCACGCCCTCGCCCACGCCCACGCCCGCGCCAGCGACAAAGGCAGAAACCTGTGGAATCCCCCACGCACCCAAACGGGAGAAGGCACTTTTCGCGGGAGGGGGAGGGTGGAATGGGCGGGGAATACGCAGTGGGATAGGAGAGGGAATGGATTGAAGGAGAGAGGGTGTGCCTTGGTTGACAGAACGACCGACACGGGGCAGAAAGGAGTAGAAAGACACGCTTGAAAGAAGTGTTCTAATTAAACGATGTTGAATAGTGTCGTATACTGTTCCGGAATAGGATAGAGCACGCATAAGCATTTATGCCCTCCCCTTTTGAACGTCCCGTGTAAGACTAGTGCTCTTGGACTCAGGGAGCCGGAGTACAAAACTAGTCGATGTGGATTCATGGAGTATTTCCTGTTTCCGGGTGCCTCAATTGCTATCGGCATTAGTCCCGTAGGTATTGTGCATATTTTATCGCAGAAGGTTGTAGACCTCTCCTAATGGATGGTGTGATCCGGGGCCAACTGCAAGTCAGCTGCCGAGGTTTTCCCAACCAGGTATCTCCCACCAACGGGACACCGCCCCGGCCGGACAAGCTATAAGTTCCCAGTGCTGCCCCGTGATGTGTGGTAGTGTAGTGCACGTACGTGTAAGTGTGTGTATGTCTACGGTAAGGATAGGACAAGAAAGAGAAAGAACAAATCACGTGCTCGTTTGTCTCTGGCCAGTTTGTTAGGGTACTGCTCCACCATTTGCCTGGTATTGGTCAGAGAAACAACGGAAAACCACCAATCACGGCAGTCGACCCCAGTCGATGTGGAATTGGTAATGGAAAAAGCTGGTTCGTGGCAGGTCTTTTCTCGGAGTTCCCTCATTTCTCCGAACTCTCGTTAAATAACATCACATAAATCATAACATTGTCTACTCTTACACTATTAATTTCAGAACGAAGCAGGCTCAGGATCTGAGAATCACAATTAAAATCCCAATGTATTTCCTTGACAGTTCATTATGGCAGTCAGACAGGGGCGGTCTATGTAGGCCAATCAGACCTAGGCGGTGACAATGGGATGGTGAGAAAGAGGCGGTCAGACAGAGACGGGCAGAATGAGGCGGAGAGAGCCAAGAGGACAATGTGATGGGGTCGGAGCTGGACAGACAGAGAGGAGCAGTCACAATTGAGTGGTCACAGCGAAGCGATCGCAGTGAAGCTGTCAGAGTGGGTTACTCTTAACGGGAGGGTCAGAGCTACTGGACAGACCAGGACAGTAAGAGCGGGCGATCAGTGTGTGGTCAGAGCTGGTAGTCTGAGCGGCAGTCAGAAAGAGTCTAGGCGGGGTGAACTGGTGGTCTCGGTGAAAGCCCTGAGCATGGAGACCTGAGCTGGAGGCTGAGCGCCGTGGGAGGAGAAATTTTGTGAACCGCAGTGGGCAACGTCCTCCTTGTGAGGCGGGTGTGTGTGCGGGTGTGCCGGGGCTGGAAGAAGCCGCTGCTGAACGACGGGAGCGCTTTACGGCTGCATGCCCGCGAGGAGCTGGCTTCGCCTTTGTGACTGTACCGAACGTTCCTTTTGCCATGAGATGCTCCGCACCTCCCCGAGAAACGAATAACTTTATTCCACTTATTCCTTCGCAGCGAAATGCAATCGATTCTATTTTTTCCATTGTCCTTTCTCTTCACTTCTCTGAATGACAATGCTTTTGTAAGTACAAGAAGTAACCACACACGCCTTGTTCGATACTTCTTACTCGACTTTGTAGTTCGAGATACTTCTTGATTGATGATTGCTTGATGTTTTCGGGCACTCCATCTGCTATGGTCAGTTGTGTTATGTACGGTAAGAATTTGAACTTGCCGCGGTCGCCATGAACAGCGCCCGCTCGAGGGCTGCGGGAATCAGCAGTTCGGGCGAGTCCTACCGAGGCAGGGTTCAAATCTCTGCCTACATAAAACCCTCAGGGTACGGTTCGAGTCTCTGCTGATATAAAACGGGCCTGCCGCCTCCAACAAAGTAGTACCATCCCAGACAGCACAGTAGTTGCTCGACGCGGCCGGCACTACGGGGACCACATCAGCGAGTGTGCTGCAATCTACGGCCGTGGGGAGAGGAACCCGGACGACCACGCCCCAGGGAGAGGGCCTGCTGGTGCGCGCCAGCGAGAAGTCGAGCAGCCGTGCCTTGGACGTACGGGAGCGGTGGCGCATGGGCCGGGAAAGCTGTCTAACTTGGGACGTTTATATGTTCTTTTGGGAAAGGGTACATGGATGTACAAATTTTGGTGAATAAACTGTTCGTTGAGTTTAAACACTGTACTAGTTATTCAGTCGAACAAGAACATAACACTTGATCCCGTAGATGATTCCCTCTAGATGAGGAGATCCGGCGCCAACCTACACGTCAGCTTGCGAGGTGGGGGCCCTCCTCCTGGTATATCCCTCCGGCGGAGCGGCGCCCCAGACGAGATGTGCTCTAAGCTACCGACCAGTCGAGTGCGAGAGTGTAGTGCACGAAAGTGTGTGTGTAAATGGAGAGGATAAGACGAGGAAGGAGGGAGGAGGTGGGGATAGTGGCTAGTTTGCTAGGGTACTGCTCCAGTACTCGCCTGGTACTGATCGAACAAAACACGAAAAACTTCTGTTCAGAGCAGCCGGTCGGTAGAATTCTTCTCCAGACACCGAATGAACTCGACCTACCCACGGAGGGAAAATGTCCTACCAGTCGAAAATCCGTCGCCGTCGGGGCTCGAATCTGAGATTCTCCAGATCATAGTTGCTGCAGTGGCAGCGCTGACTCAAAGCTAACCTCGGCAAGTACATTATGTGATTAATGTAGTGTTTCGTTAACCTATTATGTCGTCCTCCTATTTACAAAACAGTACAATAAAAAATAGCTATGGTAAACAAACGTATATGACCAGGAGGGCAACGCCTTTTGTCGGTTTCACAAACAATAGTGGTATAGATACAGTTTGGCGCAAGGTATTGGCGCAGGAACCACACCCTGATAAACGGTATATTTGAATTTTGAATTGTGTCACCTAGGGTGATGAAAATACACCGGAAACTTCAATGAATAATTTATTCATGTAAATGCAGAGGAATGAGTACAGATTCTTTATTGTACAGAATTTCTCAAAGCTGTGGCGTAGAAGTCTTTTGTTGCCGATAGTAATGTTTCAAAATAATTATTCTACTATAGCTATAATGAAAGGGTAGTATATTTGTATAATTAAAAACAATTACTTCTTAATACTCTGCTTATATAAGTAAGAGTACAGAGAAATAATTGCCTTTAAACATAAAAGGATACCAATATAAGGAATACTGATACAAGGAATTCCAACATAAGGAAAGGAATGAAGAAGTAATTGTCTGTAATAATGAAAGTATACCATATTTTACAATTCAAGTAATGTAGACAATTGTTGGAGAGTTTTATAATCAACATTTATAAAAAATATCTAACGTGCTTTGATACAATATTTACGGATTCTTATTTTTTATATTTACAAGTGTCTATTTCATGTAAAGAAACTGCTTGTATTTTTCAATGTCTTTCTTCTGTCCATGTAAAATTTCATTTTACAGCATACGTGTTTCGTCGCTCGAAAACAGACACACGCAAAAAAAATTCTTTGGCAGTGTTATTACATCTCTTGTTTCGCCGCCATTTTCCCTTCGCGTTCATTTTGATCTCGTTGGCTGCAAAAGCTGCTTCAGGCAACGTCAGACTGCGTCACAAATTAATATCGTTGCCTCGACGTTTTCCCTGAACTAAAATCGCGTGCCTCTGAAAGTGAAAGCCATTCATCACATTTCTGTAATTTTGTCGAATACGATCTTACTGAGTTTCATAATAGAGAAGTTGGCGTTTGCGGGAAGTGAGTTTTCAAAGCACCAAGAAGTGAATAATTTCAGTTTGAATAAATAAATTTCTCGGTCCAAGATAAAAATGAATTATCAAGAAGCTAAGAGTGTAATTAAAAATATATTTCTCTCAATAGTTTACCTCTCAAGAGTTATATTGAGACAGTTGTTTATATTGTTTTCATATATTTACACTGTTACGTTTTATTTCACTGAACATACAGTCAATTACTTCTGCTAAGCTTGTGATCTGATTCTGCAGGTTCATCATTTTTGAACGAATACTCTAAAAATATTATCTACTTCCAATCCCATTTTCTTTTTGATTATTTTTTCGTTGCCTATTTTTATGAATTCATCGTAACTTTCATTTAATTTTAACTTTAACTAAAATCTGACTTTAAGGCGATTCCAAAAAGTACGAAACTAAATCAGCAGTAAAATTTTGCGCCCAAAGTTGTTCACAGAAATATGAAACATAATAAATGACTGGTCAAAATTCATGAATTCTTTTTGCCAAGTCATTTTAATTATTACTTCGATGCTAATAGTAGCGGGTTAGTGTAAATACTCACTCTCCTCCAAGCCACAATTACTCTTCAATGTGTCTATTAAAGGATACACAACACTGCTTCAAGTCACAGCATTAGCTAAACCTAGATAACACATTGTGGTATTCGAAGGTTCTAAAAATACCATTTAACAGTATCATCAAGTTCACGAGTACAAGTGCATTCATTTATTAAGATAATAAGAGAAGTAACGTTCAGGAGATCTATGTCTAATAAACAAGAGTGACATTCTTCTTTCTGGGGCAATGGATCACCGTATGAAGGAATCTCAATGTTCTTCGAGTACTATGGATAGTAAACGTGTCTAACCTTGAAGAGTAAATGGAAAATTATAATAGTATTTCACATTTTAATTACACACATCTTAATATTAATACGCAAATACAAAATATGAATATAATATAATATTTTATGTAAAATCAATTGCACCAAAGAGTGCTTTTTACTTAATTTATTACGCGTCTTTAAGTTCTGTAAACAAAGGAGAAATAGATTAAAACACTCTTTAAAAAATTAATGAAATGTTTTACCAGTAACCACCATAAACGTAAAACTAACGGGGGAAAAGCTAATCAAAGTTAATCAAAAAAGGAAAATACAAAATTTCTGCATTTCAAATGCGGGTCGAAATATGTATTTAATATTAAAAAATTATAAATGGGCACCTTACTATCACAGATAAATAAAGTTTTACACATTTCCCACCACACTCGCAAAATAGGCAATTGTACACCGCGTATTCTCGAGTTCAATGAGAGGAAAGCATGGTACCGTGAGAAAACTAATTTTCTGTTAATTATTTATGTAGTAGCCTTCGTGCAGTCCATACGACATCACTCTGACCCCTCTTTTGTTGTACAAATGTGTGCGGTAGTTATCGTTCGAAGCCGTGCCGTGCTTCTGACCCTTAGTTATTAGTGTATGAGATTAACGCATTCACGGAAAAAATAGTTATTAAGTGCATGTTCCGTGATCATGATTAGTGCGAGAAACCCTTTAAACCCTGGAATTGGTCCGGAAATATACAACGTCATTCTTACAGCAAACGATGACTCGTTTGTATCAAACAACTTAACCTCAAATCGAATCGAATAATCGAATCGAATAATCGAATGGAAGAAGGAGAAAAATTACAAAACACTCAACATACGTACCAACTGTATCGGCAAAGATCGTGTCCAGAGATGTCGTCTGCGTAAGTTAGAAATAACGTGAAAGAATTAAATCTATTTACCCATATGAATATTAGATTTGCTTGAAATCGTACCTCTCTGATCACTAGGTCAAATGACAAAACGAATATTCCGCATTTTATCCAATTAAATGTGATATTCCTCAAGTAAGTGTTCTTGTTCCTATTCTGTATGTAGCATACACTAGTGATCTATCAAATACACTACTAGTGACCAATGATTTCACTGTGAAAATGTTTGCCGACAATATTTCAATGTTGGCTTCATATAAAGAAGAAACTCCGGCATAAACAAATCTTCAACAATACGAATCTCTACCTACGTATCTCTACCTACTGCGGTGGACGGGCAGACGGAGAGACGCTTTGCAAATAATGTATTTTCGGTATCAAGGACTCACAAATCAAAGATAACTATACACCGTGTTAGAGAAAGTAATTTACTATACAGAGATACAAGATTTATCCACATTTTCGTTACTAGAGCCGGGTAATAATACATTTTCGTTTTAAAAACTGTCTTTTATTTTCTCTATAAAATAAAAAACCTTAGAACTACTAGCTCATTATTTCCTGTAGTATATGAATTCGATAAGTCATCATTTCTTATGTTTGCACTGTTTTTTACATTTTCGAATATATTGTTCCAGTTTGCTTCTAGAAGAGGCTAACAGAAATTTGGGTGGGCTTCGGAGAGTCGAAATGTATATTTACATTTAGTCAAACAGGAGTAATTAATGTATTCCGATTCGGTAGCCTCTGGATGCCCCACCTTGTGGCGGAGAGAGTGAACCCCACAATCCTGAGTGAAAGATTATCAACCATTTCTTCGTGGTCGTCCTCGTTTTCTTCTTTGGAAACTATAATTTAATTTTAAAAGAGAACAAAATTAGTTACCGTGTTAATCCTTGCTAAATTAGAACCATAGAGGTCATCCAATATCTCTTGTTTTCACGGGCGTTGCATGTTTGCTCACGTATTTTTTCTTGTGTTGCTTCCGGGGACAACATGACGCAACCTTCATTGACTTGCCGACGTAAAGGATTTGTAAGTTTTGACAAACAGGTGAACCGGTTGCCTCCAGCCGCTAGAGTCGATGTGGGCGTACCCCAAGGCTCGGGCTGCGGGCGCTAAGCGCCGGCTCACGCTGCGTCTCTTGTTGTGTCGCAGGAGACGCCTGGCGCGGGCGTCGGCGCGGCCTCGGGGGCGGGGACGGGCCCGGGGACGGTGGCGGGCGCGGGGGCGGCGTTGCGCGCTCTGCGATGGAGCAGCCGGCGCTGCGCGTCGCTGCGCCAGTCGCCTGCGCGCGGCGGCCGCCCGCCCGCCTTCGAGCTGACGGTGACGCACCGCGGCGGCGCCGACGAGCCCCCGCCCACGCCCGCCTCCTGCGGCTCTGGCAACGGCGGCCCCGCCCACCAGCCCCCACAGCAGGCGCAGCCCCCGCCCGCGCCCCCGCCCAGGAAGTCCAACTGGGAGGTGAGTAGCTCCCACTTGAACTCTCTCTCTCTCTCTCTCTCACCCCCCGTTTCACTCTACTTCTACTTCTCTCGCTTTAACCCATCTTTCTCTCTATTCCTCAATACCTCTCATTGCCATTATTCTTGTCCCTCTCCCTCTCTGTCCCTCCCTCCCTCTCCCTCTCCCTCCCCCTCCCTCCCCCTCCCTCTCTCCCTCCCCCTCTCTCTCCCCCTCCCTCTCTCCCTCCCCCTCCCTCTCTCCCTCCCCCTCCCTCTCTCCCTCCCCCTCCCTCTCTCCCTCCCCCTCCCTCTCTCCCTCCCCCTCTCTCTGTCCCTCTCTCTCTGTCCCTCTCTCTGTCCCTCTCTCTCTGTCCCTCTCTCTCTGTCCCTCTCTCTCTGTCCCTCTCTCTGTCCCTCTCTCTGTCCCTCTCTCTGTCCCGCTCTCTCTGTCCCTCTCTCTGTCCCTCTCTCTATCCCTCTCTCTGTCCCTCTCCCTCTGTCCCTCTCTCTCTGTCCCTCTCTCTGTCCCTCTCTCTGTCCCTCTCTCTCTTATCCCCCTCTCTCTTTTCCCTTTTTTCTCTGTCCCTCTCTCTCTGTCCCTCTCTCTCTGTCCCTCTCTCTGTTCCTCTCTCTGTCCCTCTCTCTGTTCCTCTCTCTCTGTCCCCCTCTCTGTCCCTCTCTCTCTGTCCCTCTCTCTCTGTCCCTCTCTCTCTGTCCCTCACTCTCTGTCCCTCTCTCTGTCCCTCTCTCTGTCCCTCTCTCTGTCCCTCTCTCTGTCCCTCTCTCTGTAACTCTCTCTCTGTCCCTCTCTCTCTGTCCCTCTCTCTGTCCCTCTCTCTGTCCCTCTCTCTCTGTCCCTCTCTCTGTCCCTCTCTCTATCCCTCTCTCTGTCCCTCTCTCTGTCCCTCTCTCTCTGTCCCTCTCTTTCCCTCTCTCTCTTATCCCCCTCTCTCTTTTCCCTTTCTCTCTGTCCCCCCCTCTCTGTCCCCCCTCTCTGCCCCCCCTCTCTGTCCCCCTCTCTCTGTCCCCCCTCTCTGCCCCCCTCTCTGCCCCCCTCTCTGCCCCCCTCTCTGTCCCCCCTCTCTGTCCCCCTCTCTGTCCCCCTCTCTCTGTCCCCCTCTCTCTGTCCCCCTCTCTCTGCCCCCCTCTCTCTGTCCCCCTCTCTGTCCCCCTCTCTGTCCCCCTCTCTCTGCCCCCCTCTCTGCCCCCTCTCTATGTCCCCCTCTCTCTGTCCCCCTCTCTCTGTCCCCCTCTCTCTGTCCCCCTCTCTCTGTCCCCCTCTCTCTGTCCCCCTCTCTCTGTCCCCCTCTCTCTGTCCCCCTCTCTCTGTCCCCCCCTCTCTGTCCCCCCTCTCTGTCCCCCCTCTCTGTCCCCC
This sequence comes from Gryllus longicercus, assembly GCA_038098605.1. NCBI lineage: Eukaryota > Metazoa > Arthropoda > Insecta > Orthoptera > Gryllidae > Gryllus > Gryllus longicercus. The sequence continues at coordinate 235,369 of JAZDUA010000985.1, forward strand.
TCTCTCTGTCCCCCCTCTCTGTCCCCCTCTCGCTGTCCCCCTCTCTCTGCCCCCTCTCTCTGCCCCCCTCTCTCTGTCCCCCTCTCTGTCCCCCTCTCTGTCCCCCTCTCTGTCCCCCTCACTGTCCCCCTCTCTGTCCCCCTCTCTGTCCTTCTCTCTGTCCCCCTCTCTGTCCTTCTCTCTGTCCCTCTCTGTCCCTCTCTCTGTCCCTCTCTCTGTCCCTCTCTCTGTCCCTCTCTCTGTCCTTCTCTCTGTCCTTCTCTCTCTGTCCTTCTCTCTCTGTCCCTCTCTCTCTGTCCCTCTCTCTCTGTCCCTCTCTCTCTGTCCCTCTCTCTCTGACCCTCTCTCTCTGACCCTCTCTCTCTGACCCTCTCTCTCTGACCCTCTCTCTCTGACCCTCTCTCTCTGACCCTCTCTCTCTGACCCTCTCTCTCTGACCCTCTCTCTCATACCCTCTCTCTGTCCCTCTCTCTGTGTGCCTCTCTGTCCCTCTCTCCCCCTCCCTTCTATCCCCCATTTCTCTCTTTCCCCCTCTATCTTCTGACAATCCTCCTCCCCTCCATCCTGTTTTACTCTTTCTTGTTATCTTTTCTGTTACATCTTGCTTTATATTTTATCCTACAGCAACAGTATTTCTTACTCATGTAAAATTCTCTCAGTTCACGAATCTGAATTCTCCTGTTTTCTTCACTTTAGGAGATATACTTTTATATTATTATTTTGTTCATCATCCTCTTCAATATTTTTTTGTCTTCAACATTATTTCTTCTGTCTTCTCACTACTTTTTCTGGAGATGAGTCTGAGCTCACTAACTGTCCGATATTGTGACACCTGAAAAATTTGGTTTGCTTTTTTCTTGATTATTCTATACATTCTTTAACTGACTTCATAATTTCATAGGGTTATATGTACTCGTTTACAGCAAATCTCTAACAATACAATTTTTTTTAATATTTGTGTAAAATACGTAGGAAATATTAAATAACATTTTGGGTGACATTATTTAAGAATTATTTGAACTACGCAATGTAAAATCATAATTTTAAAATGTAAAATAATAATTATAGTCAATTATTAAGTGATGTGAGAGAAATAATTAAGATGTTGTTGTAGATAGACATTTTGTCAAAGAAAGCATCTCATTTGATAATTATTCACGTACAAATTTCAAACGTTAAAGTTTGCAAGGTGAAATCTCTTCTGCAGCACACAAATAAAAAAGATTAATAGCTCATATTTATCGGGCAAGCTATTACGTGGCCTTGTATACCAACTGTCGTAAACAAAAACTAGTAGTGCATGTCAGAGCGACATTGAGAAGAAACTTTACATCGCGTGAAAACTGATACTTCCTCTCAAAAAGACTGACTTGTATCCAAGCTAGTTTCTAACACCTTCAAAGTAATGAGCAACTCTGAAGAACCTTCCCACAATCTCATTTTTCAACTTGCATTATTGACCGAATACTGAAAGTTTTCATTTTCGGTTGGCTTACTCTAAAGAAAGTGGCCATTTCTAAAACTGGCAGTCCATTTTTTCTTCTCATAGCAGAAAACTCTGTCCAATTGAACTAAAATACTCTTATCACAAAAAATACTGTACTCATTTGTAGAAAGAATTAAACTTCAGTTATTGTCTTCATAGTAATAGTCTCTGTCTTCTTACATTGAAAGACGATAAGTACATTCTTTGAAATTTATAATGGTAAATTAACAAAAAAACGCGTTAGCTTGTCAATATTTGACGACTAGCAAAAACAGCGAATTTAATGACTAGTAATTATATATAATTATTTCTTATGAATTCCTATGAGTGAGATATATTGTAAAAATTATAACTGCATTCAGGCGAGTCACTTAGATCGCTTAATCCGGCCATTCTACAAACGCTCGGACAAGTACGCAGCTTATCTGCCTACAACAGTCCACAGAGTCACTATTCCGAAACATATTCATTTCTTGCCCTTTTTATGGAAATGATTATTTAGTGGTGCTACAGAAAGGCACATTTTATCCTACAGCAACAGTATTTCTTACTCATGTAAAATTCTCTCAGTTCACGAATCTGAATTCTCCTGTTTTCTTCACTTTAGGAGATATACTTTTATATTATTATTTTGTTCATCATCCTCTTCAATATTTTTTTGTCTTCAACATTATTTCTTCTGTCTTCTCACTACTTTTTCTGGAGATGAGTCTGAGGAAAGGCACAAACTTCCTCGTACTAGTTTGTTTCATATACTATGCCACGCCTCTGGGGTGTGGTAAAACAGCAACTTCGTGCTCCCCAAACATCACATTGGCCAATCTCGTTACTGATAATTTACCCTGTGTATTGCATTGCCCCATTTACTCTGTGTAGTGCATGTAAGATTGTTTAGGAAGTGAGATTCACTTCCTAAATTAAACACACAGATTGTACACAGTTGCATGTCATGCCAAGATATGTGCAGATATATTTAATCTACTTAGGGTTGAATAACCGATGGTAGATATCAAAAGAGTACAACAATGTAAATCAAACTATCATTTTACATCAAACGCACTAACACTAACTAACGATGCTTCAATAGTATATTATTTCTCGTGTTACTTTTGACCGCAGTATTATACAACTACATGAATCTGTAAAAGCTGTTTTCGAACAGACTTTTTTTCTTCCGTATACAGATTCGAACTCAGGTCCGTCTAGTTAACTCGCAATGCGCCTTACCACAGCACCATACTTTCTTGAGAAATGTCTTTCCCGACTCTTAAAAACACTAATGGTCTCTCCCATTCTTTTCAAATTATAGAATTTTCGAAAATTCAGAGAGTTAAACGAAAATGAGACTTTCGCCATGTTTTAAGTATGTTTTACTATTCCATTAGTAAAATGTTAAAGAAAAAATTGAAGTCGTTTTCAGAAAATATCAATTTAGCGTTTCTTGAACCTTTTGGTTAGGATTGTGCTAAATGCAGCGGTTTACATGACGCAAACGAAATTTTGATGTATTCTTTCATTTTTTAAAAATTACATAAACTTTTTTTTAATATTTCTCAAGTCGTTAAAATTTACTGATGTGTATTTTTATACATTATTGAATTTGTGAGTTCTAGTGCTTAAAATTATTTCTGATGAAGTTTCTCCAAAACACCAAACTTTTCTGTGAAAACTAGATCAAAATTGCATATTTTCAGAAACGCTTCAAATATTTTTCTCAAAAAACAGCGTCAAATTTTCATTGAAAATATTTGTCTATAGGACCAGGTTTTATTCTGTTATAACATCATTTAATTCCTATTTAATTCTACGTTTAGAGCACTGAGACAATCTGAAGAAAGTTATTCTAGGAATCGATAGGTATCATCTAGGAAGAGGGTGGAGGAATATCAAAATAATAGCCCAGAATGAAGAGATTAGGAAACTAACTAGTACGAGAAAGGCTATGCCATTCTGTAGGAGCACTAGATTTTATTTCTTAACAGCCACATATCTCAACGGTTTTATGCGAATTTTCAATCCCGGAAGCGCTGCTGTATAGAGATGTTACTCTTAAGAAGTGACCAGTTAGACAGGTTGGGAAACCAGTGAATCCATGTGGAACGATGCGATTGCAAGATGTAGTGCCGGAGGCATTTACAAATAAATCAACTAAAAACCAAAGTGTCGACGAATTGAGCTTATGGACATAAACTGAAGTTATGTTGCCAGCAGTAGCCGCGTAATAGCTGTCAAAGCAGTCCCCGTATTAGACTAACCTCTTTATAGTCTCCGGAGGTCATGGATGATGTTTGTGAAACGCGATGCAATTCTGACAGCCGGCTGGCGGGCTAAAGTTTTGAGTTCGTACAATTGGATGTCATTGTAGAGCCGCGGGCGATACAAGTCTGTCGTACTTTTCTCCTCATTTCCGTCAATTCACAAATTTGCATCGCTTCATCAGTATTCAAAAAACTTAGATTGATTCTTCGGTAATTCTTACAACTGTCCTCAGAAGTTCGACTCACTATCAACACAACCTTCTGAACGTTTTCGTAGAACAAGGAAAATCTTCAAGAAACTGCTAGTCCAAGCTTTAGAAGAAGAAAGAACAAGAAACCAAGCGTTGCTGATAAAAATGGCATTAGAAACACTTGTTCATTTAATTCAAGAGATGATTTTTTCCCACCTGAAATAACTCATCCACTACATGAGCTTTTAGTAAACACATCCCGAGTTATCTTTTCAAGAACATGTGATCAGATTAGGGCAAATATCTAAGTTTTCAAAATTAATATATTTTCAAATTATATAAAATGATTAAAATTGTTATATTCACTATATCGCAGTAACAGCGACAAGTAATACAAACTAATATAAGCAATGTTTCAATAGTACGAGTTATTAAAACACGTTTTATTTTCGTGTTATATTTTTCAATTTTACCAAAAATTGCGGTTAATTATTCCGTTTTTATCTAAACCATTAATGGTCTCGTTACTTTTTTCATCAGTAGAATCAAACACAACTTAACGAATGAAGTCATAAAAGAACATATGAAAATAATTGTCTCTTTTCGAATTTTTAACGCTCATCTTTAATTCCGTCTATCAAGCTTGGTTAATGAAAATTACTGCTCGACTCCACATATCGATTTCATTTGATCTGCGCGAAGTGTTAAATCCCCAAGCGGCAAAAGGTACACAGTACGCTCTCAGGAGGACGGAACGCTGAAATTGACTTTTGCGTAAATTAATACCTGAAAATGCCACGGGACAGCGCTCGCGCTTCCAACTCGTCATTTATTTATTCATTCATCAATAACATTAATTTGATTTAAATTAAATGTCAAAAATAGCACTAGTCTATCTGCTGGATCTTGTGTGTCTGGTAATATCAAGAAATAAGATACAAGGGTGGGCGGGAGGAAAATCTCAAAATAGAAAAATCCATCTTGCTAATGCGTTTTTATTATATCATATCTCTCAAGTACCATCAATAAATATTTCTGATTGAAAATGTTTCAGAGGACAGAAATTGCAAAGGAGAAATTGGCTTTCTAAAAATTATACAAGTGACTGTGTCTCATTTTCACACCACATCTTCACTGAAAAATTACTTTTCAACACACTTACTCTTGCTAATTGGAAAAGTTTTATTTTTTAAATTTTAAATATATTTTGTACGTGACATATGACAAAATTAAAATCCATTTGCATTCTATGAAAATTAAGAAGTTAAAGAACAATTAATCATAATGTTACTGCTATTAACAATTAAAATATATATACACAATTAAATACTATTTGCATTTATAATATATTATACACAACTAAAATCCATTTGCATCCGAGAAAATTAAGAATTAATCGCAATATTATGGAAATGCCTGAGCAATCCATTCTTTCGCCAATCTGTAAAAATGTCGAACTTCGAAAGTTATATTACACTTTCTGTATTTGGTTTCTGTTATCTTACTTGTCATTACGTACCTTGACCCTGATTAGCACACCCAACTAAAAGAAATACTATGTTCGTGCTAGTCAATACTCGTCAGTCACTAGTAAAATACTAAACCACATTTATAAATTAAAAACAGTTGCTTGTGAATTTGAATGGAACATTTAAAACAATTACGGTGAATAGATAAAAGAGAGGTATTAAATTTTTGATTTAGAAAAACCATGTTTAATATTAAATTTAGTATCTAATAATTTTTCCCTTTCATAAGTTGGCAATATTAATTGGGAGTTAGGTTGACTTCGGTTCCCACACTTTTCTTTCTTTCCACTTTGAATACCAATGCGCAATAACCACGCTCGAAAGTATATTATAATCAAATAGTTTGTGGCGGTATGTGACACAAACTTTAAGTTCGCTTCTTTTTCTGAAGAGAAACAGTGCTTACAACAGCACAATTTGCTCCTATGCCTCAAACTCGTACATCCGGTTGCGATGAATGAAGCATCAGCTACTCCTCAGAATGACCGGTGAGATGAGTTACATTTAATATCATATCAAGGAGACAAAATAGATCAAGAAAACACAAACATCGAGCCACAATGGGACAAAATAGTAAAATGAGAAAAAAAGAACAAGGGGACTGATGGGACAATGTGAACATCAGAACAATATGAGACAAAGGGGAAATAAACCACAGGGCTTGCGGAAAACAGGGCAAAGGGACAAATGGGACTAATATGCTAAGGGGGTAAAAGGGACATGGGAACAAAGGAAACGAAATGTGACAAAAACCATTTTTGGGACAAGTGGGACAAAAGGGATATATTTATCCAAAGATTTATGAGCACTGGTAAAATATAAGCCGGAGAGTCCTCTAAAATATTTTAATGGACTCTTGAGCATTTCTTGAGCCTTTGCTGTGGGCGCGCCCTTAATTCGTTTTTTGGATGGTTGGTTTGCTAAGCGCTTGTTCACCGACGTAAATAACAAAAAGTACATTTTCCTAAGTAAAAAAACCAAAGGTATAAACAGATTTTTTATATCACTTGAATATCGTCGAGGGAAGCAAATTAAGTTGCGGAGAAACTAAATCGCGCTCTCCTGCACATAACGTGTGTGTGTGTGTGTGTGTGTGTGTGTTACACCAGTATTCCGGAAAAACGACGATGAGTTGCTAACATATATTTCGTTTCATACAGTAAGGGTTACCACATACAAGGAACGTCCTCACGAGAACTGTTGTCTACATGTTTTTCTCTCGTTAACATATTAAACTTGGGTAATGAATCTTCAGCTCATACACGAAAACTTCATCGCAATTCACACCCACCACTTGCCTCCAACATGAAACATTTTTCGCAAATCAACCAGTGGAGTAGCGCCCTCTGCTCGCAGACAGGTAATCACCGCGGGTGCAAAGCTTTCAGCGATGCCAAGCCCCCTCCATCCCCACCCTCTCTCCCCCGCTCGCCCCCCATCACCAGGGAAGATTGTGGCCCCTTTCCACTAGCGGTGCGGAGGCGGGGAAGTGAAATGGCGTCGAGAGGCTGTAAAACTCTCGAGAGGCTCTTGGCGCAAGCGAAAAAACAACGCACCGCCATCCACGCAGCCCGCACACACGCTCGTGCAGACACCCAATCACGCACACGCACTCCAGGGCCCTCAGCGGGAGCGTGTGGAAGGCCCGCTAATGGGAGGGGGGGGCAAGAGGGGAGATAATGTGGGAATTCCGTAGGTGGCGGAAATCTTCACACATTTCAGGGAATTTTACGTGAAATAAGTTAAGTTTTAGGTATTGTTAAAACTGAAATCGTATTATCTGGTGGTTTTTAACTGCAAGTACTACATAAATATGATACCCTTTATCTATCTATATCTATCAATAAAACAGAACATTTCTTAAACTTACGAACCGATATTTAATATCATATACTGAACACATTCTTCAAAACTGTCGTAGAAAAATATTGTGTGCAACACTAATTAAAGGAATGAACATCATTTACTATTATTATTATTATTATTATTATTATTATTATTATTATTATTATTATTATTATTATTTATTACTATTATTAAAGCTGTACATTTAATAATGTTGCATAATACAATTATTTAGCATGTAATATCATATACTCCATACATGTGAAATAAGCCATAGATAAATATTGTGTGCTACATTAATGAAAGGGAAGACGACAGAATCATTACACATCGTAATTTTAAAACTAAAGTAAGAACTTCGACTATTAAAATTATGTTTATAATATATCTAGTCAACATTCCCTTAAACAGCTACTTTAATAATAAAATAAAAACATTTTGATTTAAGCTATTTTTCTAGAGCATCGTTTCACTTCCGGCTTTTATTAAAACAACTAACACAAAGTCGGTAAAATCGGTATCTAGCATATCCGAATATAATAATCCAATAAACGTAACGCTTCTCTCTAAACTATCAGTTAATATTGTTCCTAGGTCACATCCAACGCCATCAAAGCCGAACTACCAGTGACCAAACCGACCCCGTGTAACTCTGCCCCCTGCAAGAAAAGAAGCGTTAGCTTCGAAAACCGAAGTTAAGGTTTGAGTTCCGAGGAATGACGCTCGAGTTCCAAGGGTCGACCCAGTACGGAGAGGCGCTTACCAAGGACGTTCTCGGGGCTTGTTTTTCACAACAGAGCTGTCCTGAGTCGCAGGCATGGCCGCTGCTTCGACTTTCTCCTCTCGCCCGGACGGGCCGCTTAACTCCGCCCACACGCACCCACCCCTTCGCGCCTTGCCCCGCCGCGGCCCTCACGTCCAGACTCCTCCCGCCCCGATAGACCCCGTCCGATTCCGCCCGCCCCCGTCCGCCGCCCCCGTCCGCCGCCCCCGTCCGCCGCCCAAGTCCGCCGCCCCCGTCCGCCGCCCCCGTCCGCCGCCCCCGTCCGCCGCCCCCGTCCGCCGCCCCCGTCCGCCGCCCCCGTCCGCCGCCCCCGTCCGCCGCCTCCGTCCGCCGCCTCCGTCCGCCGCCTCCGTCCGCCGCCTCCGTCCGCCGCCTCCGTCCGCCGCCTCCGTCCGCCGCCTCCGTCCGCCGCCTCCGTCCGCCGCCTCCGTCCGCCGCCTCCGTCCGCCGCCTCCGTCCGCCGCCTCCGTCCGCCGCCTCCGTCCGCCGCCTCCGTCCGCCGCCTCCGTCCGCCGCCTCCGTCCGCCGCCTCCGTCCGCCGCCTCCGTCCGACTCCCACCACCTCTCACCACCCCCTTCTACCCTTGTTCATCTACACCAATCTCCTTCCATTCCCGCCCAGCTACACCCATTCCAACCCCACCCTGTCTCACCTCGCCCCACCTCGCTCGACACGATTGATTGCGTCCCGATTGGCCTGCCCCATCCCGCCGACGTCCATTTCCCTGTTTCCCAATCAATCCCTCCACTGGTCTTTTCATCTCTTCACTATTCCTGCATCTTCTACCGCATCAGTCAAACAGCCACCCGCACCTCCTCCATCTCCGCCGCCGTCGTTCGACCTTTTCTATTCACCTTTGTCCCTCTCCTTCGGACCCCTTCCTCCTCCAGTGCGCATCCGACAGGAAAGAAGACGCCGCCAAGAAGCCCACTCCACCGGCTCCGGCTTCCGCGGATCGGAGTCCTTCAATAACACACGGGCGGGCGAATTGAAGCGCGCCTCTCTGCCGGCTTCCTCGCTGCCCCTCCGGCGTCCACCGTCCGGCTTCAATCGTATGCCGCGCGGCGCATGTGCAATTACCGGAAGGTCCACGTGCATTGGAAATGTATAGATCAGACTTGTTCAAAGAGCTTCATACAGGACACCGTAACCCCCAGGGCATCACCACGCCCACTACCTCTCAAATCAATTTATTAATGCTTTATTTTTCGTAGCGAGTCTCAGAGTGTCATGTCTGCACTTGCGCCTGATCATGCAATTCCATGTAGAAAAGAATGGACGTATCACTTGGTCTTGAAACAAATGATTTTAAATTAGCTCAGAGGATTCTTTTAAGCTTGAGGATAATTAAAGTTGCAGTACATCTACACCATGGGACAGTCGACTTTACTTCCCCTGCAAAGGAAAACTTACAGATAATTTTTTTCTTTGATCGGGTTTAAACCCACGAACTTAGGTATAACAGTTCGATCCGCTAACCGATACAACACTGAAGCCGCTTCCTTCCTCTCTTTCTCCTCTGCAGGCTCGCCGCGCTTCACGGAAATCACGATTTCTCTTGCGACTCGAGGTGCATTAGATGTGTTTCGACAACAAACCCGAAGACTGTACTGAAACTCGAAACGAAACCAGCAGATGAAATAGAAAGACTCTGTTGACTATAAACTTCGGCTGGATAAAAGCCCTAAAAAAATTGATTTCTAAATCTAACTACTCAAGGATAAGGAAGCTCATAAAGCGCCTTACTTAATCCTCAGCTCGAACTAAATGTTCAAAAGTTCTTAAATCAGGAACCCGTTTTTAATTCTAATCCGGAAATACGTGATTTAAGCTCTATGAAATTGGAATAGGTGTTCGATTTTAGGTAGGCATTAGCAAAATTTGCTGAACAAATTGGTAATGAATCGATTTATGTAAGGGTTATTTAATTCTTTAATCAACTGTAAATTTTTAACAAATCACGAGGATTTTGTTATTGTTCTGAGGATTAATTTTGGATTGTTTGGATTTTAAGTTATTTTTCGAAGCATTTCAGCAGATAGGGAACGCATAAATAATAATCAGTGGAATAGTACGTTTATAAAGATCTATTGCATTGTTCAGAAAAAAATTAATTTTGAAATTAATCAGTATTTTAGTCGGAAGATGGTAAAACTGATGAAGATAAATTCAAATTTGACCTTCACTTCTGATATCAGAGTGTCTTAATTTAGAATTCTAATTAACTGGTCTTCACTCAACTTCTTGCAAATTAACTCAATAAACTATATAATAGAATGCGTAATATATATTTTGCGATCTAGTTAACTGAACTAATAATGATTTATTACTTTGATCAATTCCTATGTAAGACTACTCCTCACTATGTATAATAACAGTGTTTCTCTCTTTTGCATAGAAATTGCATGCTCTTTTACTGAGAAATATTATTCCTGCTTTTATACCTTAACGTGATGAATTTACAATTCCATACATTTTAGCCTTGATACTGTGACTAAATAAGGCCTAGAAACGTTGGCTGTGATAGACTTATATCAATAATTCTGAAAAGAACTGACAGCCTTTAATGGACCATCCTCCTAAATTTATATGTATGACGATACAAATAAGACAGCTAGACATTTAGCATCATCTGAACACTTCTTTCCGTCGTCGCATTTCATTTCCATCATTACATATAGTAACTCCTCTAGATTCAGTCATGTTTATTATATTCATCTTTTTTCGTAGAGTATTTTCGGAATTGTAAGTAATTTTCAATATTTAAAATAAAACAGACTATAGATAAACGCATTATACCTAAACGAGACATATGGACTTAAATATTATATAAGGTATAAGTATTTAAAATGCTTATCCTGGGAGGGATTAAGAGACACCATCTTAACAGATCAACTCACGATGAACGTATAATATCATCATTGATATATTTCATGTTTTCTGGAAAAGCCTCAGCATTTTACGTATTACAAAATACACGGCAATATATAATATTCCTTTCAAAAACGATGTAATGAAAATGTCACAATATCTTTCTCATGACAATAAATCACCTTAAAGTTTATTAATGGATTTAAAGTAATTTGGCGAATGTTCAACCACATAAATCTCTCTCCCTTTTATGGGTGGCTTTGCATCTGTTTGGTTGGCTACGTGGAATATCGCGGTAGCTACAAGAGTTACAGCGCCCGAAAGAAGTAAATCGGTTTGGTGTAAACCGGGCATGTGAGGTTAGTTCTCACTAGTTACAAACTTTGTCGCAGCAGAGAATTTATGCAAAGCGCATATATTTCCAAGCAAGATAAGACGTTTTGCTGCCACCATTAAAATTTTTTAATATAGGCATTTTTACTGTTTAAATGGTGAATAGTACTTTTTAAATTTACATACTAGCCTCTATTTTGAATACATGTTCCTATATTGAGAAGGAAATGTAAACTTATACCATTATCTTATGTTTGCAAAAATATCCTTTCACCTGATAATATGTTGCCAATAAGTGCACCTTGTTTTTTAATAACTCCTGAAATTTCGTAAGATATCAATTAATTGTATGCCGGATGTACCACCAACTATGAGCCACCCAATACTTCTCAATGAATCGGTATCGTATCGAAATTCAGTTTTCGTTCAATAATGCGGAATCATGAGGCAAGTAATATGCTGTAGAAATATTGTTCGGAATATTTTATTTTTCGAGAAATTTATTCTTATTTGACTTTAAAAAGAAATGTATATTTTTTCACTAGGAATAAACTAATTTCAATTTCACTAGGATAAAAAAAATAATTCAATGATGTATCATTTGTTAATGTTTGATAGTAGTTTGGCTATAAAATTATATTTACTGACATGTTATTGTATATTAAACCGACAAAATTTCCTATTGTCGGTGTAATTTAAAACCAGGCAATTGTCCCTAGCAACTGAAGCGCCCTTGCAACTGTCGCCTTTGAAGAACGAGGCCTTTGCGGTGCCGAGACTTAAGGGGAAAGGGCAGAATCATAGGGGTGGCAGTGAGGGCACAGACGCAATTACAGCAATCCGTGGTCTTCACTAGAAGGACACAAGAAAGATCAGTAGTAATGATCAGAATAAAATAAGTTTTCCAGTGGTTCTTCACAACTGAACTTTGCTTCTACTGATTGAAATTCCAATGTATCGATTATTGAAATGAAGGATGTAAGTAAATTGGTAGTAAAAGGAAGATACGTCTCAGGTCATTCTCAAACTTAACAAGAATTGAACTCAATTTGTAATGGCTGTAAGACCAAGACAGCATTTTTAAACATTTCACATACAAGAAAAGGGAATAAATGGTTGAAGATTGTCACTATAGTATCTCCAGATAATTCATCGGGTTTTAGATACTAGGTAGAAATTTTGTTATTATTTTCTGTTACTCAACTTTTCATTGTAAATTTACAAAAATTAAATAAGTTTTATATAACTATAGAAAGCCTAATGTAAATATCTACAAAAATGTTCATGCCTCTGCTCTGCATCCCCCATCGACAGCTGAACACATTCCCAGTGATGTGTGCCAGGGCCGAGGATCTGACTACTGTTGTGTGAAGATCGATGGAGAAAAGTTCAAATCTGAAGAATCAGTGGGAAAAAATCATTATGATCGTCAATATTGATGTTCGTTTATGTGTCCGTCGTTAGTAGACCATGGACCAGTCTCTCAGTCAGTCAGTCAGTCTCTCACTCTCTGTCAGTCAGTGTCTCACTCTCTGTCAGTCAGTCTCTCACTCTCTGTCAGTCAGTCTCTCACTCTCTGTCAGTCAGTCTCTCACTCTCTGTCAGTCAGTCTCTCACTCTCTGTCAGTCAGTCTCTCACTCTCTCAGTAAGTCAGTCTCTCTCAGTCTCTCTCTCTCTCTCTCTCTCTTTATTTTTTATTTTTTTTAACTCGGCTCTGAGAATGTAATCTTTCTCAAAGGAAGCTGTAGCAAGGGCTGATACAGGCAATATTCTCCCTTGAATTTAAAACCACATGTCTGAAAGTATCAAGTTTTACACACATTACTATCATAATATTAACATATGTTACATCACTGAATTCCTCTCCTTATAGTTTATCTATTGCTAGTGAGAAAAATAAAGTTCCGTTTAAAAAATTAAAAAATAATAAATTTCTATAAAATTAAAAATATTTAAGAACAATCTCTCTACGGTATATTATTTACTGTTGTTGAGCTAAAACTACATTTGTTCGAACCTTTTATATGGTTTGGGGTGGTCCATAGTTGGTGGACATCTGTGTATCCATGAAATGGTAGGCACGAAACAAATGCAGCTCTCTCTAGCAACATACAGTTCGAACTTGAGAATTACGGAAGCATCTGCCTACACATACTTTTACAAATACGTAAAACATGAAGCATTTCATCAACTTTCTATTCTTTTTACATTCTATAAAATGGTCAAAAAGTATACAGACAAGACGTCTGACCAGAATTATACTGGTCAAGGTGTATATAAAATCTAAAATAAAATAGCAGTTTCCAGCAAAATAATTTCATCTTCCCTGCATAAGCAAGAGTTGTTTCAATACAATATACTCAATAAACCTCTTTTTATCTTCCCACGGTTTTGTTCCTATCTTATTCTCTCTATTCATAAAAATCCTGAGTGTTGAAGTCTGTAATACACCTCTAAATCATAGACAAATTTTACTATCATAGCATTTAGGTACCACACAAGAAAATTAGTAAAATGTTTAAATTCTTATACAAAATCACAAATTGCAGATCTCTAAATGAAACTTATCACTTTGATAGAAAATGGGAAAGATTCCTTTTTCTTTGCAAAATAGTGAGAAGGACATTAGACGGCAATGAAACATCAGCCTAATGCCTCACCTTCCATAAAGACAGCTTTTAAAACCTCTCTTTAACGCTCTTCATTTCTGAGAGACCGGACTGCAATATGCCGCTCGAGAATACACAGAACTATTAAAAAGTCTCCGGCTCAAAGCAGGGTTTAATTAACGATTTGCTGCCATATAAAATATTTAACGCGGAATTTAATGTAGAGCTCTGAAGCTCATACTTTTTTATCATCAGTACTTACACATTTTATCGCACACAGAGAGAAAAATTTATTCGTGACGACATAAAGTATTGAGCACAGCTAGGAAGTATCAGCGGGGACAGTTTTCTCTTCTGAACCTCCGGCCTTGAGTAAAGATTAAAAATCGTCCTGACTTCATCTAACATAAAATATCATGTTCGCAGGAATCTGTAGTTAATCTTCTTTAAGGGAGACAGAACGGTAACACTGAGCGACTAAGCGATAAATAAATAGTTAAAACTAAATAATCCTTTCATAGGTCCATTAGACCATGTTGAATGTCAGCACAGAAAACAATGACATTTGTTACTTCTAACTCTTCCATTTTTCTCTGGTCTCAATAGTCTACCCACTTCAGTCCTAACTTCACACTATATAGTCACTACAACAAAATATGGCCACAGATTAATAGTTTTCGTAGGTACGCTCCTTCTTTATGACCTAAAATATTGTAATAGGTGCACCTTCCCTCAGACAACGGTCTAGTTCACATCAAGAATGCAAGTCTTTTGTTTTGCAAATTAAATGAAAATAATTTCAGGGTCATATAGAAAGATAAATAATTGAAATGTGCTTCTAAAATTACGTAGGAGATGCGCTGCCAGTGGGATTAGCTGAAGCAATTCCGCAAAGAGATGGAATGTAAAGCGAACTCGCCTCTGCCGGTGCAGAGCCCTAGGCTTAAAGCCTTGTAGCAAAAAGAAAAAATGGAAATGAAACGAGGGAGAGTGAAAAAGAGAAGGCAAATTAAACGAGAGCTAGAAAACATAAAATATCTGGAAAAAGACAAATATTTAGAAACGAAAGGAATAAATCGATTAAACTTTACAAACACACGTATATCTTATACTTTCTTTTGATCGTAGGTTTCAAAAGGATCGAAAGTATTGTGAAAGAATATATAAACAGAGTTATATATTTTATATATGTTATAAACAGAGGAACGAAAGAAACATACGGAATTGGACAAATCACTGTTCTAAAACTAAGTCAATTTTAATGCACGTTATCTACGGATATTTTGCTTTGCTTGATCTAGTTCAGTTTCTACCCTCCCCCTCTTCGCCAAACACCAGTGCAGCGACGCGCGACAGATGCACAATCTCCCGAGAAAGTAAACTCCCGCCTAGGCAGACAAACTGGCTAGGGCACCACCTAAAAGTAAGTACGGAGCTTTTGGTCCGTACAACTCCATTAGATGAAGTTGATGTCTCCTAAGTTAGATCATATTCAATACTGTATCATCACTGATATTATTATACCTAGTTGCTTACAGCAGCAACATTTCTTCTGAAAAAAACACCCTAAAACACCAAACACGATATATATATATATATATATATATATATATATATATATATATATATATATATATATAGTAACACAATAATATAATCGCGAAGTAACACAATAATATAATCGTATAAGCATTTTTAAATCAAAATCGAACCAGTTTCAATGTTTTGTGAGTTTTCTCGCGTTAATGTGTACGTAATGAAACCATAGACATATCTCACATGGACGCAGGCTGCATAGTTTTCTTTGAATTTCTGCGCCAATTGAAAATTAAAATATACTATTCATTATTATCTACTTCTTTTCCTTCTACATCTGACAGAACGTCGTGAGGATGAACGTATACTATTGTTTATCAACTTAGCAATATTTTACTGAATTCTTAAAATTGGGCAGACTTTTAAGGCATTTTACATAGAACATAACAAGGAAACGTTCTCATTTATTCACCTGGAAAGTAGCGGCTAGTCTCCCTTTAGACTACCGCAATCTGGAGTTTTATAACGTTTTAACATCACGCTACGCTCGATGCGGAGATAACATTTCATTTCAACGCTGCCTTCAAAGGAACGTACCATTCTCTTCGCTCTACAGGCATACATCACCTTTCAGAGCACCTTCTTTGTAAGGACGAAGCTCTTCACTGCACGCGAGACTCTCATATGCCATTTGAAGTAAACACTGCACAGGTCAGATTACGTTTCAGAAGACGAGATCTCAGCGAAGCTGCTCGTATTTTCGCGAACGCAGATGAAATTCCTTTCTCTTACTCTACTGTCTCGACGGTTTCCTCTCCCGTTTCACTTCCATGGCCTTTTCTTTTTAACTTAAATATCCTCTCCCTTTCTTTCATTTCCTCTCCCTCTCTACTTTCATTTCTTTTCACTTTCTACTTTAATTTCCTCTCCCTTTCTTCTTTAATATCCTCTCCCTTCTATTCGCATTTCCTTTCTACTTACATTTCGTCTCCCTTTCTACTTACATTTCGTCTCCCTTTCTACTTACATTTCGTCTCCCTTTCTACTTACATTTCGTCTCCCTTTCTACTTACATTTCGTCTCCCTTTCTACTTACATTTCGTCTCCCTTTCTACTTACATTTCGTCTCCCTTTCTACTTACATTTCGTCTCCCTTTCTACTTACATTTCGTCTCCCTTTCTACTTACATTTCGTCTCCCTTTCTCCTTACTTTTCGTCGCCATTTCCACTAAGATTTCCTCTCTCTAAGTAAACGATGACCATAGCAGCTGACGTGCCCGTAAAAATCAATCAATCAAATCTAGGTAGCTGTAAAACTTGTATCTATATTAGGCGGCAAATCTTTTCCACACAGTGACATAAATGTTGATCTGGTATGCAAAACGTCAATGGTAGTTATTATTATGCGGGGAAATAATGCTACATGTGCTGTGTCAGTTCCTACAAAGTTTTCTCATTAAAATGTTTTCTTTATGTTGACCTTTGAAAACTTACGTTCAGGGTAGACCTCTTTTATGAAGGGTCGTTCACGTTCCAAAATAAAGTTCTAAATTTACGAAATTCCCTGCACAAATAACGATGTAAATGGAACGTTTAAACCTCGGACAAACATTTGAGTTCACGACATTTAACAGAGTTCACTGAAATTCCATTTTTACCATTAAAGTAAACCGTCTATTGACTGCCCGGGCTACGTTAAGAGAAAACAGGGAATTTTGCTAGAGGGGCTCTAACGTATAGTCACGAAGGGAGAATCAGCATAGTGTGAATAAATGAAAAATATTAATGAAGTATAACTTCAAATACAGAACGGTATAAGAGGGGTGAGGATTTGACAAAAAAAGGTAGTTTTAGTTTTCGACCGTATATCGTTTAGCTTCTTACTTGCAACAAGAGGGCCACGCATGTATCTGGTGTATGAGGGCCACGCATGTATGTACCTGATTATTGCGCGAAACGACCACAGACATTTCAGTGATACGGGAAGAGATTATTACTTTTTCCTAAAAGTTTTACGAAAACAAAATGAACAGTCCGGCTCTTTGTCACAGACTCTCTTAATAATGCATTTTAATGTGTGAATTTATTCAATTGCGTTTAAATAAATTAACTTGAACGCAGTTTTTGATATCATTATTATTATTATTATTATTATTATTATTATTATTATTATTATTATTATTATTATTATTGGCGTATAGGCCATTACTGACTACGCTACACGATTAACGTGTGTAATTCTTCCAGGATCAGCTTTTCAGCTGTATCCTTGGATTACAACAAGTTTGTTACGCCTTGAAGTGTGATTATTATTAATGGATTGGGAGGTGATAGGATATTGGTGAAAGGTGATCGTGGACTTTTTGAACCATCCCAGCAGTCGCCTTATGACCGAGGGAAACCACGAAAACCCCCGTCAGGATGGCCGGCCCGGGAATCGAACCCGGACCTCCCGATTACGAAGTCAGCGCGCTACGCACTGAGCCACTTCGCTCGGTATTATTATTATTATTATTATTATTATTATTATTATTATTATTATTATTATTATTATTATTATTATTATTATTATTATTATTATTATTATTATTATTACAAAATATCGAATTTCAGTATTGTCTTAAAGGATACGAACATTACACGAGATCGTACATTACAAGAGATCTTGGTTAGAGTTCAGTTCTGAAGAAGTGAAAAATAGATATCAGAAGTTGTGTATCAGATGTCTATTACAAGGCAACCGCTGAACTTACTGGAAGGCAATTTGTTTGCTACATCGATGGACAGCATTTAAGAAAATAACTATTTTAGTATTTTACCATGCATGAGTAATGTGAGTTTTTCATATACGCTATAACCTACTAATTAGATAGTTTACCCTGGATTAGAAAGGCGTCATCCGGCAGTGGACCCAACCAGTGCCGAAAGCTTCCCTCACCCCTTCTCCTCACTCACAGTTTCTGAAACTGTGTGTACATGCAGTGAATGGCGTTATATTGGTTATATTTTTAGCGTTATATTGACTAATATTGTAAATAATAAATAGAAACTCCTTGTCTTGTAGTTTTGTTGTGTTCTGATATTTAACAATCATAGTGGGACGATAGTGATCATAATAAAGGTCACGTGACGAGGTACGTTTGTGAGCGTTTCTCAAAAGTCATATGTGGACAGCACCAAGCAAGTATCTGCTCTGAGAGTCAAGTCATTTATGTGTATCTATAAAACCCTATAAAATGTATTTTGCAACTCCTTATCATACATGTTTAATCTATTGAATTTAATGTTTCATTGTAAAAATTAGTTTTATTTGTTTTTACCCAAAGTAGTCTGCCAGACTACTTCTGTGTAATAAGGCTTGTTATCGGGCGCCTTTGTAATCCAGGGTTAATTCGTGGATGTCAGAAGAAATATTTAATAACAGAAAGAAAGTATAATATGGGGACTAGTAGTAAGTTTACTACTGAACTGAATTTCCATCATTAATACAATATTTCCTACACTTGTGAATACCAAAATAATAACATTTTTTGTAATGATATTTTGTGTAAAGATATTTGAGAGTCTTGAGATCGTGTATGAGTGAACGCGCGTAGCATGGAATGCCTGTATCTCCAGAGCAACTCAACTGTGCGCGATGAGGAGGAGGGCTCGTCAAAGGGCGAAAGCAGCGGGCGCTGAAGCGCGAACCGGCGAGGTCACGAGGGGCGCGGGGCGAAGGCGCAGGCACAGAGCGCGCCCCGGGGCTTCCTCGCGCCCGCACAACGGCCCGCGCCACTTGGCGGCGAACACTCACGCTCTTGCGCCCGCCCCGTCCCGCCCCGTCCCGCCCCGTCACGTCCCGCCTCGCCCTCCCCCCAAATCCAAGTCACGTCACCAAGTTCCGCCCCACCACATCCCTCCCCGCCCCGCCCCATCCCTCCCCGCTCCGCCCCATCCCTCCACGCCCCGCCCCATCCCTCCACGCCCCGCCCCATCCCTCCACGCCCCGCCCCATCCCTCCACGCCCCGCCCCATCCCTCCACGCCCCGCCCCATCCCTCCACGCCCCGCCCCATCCCTCCACGCCCCGCCCCATCCCTCCACGCCCCGCCCCATCCCTCCACGCCCCGCCCCATCCCTCCACGCCCCGCCCCATCCCTCCACGCCCCGCCCCATCCCTCCACGCCCCGCCCCATCCCTCCACGCCCCGCCCCATCCCTCCACGCCCCGCCACATCCCTCCACGCCCCGCCACATCCCTCCACGCCCCGCCACATCCCTCCACGCCCCGCCACATCCCTCCACGCCCCGCCACATCCCTCCACGCCCCGCCACATCCCTCCACGCCCCGCCACATCCCTCCACGCCCCGCCACATCCCTCCACGCCCCGCCACATCCCTCCACGCCCCGCCACATCCCTCCACGCCCCGCCACATCCCTCCACGCCCCGCCACATCCCTCCACGCCCCGCCCCATCCCTCCACGCCCCGCCACATCCCTCCACGCCCCGCCACATCCCTCCACGCCCCGCCACATCCCTCCACGCCCCGCCACATCCCTCCACGCCCCGCCACATCCCTCCACGCCCCGCCACATCCCTCCACGCCCCGCCACATCCCTCCACGCCCCGCCACATCCCTCCACGCCCCGCCACATCCCTCCACGCCCCGCCGCATCCCTCCACGCCCCGCCGCATCCCTCCACGCCCCGCCACATCCCTCCACGCCCCGCCACATCCCTCCACGCCCCGCCACATCCCTCCACGCCCCGCCACATCCCTCCACGCCCCGCCACATCCCTCCACGCCCCGCCACATCCCTCCACGCCCCGCCACATCCCTCCACGCCCCGCCACATCCCTCCACGCCCCGCCACATCCCTCCACGCCCCGCCACATCCCTCCACGCCCCGCCACATCCCTCCACGCCCCGCCACATCCCTCCACGCCCCGCCACATCCCTCCACGCCCCGCCACATCCCTCCACGCCCCGCCGCATCCCTCCACGCCCCGCCGCATCCCTCCACGCCCCGCCACATCCCTCCACGCCCCGCCACATCCCTCCACGCCCCGCCACATCCCTCCACGCCCCGCCACATCCCTCCACGCCCCGCCACATCCCTCCACGCCCCGCCACATCCCTCCACGCCCCGCCACATCCCTCCACGCCCCGCCACATCCCTCCACGCCCCGCCACATCCCTCCACGCCCCGCCACATCCCTCCACGCCCCGCCACATCCCTCCACGCCCCGCCACATCCCTCCACGCCCCGCCACATCCCTCCACGCCCCGCCACATCCCTCCACGCCCCGCCACATCCCTCCACGCCCCGCCACATCCCTCCACGCCCCGCCACATCCCTCCACGCCCCGCCACATCCCTCCACGCCCCGCCACATCCCTCCACGCCCCGCCACATCCCTCCACGCCCCGCCACATCCCTCCACGCCCCGCCACATCCCTCCACGCCCCGCCACATCCCTCCACGCCCCGCCACATACCTCCACGCTCCGCCACATCCCTCCACGCCCCGTCACGCACTCACCCCGCCATGCAATCACCCCGCTAAGCCCTCTCCGTGCCATGCTCTCTCCGCTCAACACCCTCTCCGCACCATGCCAAGCTATGCCAAGCAAAGTCATGCCAGGCAAAGCCATGCCATTCCATACCATGCCACGTCAAGACATGCGAGCAAAGCCAATCTACGCTAAGCCACTCTCACCAAGCACTCCACACCAAGCCACCAAGCCACGCTACTGTCGGCCATGCTACTCGAAACCAGGTACGCCCGGCCCAGCCACGCTACTCCCAACCGCGCTACGCCCTGCCCAGCGAAGCCGAGCAGAGCCGATACCCTCTACGCCAAGCCAAGCTAAGTCAGGCTACGTACTCTCCACTCAAGCTAAGCCAAGCCAAATGAAGCCATTCCCCGTTCTGCTTTGTTCTACTCTACCTCGCATCGCCCCGCCGCTCCCCATCTACTCTCGCCCTCCCAACCCCATCGCCTCTCAATCGACGCCCGCCCTGTACCTTGTCCGGGAATTGCCACAGCGCGAGCGGGGGGGGCGGGGGGGGGGGGGGCTCAATGGCCGCTTGTTCCGCGCGATCGGCAGGGGTCGGGGCGCGCGGCCCCGGCGCAGATTGTGTTTGTTGTAGGCGGCGCCGCGCGGAGGAAGGTCGTTAGGGCTAAAGAGCCGCGCGGGAGTCGCCGCCGAGCGGTGTAATGATGTAGTGGCGACGCTACGTGGCGCGAACGGCGCGCCGGGAGCTGCTACCACGGCGCAGGCTCGCGACGATTCGGCGAGGTGGGAACAAAATAGGATCGCGCATACAGCTACAGAAGGAAGGCTATCAGAGTGTTAGACGTTCAACAGAATTTTTAAATTCTGTTCATTCAGTTGTGGTCAATCGTCCTCGGAATTTAGGCGTTCAATACAATGGTGTAAAAATAGTGCTTCTCTCAAAATGAAAGATCAATAAACATTATTTTAAACTTCAATGGGATTTACGCACATATGAGAGTGCATGTTCCTGTACCTGCGTGTATTCCTGTGGAATTCATGTATTGTTCAGAGTCGCAGGAGAGAATTTCAAATACATAATACAAAATTAATGAGCGAAATCGCGTTTCTAACGTACGATAGTGAAAAGGTATTAGCGACGCTCTAGAACCTGCATCTGTCTCGGCTGCGGATTAAAAAGCAAAGCTACAGTCAGTCGAAGATTAAAGCATCATGATGAAAGTACAAATAATTCCTTATCCGAGGTAATGGCAGAAGGGTTAATCGAATCAAATCATTTTCAATAATTTGACTTTAATTAAACTGTAATTATAGGAACATTGTCAAGATAATATAATAATAATAATAATAATAATAATAATAATAATAATAATAATAATAATAATAATAATAATAATAAAGTACTTCCTACATAAAAAACAAATACTTTTCAACAAAAACTTGCAATCATGCTGGTAACTGAGAATTTTCATTAATTTAAATATTAATTGTTTTAACATTGGTAAAAAAATTCCATCACATTTTCACGAGAATTTCAAACTTTTAAACTGATAAAATTAATTTTAATTGTTTTTCACTATCGTTCACATTGTTTAAAAATGTGAAAAAATGTTATAAAATGTTATAATATTCATTCTAGGGCGAAAAACTCATATAGTACTCCAACGTTTTCATGTTGAAAATCATTTTTTTTTTAAATTTTGCGTCAAAATTGGTTGTCAAAAATATCTTTAAATGCAACTATTTTTCCCCGTCTCTGTATTTTTCCAGCCTGATACAGGTGATAGATAATGAGAAAAAAATCAAATACGAAAATCACGTTTCTCATTTTATCTTTGCAATAGATTGTCCTAGATGCAGTTTTTTTCTTTTTTGGAAATCTACGACCTTTTGCATTATCTTTGATATGAACATATAGACTTGGTTTGGAAGCACCTTTTACTGTCTTATCCGTCTATACCATTTCATTAAAAAACTATGGAGCATTTTTTTTAAATTGGAAAATGTCCCGGGGGCTACTGGCAAAGCAGCCCCAAAATTGAAATATCGGTTTCAATTTCACGAAACCGTGACATCAGCCAGATCGATTGAGAAATATAAATTTTGTACAAAATTGGCTGAACGATTTTATACGCTAGCGTTGTTCACAGACAGACGGACGGACGGACGGACGAACGGACGAACGGACTGACGGACTGACGGACTGACGGACTGACGGACGGACGGACGGACTGACGGACTGACGGACGGACGGACGGACTGACGGACTGACGGACTGACGGACTGACGGACGGACGGACTGACGGACGGACGGACTGACGGACGGACGGACTGACGGACGGACGGACTGACGGACGGACGGACTGACGTTTTGCCATCAAATGATTTTTTGCTATCAAGGACCCACAAAATATGGATTCTAGCTACACCACGTGATAGAGTATTTTTTCTATTTTTAGCAACTGAATTTATCAACTTTTCGTTACCAGGGCTCTTTAGAGAGGTTAGAGAGGTTTCCGCGGAAATTTCACTGTTTTTGTGCGGCATTCTTTCGTGCATAATTTTTTCTCTATTCCTTGGGGAGAAAGTGAATACAAAGACGTTTATGTCAAAAATTATTTTTGGACAAAAATAGAACAGTAACAGATATGAACAATTCCTAACACTTAAATAAACATATCACTTCGACTCTACATTATCCAGCTTCAGGGGATTTCGATTTCGGATATCTGCGCAGGTACCCACTATATCCCTCCTGCAGACACATATTAACCTTTTACACTCGACACTGACACACCTTGGTCTGTGGTCAGCAGACTCACAAGGCCTTCCGCGACAACACACATACATGAAATACAAGTGACAAACAACCATGCCCACGGCAGGACTCGAGCCCGCGACCCTTCCGAGCAAGGCGCTGAGACGGCACAACCTGTATCCACCGGGTCGGCTTCGTCTCTACACTATTACAGTATTAAATTAGTATTTTTATTTTTCCTGATATTCCGCTAACAACAGCTCACGAACAATTTGAAGTTGAGAGCCGATAATAACAAAATGGATGTCAATTACAGAAGAAATGTATTATATGAAATGAGATAATAATGCCAAATTTTTCTGTAGTTTATCTTGAGTACACAGATCAACACGAAACTATACATGTATTGTGAACAAACTCATTTATCAAATGATATTCTCCCCACCTGTTCATTTTCGTGGCAGTTTGGAGCTCAAAAACAATCGTATTTAGTGGCTTCAAACCTTAATATGGTAGGAGGGGAAAAGACGAAACACGTATGTGATCTAATGTTGAAATAAAGTTTCTTTCGCCGCTTTCTACGGAAACCGTGTGGAATACCAAAATGGGTGACGAAAGAATGAAGATACAAGTAATGTTCCACAATGAAAATAGTGGTGCTACAACACTTCACGCTGGTGCTTCGTACTTTGACGCCCGTATTTTCACGCAAAATTACGTGGAAAGTACATTTTTTTTCAATTTAACAAAACATTATTTCAAAATCTGTCTTTAAGGAACAGATTTCATCTCGGGAATAATCTCCATCTTTAATATTTTAGTTGTAAGAAAACACCGAAAAAATTTTGAACTTTTGCAATTTTCGAAAACTGAGGGATTTAACGAACATGAGACCTGCACTACTCTCTTAAACGTCCTTTACACAATCTAAAAACAAAATTTAATCAAAAACGATGGAGCCATTTTTTCTAGAAAATTCGGATAATATTGCTGGGGCATCGTGTAAAATACCCACAAAATTAAAATATCGGTTTCAAATTCAAGGGGACGTGACATCAGCCAGATTGATAGGGAAATATTTTTGAAGAAAGTTGGCTGAACGGTTTAGCCGCTAGCTTTGTTCACAGACGGACAGACGAACGAACAGAGACGTTTTTCCCTTATTCGATTTTTCGGTATCACTATCCCATAAAACACGGATTCAGGCTACACCACGTGTTAGAGGATTTTTGTTTCTAAATTTAGCACTTTTTTCATAATCATTACCCTGTTGTAAGAGTGTTTCTGCCTAAAATTCGCCGTTTTTTCGCGCAGCATAACACATCATTTCCTCTACTCCGTAGGAGGACTCTAAAAATTTACAGCGTGGAAGAGTATTTCTGTTTCTTCTCCTTCATCTGAAAGTTACGAGAGGAAGGGAAAGAACGGCGCCGAAACGCAAGGCGCGCACCGCTAAAGGGGGGACGGGAGCACAATGGAGCGCGAAGTGTCGTCGGGGGAGGTCTCGCTCCAACGACAAGCGGTCAAAGGCAGCGCCAGCGCCCCCGCCGTCCGACGCTCGCCGCAAACGTCACCGGCAGCCGCACAATAACAGCGGAGGAGCATTGAGGTCGCCGCGGTGCTTAGGACGGTTCGGCGGAGACAACGGCGGCGGCGGGGCAAACAACGGCGGGGCGGCAGATGCACGGGCAGCGGCACGGAACGAGGTGTCATGAAGCGGGGGAGAGCGAGACGTAACAGTGTGTGACAGAGGCTGAGCGGACCTGAGCGGGGGTGGGGTGCAGTGGAGGCTTGGGGACGGACGGCGAATAAGCAGCACGAGGGCACGGAGGAGGCAGGGTGGGTACACGAGGGAAATGTAGGGGAGAGTTGTAGGGGAAATGGGGTGGTCAGGGCAAAAAAAACTGGGCAGGGAAGGGGGAGGGGGCATTAGCGTTTAGTCAGCCGGACAGGTAGAAGTATCATTGAGTGGGGAAGAGTAAGACGTACAGTAACTGTGTGCGGAAGGCGTTAGTGAGAGGGTGAGAGGCGGTGGACATGGAGGAAACCCGATGGATCCGGACGCCGGGCAAGAGTGGAGTAGGGAGCGAGGAAGAGTTGGAGCTGATGTGGGCTGAGACGAACGAGGACAGGGTGCAGACAACTGTGACAGAGAGGAATCAAGTGTGTGTCAGAGGTGAGACGGAGCGGAGGCGGGAGCGGAGGAAGGAGCGTGAGAAGGGGGCAAGGCGAGGAAAGGGTAGAAGTGATTCCATAAGCGAACCCGTCCCAGAGAGTAGCCGGTGCATCCCTGAACGCAACGCGCCCCGGCAGCCCGTGCTCGTCTGGGGTATTGCCCCGGCAGCGCAGGGCGGCGGCGCCAACGATCCGTTGCACACGATGGCCGCGCGCTCTCCCACGTGTTCATTCCCCCGCGCCACAGCGCCAGCTGCATTCCCCTTAATCCACACAATGTCGCGGCTTTCTTTGGAACGCGCCACGCGATTACCCCTGGCCCCAATTGAGGGCGCCGGAATTACCAAACGGCACTTCGGTCCACAACGCCCAGGCTCTCTCAATGAAGAGACTGCGAACTGCAGCAGCTTAAGGGAGCATTATGAGGTTGTAAATGTAACGAACAGAACGACACAGAGCCGAGATTAAACGTGACATTATATCTAAATGTATAGGTATAGAGATAAAACACCCAATTATCAATAAGTGTTAATTCTGTGAGGGTATCAATTGCAAATACGTGCTGAATCTATTTTTACTTACAACGTATAGCACAATAATGGTCCTGTCATTGTCCTACTACCTTGTCCATTGTCTTTATTAACGTACTAATACAAAAATTACTTTCCTTTTTGAAATATCTTCCTTTAGATTCGAAAAAAAACGATCCTATCAACTAGGGAGAGGCGGGATTTGGGAGTTTGGGTTAGAAAAAAGAAGTTACGTTAATTTACCTTTACTGTTGATGGCAGAAAAGGAGGAATAGTTGAGACAAATGCCACGAAGGCTGAGATATGCTTGAATTTTAGAACTTTACCTTCGGCAAAAAAAGAACTTACAGCAAAATTGTATGAAAAACAAATTGTTGCGGTTCAGTAAGGTTGGGTAAGTGATGCGGTTAGGAGGAGGAACAAAGGTAATAGGTTAAACTGGAAATGTAGCGTGATACAGGAGGTTGAAGAGTTTAAATGTTTATGCTCTTGGATTAAAATAATATACAGATAGGAGAAGCATGTTAAGGAGAATAGTAAAGAAGATGTGTATTTGTGATAAATAACTTGTATGATAGTGGAGACTTAAAATGAAATTTTCTGGTAGATTGATAGACTAAATATTGATATGGGAGCGAAGATTTGCGGTATGATACAGAGAAGGAGAATAGAGAAAATCAAGAAGAAAGTCACGCATTGGAGGCACGAGTTAGATGCACGTATGCCGAAATACATGTTGAGGGCGGAAATGGACAGGTTCAAGGTGAATTAGAGAATGGGAAAAGAGCACAGAAATATGAAGAGGAATTTGAGAAAAAGTGGGCATGTGTTACCTAGGAATTCATGAAGAGAATTAAGAAAGTAAATATAATATACATACTAGTTTGAAAACAAGAGAGAAAAAATTATAATGAGAGGGGGTTGGGTGTATTCGTAAAAGAGGTGAGGAGGCTGAACCAGAAGGCAACTGAAATTCAATATATAAATTAAAATAGGATTTCGGTGAGACATAGGATTTCTCTAAAATGCAACAGCGAGAAGGGGGTTGATGAAAGAGGCAAACTCTCACAGGTATTCGGTGTTAGGGTTGGGGTAGGGGTAGGTTTAGAGAGGCTAAATATTGTGAGGTGTATAAAATGATTCTACAAGTTGAGTGTTCTGCGGGGTTCGTGTTGCAAGCATAGTTGTAAATAAAATAATTGTACTACTTGAAACAAAATTATCAGATTCATTCATTTTCTTCCTAAGAATAATAAGAAGATAATCAAAACATTCTGTAATGAAGTGGCATGGCCGAGAAA
This sequence comes from Gryllus longicercus, assembly GCA_038098605.1. Taxonomy (NCBI): domain Eukaryota; kingdom Metazoa; phylum Arthropoda; class Insecta; order Orthoptera; family Gryllidae; genus Gryllus; species Gryllus longicercus. Next base: position 263,078 of record JAZDUA010000985.1, read on the forward strand.
AGAACAAAAGAGTTCAGGTTTCTGCCTCTCACAGCAGTTTGGCAACTTGCCCTCCTGGTTCATCATGAAAAAATGTTTAAGATCCAATCCAGATTTTTGCGGTTGCACAAACAATTGCGATTTATTCTGCAGGGCAGAATTAAGGCATTATCCGCTTTAGGGAACGGACCGATTTTTTGATTCAACTTTCCGTTGAAAAATTTCACGTCCACACGAGGCATCATCACAATATTCATGAAATGTGATTAATTCATGGAATCGATTTCATCGCCGTTCTTTACTGGTTTCAACATCCCGATGTGAGTTATGCAGAACAAAAGCTGATGAAACAGTGTGCCACGAATTTTAACTTTTAAAATGCTCATACCACGTAATCTTACAAAAATGTATTATTTTCTATCTGTCCGTCGACTCTGACTCTTTTCGCTTACTGGTATTATCTTTTGACAATTTCGCTCACAAAATGCATATTATGAGAGAAATTCATTTAAATCATGGAAGTAATTATGTTAGACAAATAATATATCCATAAAACAAATGTTACACTAAAGTTAAACATCTACATTTAATTTTAAAATAAATAACAATGAAATATTGCTACTAAAAAGATACACATACAAAAATTCCTCGCCACCACATAACTTAACAAGAGACACGTCCTCGCGCACAACTAAAAAAAGGTTTTAACAGATGTATTTCAAATGATTGTCAACGAAAAGTATGAATAACATTGTCAACCTTAAGTTCCATATGTTTCAAATTTAAACCTGGTAAAAAATACAGTTTTGCTGCTTATGATACCAAACATGCTGTGGCTGCAAGTGGGCCAAACTGAAAATGGCACCCGGAATGAGTGACGCTCCGAGTTCATCGCGAATCGCCCTTTTCTGTGAAGCTTTCTCGAAATAAATTAATTTAAGCACAATTTTGTAAATGTACGCTGTGTACTAATTTTGTATTACCTTCAAAAAGAAAAAATTGCAAGTATCTTTGAAACATTCGTAGCATATATGTTCCAACAGGATTATTATAATTTTACAAACCCATACTCTGGACAAATCATCTTTTTTCTCCTTGGTTTCATATACTCTGCTCGAGTAATATCCAGCCCAGATCTTACCTTCATTTGGCCACACAAATTTCCACAAATTCTTTCTGATACAACTATTAGCGGACTATTTTCACGGTTATCTTCACATAAATCTACGTATGCTTTCAAGCTCTACCAAATTTACGTTTTTTTTTTTTTCTTTCAAAAGACGCGCATTGGCAGTTCACAAGGCTACGTAGAAAATTCATTTACTCAGTATCATTTCAGTATCAATATGTTTCAACAAATTCCAACTGACTAGAAGCTCAAGAGATTTCGTAAGATCAGATTCATCGAAGGCCCTTCTGAATTTAGATCTACCTGGTTCAAACCACACGATTACTAGACTTCGCACAAAACAGACGTAGTTTCTTTACAATGGTCGCGTAATTCAGCCGCGAAGGTAGAACAACAAATACTTCCTTGCACTATTTGTAACTTTTGAGACATGTGTCCTTTCCTCTATTCGAGAAAAAGAATTGAAGCAAATATCAATATGTTTCAGAAAATATCAAAATATCCGTTTCAAATTCTCAGGTCCTTGCCTTTATTCGAGAAAATCGTGTGATCGGTAAAGGCTATAGCGTTGCACAAAGACGGAAAGAAGTTTTTCCGTCAGCCAATTTTTCGGATACAAGCCCCCAAAATACTTTGCTTCTGAGTGTACAAGATATTAGAGGACGTAATTTACTACAAAGAAGAACCAGAAGTCCACTTTTACTGCACAGGACTCCACAATACGCGTTCTTGTGTCGAAAAATCTCCGTTTTCCCGCCGGGTTACCGTACTTTCTCTGTGCTACGTAAGTACGCGAGAAGGTAAAAGTCCGCTCGTGCGACGTGCAGACGCACTGTCTCTCGCGATGGCCCTACAATCGTGAACGAGTTCGCTAAGCATTTCACGTCCGCGTTTTCTTGAGCCTGGGAAAACCTACCTCCACTCCTTTACTGGCGTTAATTGGATTAAAAATAAATGAAAGCAAGGAGCGTTGTTGACAAAAATATATGACTTGCCAGTTTGGCCTCTCTGCCAACGACGCGGCGTCACCCGGATAGAAGTCATGAACTCGAGCCGCGGAAGCCTACGTGTACGACAAAAATATAACCAAAAATATTCACTTTCGTGTATTAGAAATTATTTTGCATCGTTAAACTAGCTACAGATTTGTTATAATAGTCCTGTCGTCGAAATAATCCCCTCAATCCTCACGCATCTAGCGAAATGAGTGCTCGAAAAATGTACGTTGTTAATATTACGGTCTACTCTTCTGCGACATTACAAATTGTGCTTGCGAACAAATCTAATTTTAAACTTACGTAAGAGATAGGACGCGACGAATCATTTACCTCTGTCCTGCGCTCAACGGGCAACACCTTCTTCGTGTCTTGGAAGTTATAAATCAATTATCTGATTTTTTGATAGTTCAATCGCTCTACTACAACTGCATTTGCTTATTCTAGTACCTAAAACCGCATTTTCGCTGCCCGCACCTATACTTTTGCCCAACCAAGAGAATCCATTCACCGCCATTGACCTCGTAAATGCTGCTTCTCTTTTTCCAGGGATAGAATTCTGAGCCACAACCAAAGGAAACTACAGAATCCGTGTGGTCGTACAGACTTAACGTATTTTCTCAAATATTAACCTCTTTTTTAAAAAAAATGGCAGAAAAAAAACAGAGAGAGGCTAATACGCGAGTAACTTAAAAACAACGCATCGGGAGAGGTGGCCTAGGTCATCAACTGAAGTCACTACAGTGGCTCTGATGGAGAGGTCCTAGGTTCGAGTCACGATGGTGACAGATTTTTGACATTAGCTTCTTAGCTAGGACGAGTTCCGTCGGTGTTTGGAGGAGAATTCTGGCGGCCGGCTGCTGTGATGGCTTGTTTTCCGTGGTTATCCGATCAATGTCAGGCGGATGCCGGAGCAGTACTTTAACATACGAGCCACGGACCGCGTGAGATCTTTCGTTCCCATGCCTTGTGTCCATTGTCCTATCCTTGCCCTTACTGACAGACACACTTACATGCACATCGCTACCACACATGCCAGGAGACCGGTTGGGAGCATCGAGCTTGCCCCGCCTGAGGCGGAGCCCTGTTAGCGGGAGATACCTGACTGGGTGAAATCACGCTAGCCGTCGGTGAGAGTCCTTGCTTTTCAGCGTGGAAAGATCACCGCCACCACCTGAGCAAAAAAACATGTTCTACACTTGAGGGACAATTGAGCTTAGACGTTGACGCGCCCTACATCATCAATTAATGAAAATTGAAATGAAGCGAAATAATTTTGAAGCATAGAAGCGTCCCACAAAATACCTACGCGCTGACAGCGGGAATGCGGTGAGCATTGGCGGTAGCAGGGGCAAATAGGGGTGGAAGGCGGCACTGATTTTGGATGATTGGTCACACATGTATCACAAATCACCTCTGCAGATATTCTCCGTCGCACAATGGTCAACTGTGCATATTTCATCGCATGTTGGAAGTTACATTTACTCTTGCGTACAGTTTGAACAATCTCCGATTCAATATTTAGTAATCTCCAATCTTTCTCACCATTTGGAAGGCTATAAGATTCGATGCACATAACGGTTTAACACCCTTAACGTATGTGAATACAAAAACCACATTCTGTTTGAGAGTGAACTTTTAGTGAGCATCACACACCAACTATTCAACAAGACTGGAAAGCATGCCTTGTGCAGGGTGAAGCCTTGATCTCGTCCCCGTTTCCAGAGAAGTTCAGAGTACCGTTTCCCGAAGAGTGACGGCCCAACTTCTTTTTTTTTAAATTTATTCTAGCTTGGCCATTGGCCCTATGCAGTCGTATAAGATAAATACTTTCATATTATTTATATACAAAAATCATTTGAGAATAGAACTAACAGAATAAACAAAAATTTAGATTTAGATATAAGACAAAAGAGTGGTTATATACATTAGTTAATAACTGGAAAAGACTAATCCGTTTATGTGTGTGGGGGGTCGAAAAATGTTCCTGGTAACTTTCTTTTTAATCGTTTGCGGTGAGGATTTTCCTTACCTATGTGAAAGTGAATAGCTGAAGGGATCTTGAAATAGAATATTACGGATAAGAGGGAGAATGGACGGAGATTGGTGTAATGCCAAGTTCATTATGTAACTGCGCATTCGAAATGTACCAGGGAGCTTTTGTGGTGGTGCGTAGAAATCTATTTTGGAAAATTTGGATTTTGTTGATGTTTGTTGTGGCTGCGGCAGCCCAGACAGGGGAAGCATAGGAAAGCATGGGTCGTATCATTGCTTTATATAGGTGAATAGCAATACTTAGTTGTAGGGGGGATGATTTTTTGAGAAGCTGATATAATTGATGGAGTCTACTAGTCGCTAGCGCTATTCGGTGTTTTATATTTTGCCGCCATGTAAGCCTTTTATCGAACAGAACTCCTAGATATTTGACAGTTTTGTTGGGAGAGAGACAGGTTATGTTTTGTGATTGGTATGTGAGATTTGGCCGTATTTGAAAACAACATGAGGTGATGCTGCTGATCTTCCAAGGTAGATTGAAGGTTGCTATTGGAGGAATAAAGTACTGTATCATCAGCAAATAGAGCTATTGCAGTATTTTGGGTGATTGGTATATCCGAAGTGCAGACATTAAAAAAGTGAGGGAGATGGTGGATCCTTGAGGTACCCTGCTTTAATGGTGAAAGGACTGGCCCAACCTCTGAACAGAATTTTCCACGATCGAGGCTCACGATTAAAATAGTCGCACTATTCGATTATATTGCTCCATGATGAAGCACCAAAGACTTCGGGTACTTCACAGTTTTTACAAATCAATAATACGATCAATCACACCTGTCAACCAGATCATAATAAAGCGAAAAAACGTCATGTCGAACGTCATTTACGTACAGGAAAACCGACCGGAAAAACAGGGGCGATCATAAACTGTGAGCCCACTCGCTTCCCGCTCCATCCTGCTCCACTAGCGCCACCACAACGCCACCACCGGCTCCGCCAGCGCACCATCGCCTCAGTGGCGCGCCTCGCGGCCGACGCGAAGAGAGCGCCGCCCGTCGCGATCCGCACGCACCTCGGCCTAACTAAACGCTCTCCATAAATATTTGCTCTGGGCAACAGTTTCGTCCGTTGTTTGTCGTGTTCACACGGGGTAATATGTCGATAATTCAGCGCGTTATCGCTGTTTGCCGCCCGTTTCGCACGCGCCGCGCACCGCACAGTTATACAAAACGAAAGAGAAACGGGGGAAAAAAACTGGACGCGCGATTCGAATCTGTATCCAATTGTATTCATTGGTTTGGTTGTTCGACGAGTTTGATTGTGACGTTAAAAGTTTACGACGCAAAACGGATTGAATGTGATGGATACGCAAATCAAAAAAGAAAGAACGGCCAAAGTGATGAAAGCTAGTAGGTTTTCGACTTCTCTAGATACATTCATTTAAAAGTTTCATAATTCTCATACATTTTACTTAATCAGTAATGCACATTTATAAAGTTCTGATTTATCCAGAGAAATATTTCGGAAATTTCAGGGCGATAATCAAAACAAAGAAAAAACTATGTAAATGAATGTCTGATTTGAACAAGTTTACTTAGTTATAATGGTCTTCAAATTTTACTTGTACGAAACAGTGCTTCCTCCAAAAATTAACTTATATTCATCCTTATTTAAAATAATTATTTTGCCAACGAAACATGGGATGCAGCATGCGGATAAGCTAATTATGGAATAGTATTAAGATTTGTAAACATATTTTGCAGGTTATATTGTCACATGAATTCTTCAGACGAGTCTTCTGAAATGCAATCTTAAATAGCATATAAAACTAACATACTTCTAATAATATTGTAATATGTTGTAACTGCCCCAACACGACTTCCGGGGATTTCCTCAAATAGAGATCTCCCACTAGCAGGGCATCTCCCCAGCCGGGACAAGCTCTCAACTCCTGACATGTGTGATACATATGTGATGCATGTAAGTGTTAGTGTGTGTAAGATAGAAAAAATTTGGAAAGAAATATCGCGCGTGGTCCGTAATTTTTTTCTAGTGTACAGCTTCTGCATTAGCCTCGAATTGATCGGCGAAACCACGAAAAACTCCGATCAGCGCAGCCGGCCGATGGAATTCTCCTCCGGGCAGGCCGAAAATCCTTCCACCGTCGGGTCTCGAACCCTGTCCTTCCGGTTAGAGACGAAGCAATCACATCAATTGATACCTTAAGACACCTCAGGCGGTAACATTGCCTTTGAAAATATCGTTTGCGGGAATGGAAGGGTGGCCTAATTCAAAAAAAATCAAGTGTTGAGATAAATGCGTTTGAAGTTTTCACCTTGCACTGAAATGCACCATTCTTGCATTCATGCTTCTGCCATTTATGAGTGGAATACCGTACTGTAAGATTTGCTGCCGTTGCTGCTGGAACGGCCTATCTTCAATTCTGGAAAGCGCATTGACTCAAAATTCGTATTTTCTGCATTCCACGTACTCTGAAGTTTTGTTCTCAAAACGGCGAAGAGCTGCTTCACCGTACCTACTTTCGTGCCCGGTGAGTCCCGCCTCTCCCCTGATTCAGCGCACTGTGAGCAGCACTGCACCGCATCGCGCCGCGCCGCGCCGCGCCGTGGCTGATGCTCTGCGGCGTGATGTGCCGCGCGACGCGTGTGTGACGCGCGCGGCGCGTGTCGCGTGCCTAATCGAGCGGGCAGCGCGCCACGCGTCATTCGCGCGAGTGCGATTTTGAAAAGGGGCGTTTAATTATAGGAGCGCGCGACAAAGGAAACACACGAGGCTCCGCTCGTTGTGTGATTTAGTTTCGGTGTCGCGTTGGAGTTGATCACGTTATATTTGATGGTGATTACCACCCGTGACGCCAGATCTATTTTATGAGACGGTGCTGAGTTTTAGAATCGGGGTCAGTAGCCGCTGCTAGCAATCCGATTCAATGACGAAATAATTGATGTAATGAAAAGAGTTGCTTTGAATGGAATGTTCCATTCAGGATAGTTTGAATGGTAGATTACAAAGTTTCACAATTAGATTTTTGAGCTCTGTATTGGCACGTCCTCTTGCTTGCATTCATCTTTTGTGTACAATAGGAAACATTCAGCATATACGCCCCCTGGACCGGTTATCACTTTAGAACGTGATCGCCCCATTTTTAGTAGACAAATGTTCCCAGCAGATTTCCTCGTTATGTGACGTTTTCCTCTCTGTCTCGTTCCACTTTCTGTTAATTGTTGGCTCGCATTATTTGCACCTGTGCTCGTCGTTATCGATTCCAATAGATGCCCTTTGAACTTCTTTGAACTTGATGCTGGAATCTCCGAGCAAATACTAACGCATTATGTTACAAATGAAGTGCAAGTGCCAGTGTAATTAACGTATGTTACAAATGATGTTTTGCAGGTGCCATCTCTTTGAATCATAAAGTTCTTACAAGACAATAGAAAATAAATCGGTAAAAAAATTGTACATCAGTTTATTCAGTGCATAGGTAATTTAAAAATGATCTTAGAATTCCTATTCTGGAGCAAAAGCATCTCATAACTTTTCTGAAAATGCTTCATATGTTAAAGCACATTTAAACCAAATAGGAAGGCAACTCTGTAGTTTTAAAAAGTGAAAAATCTCTGACAATGACGTGCGCAAAGGTATTCTAATGAGAATCGGTCGCACAATAAAGCCGATGGCATGTCAAACATAGCTAGGATTCCACCATCAGAGATAACGCACTCTAAAAATGTTTAATTTGCGAATATTTCGGGCGACTCCGGAATCAGTGTTACGATCTGAATATTTTAATATTAAAAATACTTTTAAACAACTTTCATTTTCTCATATTTGTTCCCTAATGCTGACTATTAATAACTATTACTAACAAAACCGCGAATCCATGTCTATAATTTGCCTACAATATTGCATATACGTTTTGGGATATAAGGTTTTCTAATAAAATTTAAATAAATTGAAATATATATACACCAAATAAGGAGATCACAATACAAATCATATCACTGTACGAATATCCAATAGCAGTTTCAAAATTTTTCACAACTGCCATCATTATACTGACGAAAGAAGATATAAAAACACTTTTTGAATACAAAAATTTCAAAATTGACTATTTCCTTCAAATAATTAGGTGATATATTCAACAAATTACAAAAATTTTCATTTCATTTTCTTTTACGTCCCTCATGGGATATATGCGACAAAATATAGATAAATGGTCCTTCTCTCTTATGACATTAAAAGTGATTATTATTATTATTATTATTATTATTATTATTATTATTATTATTATTATTATTATTATTATTATTATTATTATTATTATTAATATTAATATTATTATTAGCGTATAGGCCATTACTGACCACGCTACTCGATTAACGTGTGTAATTCCTCCAGGATCAGCTTTTCAGCTGTAACCTTGGATTACAAGGTTGTTACGCCTTGAAATGTGAATTATGAGATGAAAGGATGATGATAGGTGAAGGGACAATCACAAATATGACCATGTCTACGCAGGACTCGAACCTGCAGCCTCCTCGGCACACACGACGGCTGCCGCAACCGTCTGCGCCACGGGGCCGACATTATTATTACTATTATTATTATTATTACTATTATTATTATTATTACAAAATACACGTGGTTATTTTTCAATTTTCTTCCATGCAACAATCATCAGCTGAAAATACTGCCTTAAACGCGAATAGAGTCGAAAACCATAGCAAAGAACGATTGCCAACACAACCAAATTAACGACTGATTGCTACATTGGTGATTCTGACACGTACTGCTGCGACGTTCTCCAGGTATTGATCACAGAAACTACATAAAACTATCGATCAGAGCAGCCGCCCGCTAGAATTCTGCAGACAGCGTCTGAATTCGACCTAGATGTACAGCTAGTGTCAAAAACTCCGCTACCGCCGGGACTCAAACCCTGGGACCTCGCTGTCAGAATAGTTTTAACGGTCAGTGGTAACACCGGATCTGGGTTAACCCTGCCGAAAAATTAACAAATCCAAACCAACTACCTATAGGCGTATTTCGGTATCATCATCATCATCATCATCCTAAACCCATAAAGTACCTTGTCGCTTCCGCCATGACATTTTGTTCTCCACTGTCCTCTTCTTCTCGGCAAGTTTCTGAAGTGTAGTTCGAATTGAAGTTGTTTTACAAATTTCGTTCTAGGTCTCCCTCTTGCTCTTTTTTCAACAATTTTCCAGTCCGAAAATGTGCTTAAGAACTGGTTATGTCTATAAATGTCTCCAAACAATTGTGCTTTCCTGTTCCAAATGATCATTAGTAGGGATATCTTTTCCCTCACTTTCTCTGAAATTACATTACTAGAATTCTGTGTCCAGGAAATAATTTCGCTACAACCACTTCTCACAAGCTTCCAAACGACTCCTGTGCGTTTGTAAAAGTGTCCATCCTTACACTCCAGACATAATTTTTCAAAAATGTATTTCTAATATCCAAATTTAGGTTAGTATTTTTGAGTAAATTTATTTTATTTAAGTTCGACTTCTTTGCTAGTTAAATTTGCATTCTGTGTACAGAAGAACGTAAATATTCCGCTGTAGCAGTATAATCCCCGTGAGCTGAAGCAAGGCAGCGCCCTTCGCCACAGAGAGGGAGCGGCGCTGCGAGCGCTCCCGGTGGGGGTTTGGGGAAGCGCCCGAAGCGGACTCGGCCCGCAGCGCGAACGATCTGTCCCAGCAGCCTCCAGCCTCAGAGGATGCGGCGGAATACATCAGAGCTAATCTACACACGTGCACGCGCCGCCCTGCACTGTCCAGCCCAGCCCTGCTCACCCCAGCCCCGCCCGACGAGTTGCCTCTCTCAGCGTCCTCGCGTGTACTCAACCGCAGACACCTACGCGCTGCTACTATCACCCACATAAATACGCACGCGCACACATACTCGCCGCAGACACATACATTCATACACACACACACACCAAACATACATAGACATACACTCATCAAGCACACATGCATCCACACAATTCCACCCCTACATTCACATTCACATACACTTACACAACCACACACACATTTGAGGAGCATTAAAAACGACTCAACTTTTCGTTTATCTACGTATACAAACACACACACACACACACACACACATTATATATATATATATATATATATATATATATATATATATATATATATTACATACATAAACCTAAAAATTGACACAAACACTAGAACGTAGAGGAATATCATCAGAAAACTCGAATTATCATCACACATGTGTCATTGTGTGAAGAAGTTATAACTCAAATACGTCTAATTTCTTGAATTCGAAATCTTATATTTTTCAAATACAGTATACGAATTAATTTGATGTCCTTTTCCTTCTTAATTCCAGATTCCTCTTTTTCTATGCGAATGAAACCATAATTTCGGCAATACGTTTTGGACGAGTAATGACCTTAGCAGTTGACGTGCCCCAATCACTAACAATCAATCAAGAAACATCTTCTGGTCAATTACATATTGCTCCATTAGTTGGATTATTTGCCTCGTAATTTTATTCATTAAAATATGATTAGTGAGTCATGATATGCCTATTCCTGTAGTGATTTGCACAATTCTCTTAAAGCAGTGCACGGTATACGTAGCTAAGACAGTAATGTCACAAGATGCAAACCGCTCAACACCTTGTCGCCGAGATCACAGTGGGATGGCAGCATAATTTCTCTGGAGCTTTCTAACAAATGTTTCCCCAGACGTTCTGTTAACATGCTCGTAAGCACACGTTTATCGTATAATGTGCACAATCAAAAATACGAACTTGAGGAGCGTTAGAAACGACTCGTTTCGTTCATATAAAAATCTTAATTAATTTTATTTTATTTATTTTAGTTAAATAAACGCTGCTGTCTCCAGCCCACAGAAACCATACGGTTTCTGTGCGGTATTTGTTACGTCTTTAAATGAGCATCCGGGAAACGTTATTTTGGGACGATTAAATAAATTAACTTCTAGGGTTTGCGATTGATTAGTGATTCCAGGAGTGTAATCTGGTAAGATCATTAGTCCCTTAAGTGTAGTGCGTGTTTATTCCTCGAGAGGAGGGGCTGATTTTCCCCCGCTGGATGGTGGGATCCGGCGTCGACCTACCTGTCGGCTAGCCCAACCAGATATATCCCACCAACCGCGCACCTCTTCAGCCGGGACAAGCTCTAAGTTCCCAATCGGTCTCCCGGTATGTGTGGTAGTGCATGTTAGTGCGTGTAAGTAAGAGGTGAGGATGAAACAAGGAAGTGGAACGAAAGATATCGCAGCCAGTGACCCGTTTCGTAGGGTACAGCTCCAGGAATCGCCTAGTATTGATCGCAGAAACAAAACTACCTATCAGAGCACACGGCCGCAAGAATTCTGCTTCAGACAGCGCTTGAATTCGATCCCTCTAACTAGCTAGTGTAGAATACCCTGCCACCATCCTTACCTTACTCCTAATTTTACCAATTTATGTAACAATCAAGCTAGTGTTTGGTGGCACTGGCCTAACTCAGTATTTTCTTACTATTTCACAATTTATTATAACTGTCTTTAATTTTCGGAGTGGAGTTGCTCATTGGTATACAAAAATGTATAATACGTAGGCCGACAGACTTTCCCAAAACGGATTTCAAGTTGTAAAAGTTTATGTAGGATTTTCTAATGGATTTGGAACTACTTGAATAAGACACATTAATTGTTCCGAGATATTATAATTTTATTTTTACTGTTACACATTACACTCAATATCGCAGATCTACAGTTGATGCTACGAATGAATACAAATAGCAAATTTAACAATACAATGTAATCCTTCATTCGATATTTACAACGCATTCATATAATTCATAATTTGCCAGATATCTATTACTTTCTCATGGTTACGCTACCTCCGATTCTCTCTTATGAATACTTCTTAAATTTGAACTTGACATAACTTCGTCTTCCTACATGAATTATTTAATGCATATGCACTGTCCTTGTGGTTGCCCACTGCACTCTTGACCGATGAAATATTCGTTAAGCTCCTTTTCACATCCATAAGTACCACGCCATGTTGTTGACTCGACCGAGTTCCAAATTATATTTTTAAACCCTACGTTTAGAATCCACTATCTTTAAAACCCCATGTCTTGTATGAATTAATTATTCTCTTGCTTCTACACACCTTCAGTTACACATTTTACCCATTACAAAACTCAACTACGAATTATTCCCACCACAAACTGCTCTACAGGCACACGTTCCACACTCACAAAGGCCGAGGTCGTTCTCTTCTACAAATCATTTTCCACGGCTTTCAACTGTCTCTTCCTGCAAGATAGTTCTTGAATTACGTCTCTCTTTGCTTACCACTGCACACTATCTCTAAGCACACCACGTATTCCCATTGGCTGTCATTCAGTACACTTATATTTTTTTATTATTTGATACTCTGCTATTTTCTATTTATTACTATACATTACTAGACACGGAAATTAATCGCGTGTTCCGAAAAAAAAGCATGTATACTTAATTATTCACACAGTAACGCTGGTCACTTCCTAATTGTGTCCCTTCTTATACACTTTCTATTAACCTTTTGTGATGGTCGCTACTCAGGCCAGAATAAACCATCACACTACAGCGTGACAGCCCTACAGGGAACACTTCCTTGAGATATTCTTTTCTTACTATACATTTGCAATCTCTTTACATTGTATGCACTCGCCACTTTTACTTTCTTAACGTAGTACGTAGTTGTGTAGCAAGGTATTATAATGCAAAGTAATTTGTTTGACAAAAAACTCATTGTGAGGCCCTTACATCAAAAAAATGGGTTAAGTTTGCTCCTATTGTAGCAAATTACTTCCTCTGTCACGTTGCGTAGTCATAATCCACGTTTTGTGGATCCTCGACATCGAAAAATTGTTTGACGTCAAAACGTCTGGCCTCTCGTTTGTCTGTCTGATTAACAGTCTTGACCATTCAGACGATTTTCTTCAAAATTTATATTCGCCAATAAATCTTAGGGAACCCGGTACCCTGTGAGTTTGAAATAGATATTTTGATATTGGGGAGTTCTATACATAAAGTCTTAACATTTTCAATTTCTTTAAATGGCTCCAATTGTTCTTATTCAACTTTTACTTCGGAGAGAAAATGAATCTAACAAAATGGCGCAGATCTCATTTTCGTTGAACTCCATGAATTTCCAAAAATTAGGAAAGTTAAAAAACGTTCTGTTCCCATTGTTGGCGAATTTTCTTTTATTCGAAATGTTGCAAAAAATTAACATTGCAAAAGTACAATATTGATGATAGAGATTGTTTCTTAATGTAGGTTTTTCTAAAAATTAAAACTTTAAATAATTTACAATTCAATTTTAATATACATTCATGCAATTTATTAAAAAGGGTTCTTATGCACAATTTTAACTTGACGTTAATGCAATTTATATTTTTTCTCAAGAACGACTATTTCGAAATTTCTTCATCCCCCCGCAACAGTTATAGCAAACTCTCACTTTCGTTAAACGTTCTCAATTTTCGGAAAAACATAAGTTAAAAATAATGCTAAAATGCATGTGCTGTTGTAGCACTACAAGTTGTATTAGTTGTCAGAGCATCGTAATGGTAGTAACGGTAATTGAATATAGGTTTCCTCTTAGAGACCGGAAAAACAATTTGTAAGTTAGGGAATGCTACTTGTATTCAGCATTCATTGTCTTGTATTTGGGATATTAGAGTTTGTAGAAAATATTCGTTTCTTGTTTCCTTCTTCAACACTTCACGTTTAGTACTTATCGCTGAGACCTTTGTGAGAACGTTAAAAATTTATTTTTGATAATATGTATGAATGACTTTTTTATTTAACTGTACATCTACGGCGGCACTGATGTGCATATGGGAGGAATTATTTGTTGGTTTGGATCTTTCAAGTGATAATGTACATATGAGGTAAATTATACTCACAATTCCTTACAAATTTCTTTCCTGACAATTTTAATGCATCGCGGGTTGCCTATTCAGAGTTTTTCACACCTGCGAAAAAATGTAGTCTAAACCCACAAGGAAACTAATTGCGCCGGTCCCAAGCTAAATTCTGTTTTCTCATAGGAAGGGTAAATGTCGAATATAAAAATAACAAATCGTATAAAACTATTTCAAGGTCGCTCCACTGAAACACACCGCACTTCCGTACATAAATACCCTTAAATACAACAATTTTCTGTTTCTTTATCTATAAATAGTTTTTTTCGTCGTAGTTTATACTAGCACATAAAGTAAATCAGATATTTATACATGCAAAATGCAGGGTACGGTAGACACAGTTTCACCTCTAAAATTCGTCCCTATTTCTCGCAAGTCACTTATTTCTTCTCCTAACTTCAACCCTGCAATATGGAAATATTAGATTACAACGTTTGCATAAACATTTGCTTTGTCCATCTGGACTTAATCTACAAAAGTTGCAATTAATTAATTATTACCATTTGAATTACATTCATTCTATACTAATTACTAGGATATAAAAGCTTTACATGTTCTGGGGAGAAGCTTTATTATGTTTGGTTGAATTACTTAAAACGTTTTAGATCCAATAATATATTGGATACCCAATATATTATGATATGATATATTATCATATATTATTATATAATTAATATTATAATTATAATTAATTATAGAATATATTATGATATAATATTTGGGATATATAAGAATATATCCGATATTACATTTTTACATTATTTTTGTTACACAGGTTTTATCTTTCATTTTTATGAATTATACCTAATAAAACATTCTTGCAAGGGCAGGTTATGAACATGTATTACTACATTCTACTTTTAATATAAATGTCAATACTTTGGCATTTTACTAACCATTCTGTCATCTTTGCACAACATATGTGCACGTATGGCTGATTCCAAAATATAAGTTTTCAAAACACGTACACCACTCTTTGTCTATTTGCTGAATAGCGATATTAATCACATGGATCTCACATTTAAAAGGTCGAAAATTCACAGGCCTTTCCGGCGCTCAAATGCAGATGCACAAAAGCTTGAAACCATTAAAAACACCGGGATGCCCAGTCATTTTTGGAAAATTAATTAAATTGATGCGGTCCGCTATCCATCCACAAATATTGTTCTACGCACTGAAGGAATTATTGATTTCCTCTTAAAAAGGGATTAATAATTTAAAATGCCTCACCTGAAGGGGTTGGAAAATAGAAAAATTCACAAACTTTTGAATTATTGTGAACTAGAGCACATTTGGGAATAATAAACGGTAATTTCTCGTACACGTTAGTGTAAATTAATTACACTCTCTTATATTATCGCTCTAATGTTCGTACGAACCTTGATCAATCTTTTCATTACGACTTATTCATGAATCAGTTAATATTGTGTCTGAATACCGAAATAATCAAAACCCTTCTCGCAGCAGAATCGTAATTTGGAGTTGTCGTATTCCAAATAGAACCACAATATATATTTAGTATTACTATTTAATGATTATATTTCATACATTTGGGAGTACTGCAATTTTGCATAAATCAATGAGTTAACTTCATTGTAATCATTATCAAACCGTCTCCGATTACAAGCAAAAAAGTGTTAATAAAGCACTTGATTATACCCGCGAGAATAAAATAGCACAGCTACATTTTCCAATAAGGAAAATTAACAGATAAACAAAAAACACTAAAGTATTATTATTAAATAATGAAACGCCACTATACCTTGCTATTTAATGGCCACTGCTTAGTCACGGGTTTAATTTAGTGCCACTATTATCATCCCTCTATTCCCCTTTCAACGCTAGTTTCTCAGATACCTCTGACACTGACAGCTATGCCTGTTGAGCAGAACATTTCTTGAGACGATATTCTCAACGGAACACGCATTGTCGATGGTCAGCAGCCATCTGTCTGCAGGCGCTCGTAATAATGTGTTCCAGTCGGCCGCAGTTGGAACAAGGCTCGCCGCTCGCCTCTCTAGTCGGGCCCTTATCTCTGATTCAGATTTCCGCATATCGATCAGTGTCATCGTCGCCCTCAAAGTCTTACATTCTGCATAATCCTCGAGTCCGTCTCCTTTTCTGTCACAGTTCCTGTTCCGTTCCATTCCATTCCCCGTCTCAGTAACCGTTCCCTTTCCTGTCGTAGTTTCCGTTCTTTTCCGTCACTGACCCTAAATCTAAACTCAACGCCACCCCATTCCCATTCCTATCCCTATCCCCATCCCTATCCCCATCCCCATCCCCATCCCCATCCCTATCCCTATCCCCATCCCTATCCTCATCCCCATCCTCATCCCCATCCCCATCCCCATCCTCATCCCCATCCCCATCCCTAACTCCATACCCATTTCCAATCCAGACCCCGACCTCATCTCTGTCCTCCTCACCGTCCCGGTCCTCGTCCACCCTAATGCCGTCGTCGTCCCCTTCGTCGTCGTACGTGGGCGACCATTGGGCCCCGACCCCCCTCTTTGCACCCTCCTTGTTCCCCGATGCCATTGTTCGCCAGCCGTCGGGCCAGTAGCCTTCCGCACCACCTGGCGGCGAAATTTTAGGAGCCCGTTACCCGGCTCGATTCATGGAACATTCTCTAGTCCGACACGGCCGCATACACTCTCCGTAAGTTGTGGTTCATTGTCTCCGAATAAGGGCTTCTCTGGGCAAATCCTCTTCACAAGGGACCACGCAACTCGGTCACTGTCATTCATCGATTAAGTTGTATGGAAGGCACGTTCAATAATGCCCAGTCTAAAACATTTGGGGCTTTACTCAAGAGTAAAAAGAGAAATTACTTCACTCACGTAAGAGCTCACGTAATGAATAACGATAAAACTTTTTTCCTAATATATGTTGACCATTTGTTACTCATAAAATAAAATGTTCTGGTAAATTCAATGGAAACTTTAATGTAAAAAAACATGAATATCGCTCCGAAGTTTAAAAGCACAGAGGCATAATATAAATGGAATAACTGTTCTCTCAATAAAGATAGTTTTATTCACATACCTAATATTATAACTCACCTTTTAACACGTGCGTAGTTAATGTCAGAGATTATTCTCTTAACATTTTTGTTGAAAATAATACATAATGGTTCAAAAATACTCACTTCTTAGTGAATTTCAGAAAAACGCAAGTGAATCTGTCATTTCAGAAAGGGCATGAATCTATTTTTATGAAAATATGACATTTACTGGTTATTGTTACGCAAAGGCAGATCTAACAGTCCATGCAGAAATGTTTTGAGTCTTATCACATGCAGGGTTCATCCTGTGTTGAAATTCTGAATAACTTCAGAAACGTTGTGAATCATTAATCGGTGCCCTTTCTACACGGATTTAATGGCAAAATGTTGGTGTTACGGTATTTAGCATCGGTTTGTGATAAGGTGTATAGTATTTACACAACTGTTGCTGTATTAACTGTTCCTAAAATCCGCCCTATTGATCCGTTAAAATAAGAGAAGTAAAAGGAAATTACTGTATTATAGTTCTTGTATGATTTTATAACTAGATATGTCATAAATTGTGGGAATTCTGATGATGCATTTTTGACGTAATTACATGAAGAAATAAAAGATATCATCTCCCATACTAAGTTGATGGAGATGACATATTATATTTCTTAATTGTAATGTCATAACTGAACCAAGATATAATTCATGTGCCCGCTAAAATGTTTCTTTCTCTCTCCTGTAAAATTAGTCATTTCTGACTGATGACCATTCTGCAAAGGCCAATTCAAGTAATTTGCAATGAACATAATCTTCGAGACAGCATACTTTTTCAGAAAAATCAAGTCAGAAAAATGGCCACCAAATACCCAAAAACCTGTATCACTGGACTGGTGTTGGAGCCCCCGAGTAAACCTTGTACTTTCGACACATCCATCATTCACTTTATCGGACTCTAAAAGACCATGCCATGCTTGCTTCTCTACATCACAAGCACTTTAATGATATGCGTGAACTTAAAAGTCAAACCAAATACAAATTCTACAGCATACGTCATACTTCATGTGGTATGTAATATTAATGACAAAGTCGAGGATTGTCTCGATCAATGGAAACGCGTCGTGTGGATTGGCCCCTGTCAGTCAACATAATTGGAATGAAGTCTGGATGGGGAAAGGAGGAGCACGCACGTTCCGTGGTTCATTGGTGCGGGTGCGGCTCTGACATTCACGTAATATTACTGAATATTACCGGCATGAGGTGGCTCAGGGCAAATGCTGTTGCCACTGTGGCGTGTCGGACTGGAATATCCAAGGATTTCAATCCTGACGGTAGCGGATTTTTGCACACTAGAAAGATAAATAGTACACATCATACCGCTACAGAAGAATTGTAGAGGTCTGCTGCTCCGTTCGGTAGTTTTCGATTGTTTCTCCAATCAATACTTGACGAATGCCGGAACAGTATCCTAACAAACGGGCCACAGATCGCGCGCGATCTTTTCTTTCTCGTCCACGTCCTCTTCTCTCATTTTACACGTATACGCACTGACATGCGCTACACATATCGGGAAACCAGTCGAGAAATTAGAGCTTGTTCCTGTTGGTGCGTGCCCCGCTGGAGGAGATATTTAGCGGAGGGAAATTGCCCATGCCGACGTGTAGGTATGCGTTTTATCTCACCATCGAGCGAAAGAGGAACACCGCCACCTTTCTGCTTAGAACATACACTACACTTATCATACTAACGATCATAGCAGTTGATGCGTCCAGATTTACAGCGTAATCAATC
This sequence comes from Gryllus longicercus, assembly GCA_038098605.1. NCBI lineage: Eukaryota > Metazoa > Arthropoda > Insecta > Orthoptera > Gryllidae > Gryllus > Gryllus longicercus. Next base: position 281,971 of record JAZDUA010000985.1, read on the forward strand.
AACCCAATCGCCTGAAATTGATAGGAAGCGGACTATTAGTGCACCCAGCTCCTAGAATTCTCAAGCAAACTGCAGTCGGCTTCAACTCAGCTATTTAACCATGGAAATTTCTGCAACTGTCGAAGTTAGAACATTGGTCTACGAATTTTCAGTTTGAAACTTTCAAGTCCATAAAATAGTAAATGGAATCCACGAAAATAGCAACGGGTTTTTCTTAACAAAGACGTTCCCCGCGAGCTGACTCTTGGGGCCAGTATGAGAAGTGGACGAGAGCCAAAGTTGCGTGAGAGATGCAATGCGCAAGCAATCCATACTACACATACGCGCAGAGTTCAGTTGGCAAATGTGGCGAATGTATGTAGCGTAGAACAGAACCAACGCCCGCGTTCTTTTGTTCCGGAACATTCGCTTTGAACCATCACGTGCTTGAGCTTCTATATTTTACCCACGATTCCTTTAAGTTTTTCTCTTTAAACTTTTCTATTCATGAAAGTGTGAACACACAATACAAATCCCTTTCATCATCAAATGAGAGAAATATATTGCACTTCAATGCAGAGTGAAATAATAATAACGTGAAAAGGAATAATGCACTTCGGTTTTATGATTTCACAAAATATGACTTTATTTAACGACTATAAAGATCGATCATTCTATGCAAAGCTCGTCAAACACTACTCGATCCAGAGCAAATGTGTCGAACTAATTTTAAAACTTGCTGAAGGAATGATGTGTAGCTACATGTTACAAAAATCCAATATTTTTTTGCTTATATCGTCAATCGGAATCGTTAGTTATCTTTGTAATATCACCTTCTTTCAATCACGGTCGATCTCGTGAGCTTCACTCCAATATCCATAATCCTCTTACGAATGACGCCATTTTACGCTACAGAGACGGTACTTCGAAAATTAACACGGAATGTAATTTCACTATCTACTGTTTTGAAAATGAAACAGGATGGAAGTTATATTGCTGTGCGGCGGCCAAAATATATTATTTTTCTCTTTGTTGTTTTAAATAAAATTATCGTAATTTAAAACGAATGTTTCCAAAATTATAATGAAGATAATAAATGCAATAATTTATATTGTATAAAATATTATTTTCCTTAATTATGCCGACATAAATATCATATAGGCTGCAGTTGTTGTTTGCAAACATTTGATGCAATCCTTTTCCAGTAGAAATTTTTCTTTTCGAGAAAACGTAGCTTGTTTGCTACTACTGGGCGCACAATTAAACACTTCGCGCTGACAGACACATGCTACGGTTTTGCTGCATCGAGAGGTAAAGAGCTTTTACGAAAACGAAAATTTTGGACAAGAAACTGAATGCGCCAAATACTTTCAAATAACAGTGTCGACGTAATATATTTTTTGGCATATTAACGTGACACCTGCGCGTTATAGAATAGAAATGCCTATATTTTTTGCAGAAGTTCGTGATGTCGGATGATCCAAAATGTAGAGATATTCAAATATCGGCTAAGTAGGCGGCCCAATAGGCGGCCCAAGAGGCGAAGAGCTGAAGGAGCGGGGGTGTGTTCGCAGGTGATCGAGCACTTCTCGACGCCGGCGGCGTCGCGGCCGCGCGCGCGCTCGCTGGGGCCCGCGGCGCCCGACGGCGGCTGCGGCGACGACCCCACCGCGCGCCTCATGGGCGGTGTGGGCGGCGGCGCGGGCGACGGCGGCGGGCGGGGCGGCGGCGACGCGGACGACGCGCCGGCCGACGACGAGGACGTGGAGTCGCTGCTGCGCGGCGCGGGGGGCGCGGCGGGCGCGGGCGGGGGCGGGCCCGGCCGCAGGCTGTGCCTCCTCCTGCGCCGCCTCTGCCGCTCGCACCGCTTCCGGAACCTGCAGGTGAGTCTTTTCGCCAACCCGCGTACAAAAGGGAAACGTTTTATCTATCATTGTGTGTTTGTGAAGCTTTCGTCAACAATAGTACGAACGGATCGACTTTAGAATACAGTGACGTAACACAGAACCTTCAACAACAGCATCAATTTTTATTGCATGAACATCAACAGTTAAAACAACACTTACAACAATTAGTGCAACAGAACCAACAGTTACAATTTCAAATACAGCAATATGTGCGTGAAAAAGAAATCCCAGCTACCGTGCTAGAAGCTACAGCAACTAACGGCCAAGCATCTACAACGCAGGAAACGGCCTCAACCCTGTGCAGCTCATGGCAAACAATCCCGCTGCGTCGACAAAAAAGACGCAATGATGACAACTCTATACGACCCTCTAAGAAGACTAACAGTGAACATGACCCCGTATCATCAAAAAACAGGTATGAACATCTCTCTTGTGATGAAAATTTGGAAGAAACCTCGAAATCTGAGAAAATCAATGATACGACAACCAAGGGCAGCATACAAGAACAAGACAAATATCGAACACCGCCTATTTTCATACCAGGCGTCAGAGTAATATCTGATATGATCAGATCTATTAAAGAAGTCACTAAAGATGAAGACTTCTCATATAAACTTGTCAAAACCTACCAAGATGAAGCCAAAATTACAATGAACAATGTGAAAATCGTACCTCAAACACCGGATGTTTATCGAAAGCTTGTTAAACATCTGAATCTAAAAAATATTGCTCATTATACATTTCAGTTAAAACAAGAAAGAGCCTTTCGGGTAGTATTAAAAAATATGCACCCAACAGCAGACGAAACGGAACTTAAAGAAGCTATAGAAGCACAAGGCCACAAAGTAAGACAAATTCATAATATCAAACATCGTTTAACAAAAGCACCTCTACCAATGTTTTTTGTGAACTTAGAACCTCAAAGTAACAATAAAAAAATATATGACGTCGAATACTTACTACATGCAAAAATAAGTTTTGAACCACCGCGTAAAAAACGAGAAATAGTACAATGCAAGCGATGTCAGTCCTACGAGCACAGTTTTCGTTATTGTACGCTTCCGTATAGCTGCGTCAAATGTGGAAAGAATCACGATAGTCGAACCTGTACTAAAACGAGAGACACACCAGCTACATGTGCTCTATGTAGCCGTGACCATCCAGCAAATTATAAAGGCTGCGAAGTCTATCAAAAAATTCGTAACAGCAAGTACCCTAGTCAAAGTCAACACTGTAGAAATGCTACGCAAAACATAACTGAAGGTAACAATTCAAGTTCACTAACAAGTAATCAAACCATAGGAACAGGTAGACAGCTCACATATGCACAAATGGCCCAACATTCGCAAATCAATAATCAAAATGTGTCGTATGAAAATAATCTGATATCCATAATGCAAGAATCATTTAAAAAATTCGAGTCCATCTTAGCAAAGCAAGCTGAGCAAATCTCCAGCCTAATTAATATCATGACTGCAATAATGAAGAAACTATGAGTAATTTACTGCGAATTGCCTCCTGGAATGCCAACGGAATACTTCAACATCGAAGAGAGTTAGAAATGTTTCTACATCAAGAAAATATTGACATACTCCTAGTGTCTGAAACACATTTTACCGAAAGAAGCTATCTACGTATATCTGACTACGAAGTATATTGCACAAATCATCCAGATGGGACAGCTCATGGAGGCACAGCAGTAATAATTAAAACAAGAATCAGACATAATATGTACAAAGATAATGCTAAAGACTATCTGCAAGCAACCTCTATACAAGTATACGATAAGTTCGGTCCGCTCGTTATTTCAGCTATATACTCCCCTCCAAAACACAAGATAACCACCGATCAGTATATCAAGTTTTTTAGAACGCTCGGCACAAGGTTCATTGCTGGAGGAGACTACAATGCTAAAAATCAACTATGGGGATCAAGACTGGTAACTACAAGAGGTCGCGCTTTAGAAGGAGCCATCTCTACACTAAAACTCCAAACAATTTCATCAGGAAATCCCACATACTGGCCAACGGATGGTAACAAGGTACCTGATGTCTTGGATATCTTCGTCACAAAGGGAATGGCACAGACCTATCACACAATAGAACCGTCTTTTGATCTTTCATCTGATCATTCTCCAGAAATACTGACAATCAGTTCTTCTGAAATCAAAAAGAAAGAAAACATATACCTTACAAACAGAAAAACGAACTGGGAAGAATACAGCAACTGGCTTTACCATGACACCATTGCCAAGGTCCGTCTAAAATGTCCAGAAGATATCGACGATGCTGTTGAATACTTAATACAACACATTCAACAGGCAGCCGTATATGCAACTCCAGAAATGAGAGTATTTGAAAAAAATAAATACCCATCAGAAATACTAAAAATGATTAAAGAGAAAAGACAGATGAAGATGATCTGGCAACGCACTCATCACCCGGACGACAAACGAATACTCAACAGAACTTCCCGCCTCTTATCAAGAAAATTACAAGAAATTGGTGGAAATTCAATCGGAGGAAATGAAGGAAAGAATAGAAAAGTTGTCACCCTCAAAAGCTACAGATTACTCCTTATGGAAAATTACTAAAAAATTAAAAAGGCCTACAAAACATGTCCCCCCTCTCCGTAAAACCGATGGAAGCTGGGCTAGAACGGAAAACGATAAGGCAGAAGAATTTGCAAAATATTTTGCAAAAACATTTCAACCACACCCCTCAGCACTACTCACAGAAGAAAAAGAAATCATAGAATTCCTGGAATGTCCCCATCAAATGTCGCCACCAATTAAATGCTTCTCAACAAAAGAAGTCACAGCAGGGCTGAAACTACTACCAAATCATAAGGCTCCTGGACATGATCGTATTACAGGGGAAATGCTTAAAAAACTGCCTAAGAAACTCATTGCCCTTGTAACATCCATTTTCAATGGAATAATACGCATCGGACACTATCCTTCGCAGTGGAAACTGGCACAATTAATTGTAATCGCAAAACCAGGAAAACGGCTACAAGATGTTTCCTCGTACAGACCAATAAGTTTATTACCTTCTTTGTCTAAGGTATTCGAAAAACTATTACTACTTCGCATATATCCATTACTTAAAGAAAATGACGCAATTCCAGACCATCAGTTCGGTTTTAGAAATCGTCATTCTACAATAGAACAAATTCATAGAATAGTCGACACCATCAACGGAGCTCTAGAAAATAAAATGTATTGTTCCGCCTTGTTTCTAGATATCGCGCAAGCGTTCGACAAAGTGTGGCATCAAGGCTTGCTATATAAAATCAAGAAATGTCTGCCGCATCCATACTATAATATACTTCGATCCTTTATTTCAGATCGATTTTTTCAAATAAAATTCTGAGATGGAATAACACCGTTTCATCCAGTATTATCAGGAGTGCCACAGGGGAGCATCCTTGGACCAGTGCTGTACACGCTGTACACCGCTGACTTACCTCAGTCCCCAGATGTCACCACTGCAACATATGCAGATGACACAGCCCTGCTAGCTTCGCACGAAAACCAAGAAACGGCAACAAGAACATTGAAAGAGCACCTCGAGCTTATAAACAAATGGTGTAAACTCTGGAGAATAATAATGAATGAAACAAAGTCCAAATGTATAACATTTACCCTCAGACGAACAAGAAATACAAGAATAGAAATAAACGGAAAACTAATTGAAAACGTAGACACCGTCAAATATCTCGGACTACATCTCGACAAAAAGCTAACCTGGAAGAAACATATTTCGATTAAAAGAAAGGAAGCAGAACTGAAAAGTAGACAAATGATATGGTTAATAGGAAGAAAATCTTGTTTAAGTCTAGGAAACAAAATTTTACTTTACAAAACAACACTCAAACCTAACTGGTCTTATGGAATTGAACTCTGGGGAACAGCATCACATTCAAATATAGAAATAATTCAAAGATTTCAATCCAAATGTCTCAGACTATTAAGCAATGCTCCCTGGTTTGTATCAAACGCCACTCTACATGAAGATCTCAATATCACCACTGTTAAAGAGGAAATCACTCTCAAATCTCACAAATACCAACACAGACTCGAAAATCAAATTAATCATCTGGCCATAAACATCTTAGATAACAGCACAATGACAAGAAGATTGAAAAGAGTACATCCTCTTGATCTGGACCACAGATATAAATAATATTTTTCTTTTAAAATAATTGTTACTGTAGATATATTTTTTTGTCACAATGCTTGCACTATTGTATGTTGGTTTGTTATTGTGTTATTGTTATTTCAATGTGATGTTGTTTATTGTTGTTCTTGTTTGTTTGTCTTTTTTTCTCTCTCTGAACTGGACAATTAGTTTAAAACCATTTTTAGAAAGAACCAGAATTGTATGGTTTCTTTACATGTCAATAATATATGTACAATTGTATTTGCCGAATGTTCGAGTAGAACAAATTGCAAATTAAGCAGATGTAAAAAAAATCATTGTATGTTTAAAAAAGGTAAGGGAAATGGGCAAATGTTTGAATCGAGATTCGAGTGATTCGACAATTCGAGTGGTTCGAGAATCGATTGATTCGAGAATCGATAGATTCGAGAATCGATAGATTCGAGAATCGATAGATTCGAGAATCGATAGATTCGAGAATCGATAGATTCGAGAATCGATAGATTCGAGAATCGATAGATTCGAGAATCGATTGATTCGAGAATCGATTGATTCGAGAATCGATTGATTCGAGAATCGATTGATTCGAGTTTCGATTGATTCGAGTTTCGATTGATTCGAGTTTCGATTGATTCGAGAATCGATTGATTCGAGAATCGAGTGATTCGAGTTTCGATTGATTCGAGAATCGAGTGATTCGAAAATCGAGTGATTCATGAGCTGAGCGATCCGAGATCCAAATAACTTGAGAACTGAGTGTTTCGAGAAACGAATGATTTGAGATCCATCCACAACCCCCTCCAACCTTTTTTTCTATATTGCCACATCTCTTTAAAAATCACAGAAGTTCAATTTTCAAAGGGGTTTAATACATAACGCATCGTCTGAGAAAAAAGGGTTAAGTACCTTGTAAATCCAGCAACCTCTGCATGGCATATTTAGGAGTCCCGGGCAAAGTGAGATCAAACAAATCGTTTGGCATTTTTTTATTTAACACATTATTTAGAAGAACATCGCCTTTTTTAAAGGTTAATAGTCCTCTTAATACTAAATCTTTCATTCTATCTTCTTGATAATTTCAATCTTCATTGTTTTTCTCCTCTCGGGTAATACATTTTTTAGACTTAGATTATTTTCAAATTTTGTCGCACGTTGATTCGTGGGTGAAACTGGATAACGCCCCTCTGCTGATTTGTGTCTTCAATTCTCGTTTGTACGCTTGCGCCAAGTTCCATCAATACTAACAATGTGATTGAGAAAGCTATTTATTTCCCACTGAAATCTCTCCAAGTTGAAAAGACCTGTTTCGAACCGCGTCCACTCCTGCACCTCTGTTAACGGATGCGGCACCCTTTTGAACACTATTTGCGCACCAAATCTATAAAATGCAGAACACTGTTCAACTCAAAATACCCGTCAGTGTGCAAAATCTCACCTCGGTCCTCTGTTAAACATTGTTCAATAACAACAACGGATATGTCAGCACGGCCAGATATGGGGCGTCCACGTCGAGGCAAGTTTACAATTGCTGCGCGTTTCTGGCGGAAAGCCTCCACCCAAAGAGCAAGTGTTCGATCTGGCAATTTCTCATATTCCATTGCAATGGAACCGATAAATTACAGTTATGCAATTTTCCACAAACCGCTCTTTGCTGCATTTACTTATAATCCAGTTTAGTATAGTAAGATTTCAGGAGTAAAGATCCGAGAGCTCAAAAAATCTTGTATAGATTGTATCTCTCCTCCGTACGAGAATGTCACATCCAATTTCAGTCATTTTGACACAAAAGTACTACAAAATTAATACGCACCCGAAATTTAAGGAAGAACAATTATTCTCTGAACTAACCATTGCTACTCTCCTAAACCTTTCATATGATACAAAAATGTACTTGAAGGAAAAAAATATGTAACTAAGAACATAAAAACAGATGGTATCGTATTATTTCTAACCAAAAACACCAGTCACTATTATTCTCACTGTTGAGGGAGTTAGGGATTGCAGTATAAAATTAATTTAAATAAAAAATGTTCTTTTTCGTTGCAAATAAGAAGGAAATAAAAGCATTGGATGGGAATCCAAATCCGTTTACACGGAGACCGAAACATTTTTAATATTTCTGAAAAACTCGTGGATTATGCATTGCTTTTTTTGTATTCTCCAATTAATGAACTACATGTTAATACTGCGATTCTGGTTCAGTCACATTATGTACGCAAATTTCAACTAATCGCATAGTGTATTTTACAACGAAAAGAAAATACATATAAATATTTCAGAGGAAATACTCATTCTGTCCATTGACTAATAAAATGAATTATCAGACCCCCAAGAAATGAGGTCACGCATTCGGATGTCCATCCCTAAAAGTTATTGTTTATTATGAACTCTCCTAAAGGCAGAAATGCCGAGCATGCAGAAATAAATTTTAAAATAATAAGGAAATATTCAATATGTTCTTCAATGCAATAATAAAATATGAGAGATGTTCACTTGTAGCCAAACAAAGTCTGGAACATCTGTTTTTGTAATCAGAGAGCGCCTCGCGACTTTCTGCTTTCCACAGCACTGACCTGTAAAATGCCGTAAATTCACCAACGCAGCCGTTATTTGGCACACGCGATGTGGGACTAGCAACGGCTCATTTGTGACGAATGCCGCGTCAAACCTACGATTTATCATTACGTCAATCTCCATGCTGGTATTGATTTACGAACAGGCGAATTAAGTACATGAGTGTGTTCATCCTGTTGACAGGAGTATAAATCTCAGTACCTGATTGGAATGGAGCCATTAAGAGACCACTCATTAAAATCGTTAACCACTCCAATGTAATGTGGTAGAAGCGACAAAAGTTAAATTCTATGAGCAAATGTTTATACAGTATTAAATGAAATGAACATACCCTGATAGAACCCCAATTGCTCCTTGTTTTCTCGCAGATACATGTATGTTTTGTTCCGGGAAAAATCAGACGCTGCAGGTTAAATGTCAATATCGAATGCACACTTTGGCAGTGTCAAATAGAATTAGAATTAGGCAATAAGCGTCACAAAATATATACCCTATATAAATACACACCTATTTTCAGTTATATTCTATGAAAAACGCATCTATTTTATTTTGGAAAGCTACACTCGTCAAATATATTTATGTTACGTAAAAGAGAGAATCTGGCTATTTACCGAATTAGTGGGTTAATGTTCACATTATCCACAATGATTGGATAAAGTCCAAAGCAGTAATAGCATCGAAGCATACTTTTCAATTTACCCGAAAGGAGGTTAAGTGAAGAACGATAAATTAAATGAAGTCAACTATAAGTTGATGAAGTTGATCTCAATTATTTCATCAATTAATTACGTCAACAACAACTCACCAGCATTCCTTCAATTCCCACAATTTAAGTGAAGAACGTTACGAGGAACAGCAGTATGTAATAAATAGAGATGAGACTGCTGGTAGGACGTTTCAAAGCTAACATTGGTTGGTTTGAGTCCAAAACGATTTACCGACATTCATACAGTTTGTACATTCGTCTGCTAGTGTCGTAACTTCAGCTATAGCCCGCTAGTATACTTAGGCATACTAGCGGGCTATGCTTCAGCGGACTAACTCGGACTTAATCTGTGATATATACAAGACAAAATGAAAATCATAATTGGGGACTAGAACGAGAAATTAGGAAATGAGGATATGCTTCGAAGAAAATATAACGAGAATAAACATGAAAGAATCATTTCCAAGACATATATAAATCGCATTAAATTCATGCTATTCAAAACGTTTAATTTTTTCAATTTCTCTAATAATTTAATTTAAAATCGTACTTTAATCATTCACACAAATCACGCGGTGAAGACATCGAGCGGCGGGTCTCCTATTCCATAATTTCTTATAACTGGCACTAAAATGATGTAAAAATTCGAGAAGTGAAATTATCAAGGTTAGAAAAGGTGTTCACGCGCGGGAGAGAGAGAGAGAGAGAGAGAGAGAGAGAGAGAGAGAGAGAGAGAGAGAGAGAGAGAATCGTGTGTGGTGGGAGAGGGGAAGTACGAAAATATGAGGGTCGTAAGAGGAAGGGATAAGGGATCGTGTGTTTCGGGCGACGAGTCAGTGACGAGAAGAAGGGTGTCAGGACAAGAGGATATAAGCATCACGGGTGAGAGGAATAAGGCGTCAGGAGAGAGAGGAAAGAGGCCCCTGGAGCGAGAGGAAAGGAACGTCAGGGGAGAGAGAAAAAAGGCATCAAGGGCCGAGAGAAAAGGAGCGTCAAAAACGAGAGCGAGGAGAGGAGGAAACGTACCAGGTGAAAATGGAAGGAAGCGAGGCAAGGAACTAGAGAATCAAGAGGCAAGGGGCGTGAAGAGGCAAGGGGCGGGGGATATAGGTAAGAGGCGAGGAGAAGCAGGGAGCGGGATGTGTAAGAGAAAAGGAAAGGCCATGAGGCTAGGAGAAACAAGAGGAATTATACAAGGGCGTCGAGACCAGGGTGAAGAAAAGCAAGTATGGGGGAGGGGGGCAAATGACAAGGGATGTGTGATTAGTGAGGGAAAAGAATGGGAACCAAGATTCAATGATCGAGAAAAAAGGAATGGGAGGCGAGAGGAGAGAGTCATTGGACGATTTGTAAGTTACAAGGAGTGAGTATCGGATGAATTATGAGTCAAAGGGTTCAGAGATAACAGCCAAAGAATAAGGAGCGAGAAACGATTGACAAGAGGAGAAACGTGCGGGAGGATAGAGCTGGGGCATTTGTGAAAAAAGTCAATTAGCGAGAAGCAAGTGGAGGCTAGCAATTGGCAAGGGGTGAGGGACAAGAGGTGAGTGATGATTCAGGTTCGGGAAGCAAAGGTTGAGAGACTCGGGGCAAATGGCGATGAGCAAGGATCGAGTGGCGCTGGCAATAGTCGAGAGGCATGAGTTTAGAGTCACGGAGGGGAGAAAAGGGGCAAGAGTCATGGCGGCAAGAGGCACGGGTGAGGTGCGAAGGACCAGGGTCAGGCACGTGCCAGGCGAATGCAGGCTCACGCCGCACTGGTGCGCCATTTTATCCCGAGGACGTGCACCGTGAGGTGGGTGGAGAGCCCTGTGATTTTCGCGTGCGAATCATGCGAGGGCCCTGCGGTCGCTTTGCGACTCGACACCGAGGCTGGCCGCGGTTGCCCAACGGCAGCTGGGCCAAGGGGGCTGGAGCGCGTGGGGGCAGCTATCGGGGAGGCTGGGGCGGGTCGCGGGGGCGGGTCGCGGGGGCGGGTCGCGGGGGCGGGTCGCGGGGGCGGGTCGCGGGGGCGGGTCGCGGGGGCGGGTCGCGGGGGCGGGTCGCGGGGGCGGGTCGCGGGGGCGGGTCGCGGGGGCGGGTCGCGGGGGCGGGTAGCGGGGGCGGGTCGCGGGGGCGTGAGGTGGCGGTGGAATGGCGGTGGGAGGTGAAATGGAGGGGGGACGCATGGCGTGCGCCAGACCCTTGGTGGCCGCTGCGTGGTTAACCGCATCCGCTGCGGTGCACCACGTGCTCTCCAGGTGCAGCGGTCACGACTAATCGCAGCATTCGACCAAATTCTAATTCGCGCGTTCGTAGGTACTGTTAGTGGTCCTACGAATTAAATTGCAAGAGGAATAGGAACAAAAACATTTCAAAAAACAATTTTTAAGAAATCGCTTATGAGAAGCATTTCTTCCTTTTACTGTTTATAGACTGCAAAAAGTTAGCACTTCCGACACGCGAATTACAAAGTAAATAAAACACCGGGTGCTGCAAGTGTAACAAACACGGTGGGGTATTAATCGGGGTGATTACCATCTCTCATATTGCGAATAATCCCAAGAGCCGATATTCCTAAGTTTCCGGGATTTTGTACAAACAAAATTGTTCGTAACTCGTATAAAAGTGTCTTTGGCCTACTCAATTTAAAATGACATTAGTGCCCTAACGTCGCGTCGCACGGTAATATTTTATTCGTTAGTCAAAGTTCATTTCTCTGTACTTGTTACCCAAACTATTTAACTTTTTATTATTTAAGCAGTGTAAGTGGAATACCGTTTTAATTAAATCAATAGTTCATAATAATAATAATAATAATTATTATTATTATTATTATTATTATTATTATTATTATTATTATTATTATTATTATTATTATTATTATTTTAAAAAATATTTGTTATGTGTGTGTCAAATTTTGTAGCATATTTTCAATGCGAGAAAGTTCTATTAAATTATTTTGCAGTAATTCATTCATTCATTGACTCATTGATTAATACAATTCTGCAGTTTTCAATTGGAATATGTTTTCGAAAAATGAAAATTTTACGCTTATTCCCGAAATTATCCTTTTTGCTTCTCCCTCGTACTTCGTAAGAAGAGACTCATGCAATCGTGCGCCAGAAACCGCCGAACTTTTCACATAAATCCACTTATTGTTGGGCCCTGTTATTGAAAAGGTGAGTAAATTCTGTTGCTATATGTATTTTATGCATATGCTGTTGCTATATGTATGTTTTTTTTCTTTTAACTCGTGATGTAGCCAGAATCCACGTTTGTAGGACCTTGTCGGTAAATCTTTTGTCGGTATACATCTGTCCCTCCGTCCGTCCGTCTATGGATGGTCAACGCTAGAGCCTAAACTGTCCAGCCGATTTTCTCCAGAACAAATATTTCCTCGATCGATCTGAACGAACTCGAGTTAGGGAGTTCCAAACGAATGTTTTGATTTTGAAGGTACTTTACAAGAATCCTAAAAACATTTTCATAATTTTCACAAAAATGGCACCATATGTTTTGATTAAACATTGTCCTCGTATCCTAAACGACGCTTAAGAGAATGGTGCAGATCTCACGTTCGCTGAAATCCCAGATTTTTCGAAAATTGAAAAGTGCAATTTTTGGAGTGTCTTTCTACAACTATATTACTGAAGATTTTTTTCTTAACAAAATATGTTCCTTGAAGACATATCTTGAAATAGGTCTATTTACAATTTTTTGAAAATATGAGTAGTTTTCTTGTCATTTTTCACGAAATATAGGCAATTATTTAATGTTTTCGTTAACTTCTCTCCTTATATGTATCAAGGAACAGAAAAAATGGTAATACTACCATTTTCTACAAACACTATATTTTTGAAACTTGCAAAAAGTTAATATTTCAAAACTACAAAATTGAAGGTTGAGATTTTTGCCTTACGCAAAGCCTGTTGTAAAACCCACTTCCACGGCTAGAAAAAAATGCTTAAAAGAATGGTGTGGATCTCATTTACTCTTAATTTTCGAAAAATTCAAATTTACAAATAATGCGAGAATATGTGGTGCTTATTTTATTTCGTGTTATACCCATTTCTTTTCAGTCGTGTCATTTAAATATTCTTATTCTCACGTTGCATTACATTAAATTGATACATCACTATCAAATTATCATATTATCAAATTACCTTATTCTAGATAGCAGAAATATCATTTTTTGCATGAAATATATATTTTTCCACAATCTGACATTTCCATTTCTATTAAATAGAAATATAAAAAAATTTTCTACTATTCCCACGCTCTGAACAACCTAGTAATTAATGTTACAAATACTTTTCAATATCTTCAAAAGTCTTTTTCGATTTTGTGGCTATAAAGAACCTTGGTAATGGACCTTAAATATTACATTTATTTAAGGCAGACATTAATTTGTCCTGCTGCAAAAGAGGAAGACCTCTGCGATAAGAGCGGGTTCGAGACCATAAGCAATTTGCGGCAGACATGAGTATGCATTGTGTACAAGAACATACGAGTAGCTGCGTGGATAGAAACCTGCTCAGTTCAGACCTGGCTGTTATGGCGAGAGTCTGAAGAGTGTGTTGTCTGATGTACGGTGCGATGAAGGGAGGTAGCTACTCAAAAAGGGAAACTATTCGTAACCTCAAAGGTAATGGAACCAGTGGTTGTTGCAAAGTCCAAAATGATATTTTATTTACTTCGTTTTAAAGGAATGTGCAACATTTTCAGTCACCGGTTGCACATGTGGGAGAAAAGTACAGAAAGTAATGAGAGGGATAGTGAAATAGAGGAGTGAAGGGAGGGAGAGGAATAGAGAGGAACGGTAGCGCAAGAACAATTTGTTTAGGAAACACCAGAAGGGGTAGTTGGGTTAAGACGTAGGAAAGGTTAGTCTCTCAGACTTCGCTCAAAAGGTAGGTAGACTAATATCACAGTCGAGAATCAGTGATACAGTAGCAATTAGAAGTATAAATTATAATATCTCAAGAGTAATTAATATCGTGAATATGGTTTTAAATGTTTAAAGAATTTAAAAACAATCTGAAATAATAATAATAATAATAATAAATAATAATAATAAACTCAAAAATGCTGAACAAAAATTATTGAAAAAAAAACCATAAAGTTTTAAACATATTGAGCTAAAGTACAATTATATGTCTACTCATCAAACATTCACTTGATTTTGATTGCAAAGAACATACATTTTAAATTGTATAAATCATAGCCTATCAAACTGTATTCCGATTCAGTTCATCTGCGAGGTACAAATGTAAGAGTTTCATCTTTTTCTGGTATCTTAAAAAAGCTTCGTCTCGTACCCAATACTTCTTAAAATAGAAACATTAAATTTGCTGCTCTATTTTTATATTACATAAGTTTTCATATAAACTAAGTTTTCGCGTAAAACAAGTTTTCACATAAACTAAGTTTTCATGTAAACTAATTTTTTCATGTACCCCAGTTTTTATATAATTTAATTTTTCATATAAACTAAGTTTTCTAAACTTAAAGTAAGCCACTATGATTCTACCATCCGTTCCCCGAGGTCTTGTGGCTCCAGCGATGTCCTATGACACTGCCTTCGGAACGACAGCTTCTGTCTGATGTGGGGTTGCGGTTGAGGTCGCGTAATTTGCATAAGCGCTCGACGACAGTTGGCGCTACAGACGATGCTTAATCGAATTAGTGTTCTTAGAAAATATGCAAACGTTCAAAAACATAGGTTTTGTGAATCTATGTT